>JAQFVV010012750.1:90000-571576 GCA_028023455.1 Epiperipatus broadwayi | reverse complement strand
TCGAGTTGTGTGTAGCAATATCAAAAATGTATAAATATATGTAGAATTCAGCATAAACACGCACACATTTCGATCTCAAATTAAAGGCAATAAATAGGGATAAAATAATATAATTTAGATTTCTTTTAGTTATATAATTTTGTATAATTTTAATCATTTATTTTGGATTATAAAGTTCGTATTTATTGCTTTGTTTAAATTTCATTTAATAATAATTCTAAAAATATCTGATGTAATATTTAATTAAAAGTTAAAATAATCTTATGTTCCCTTTTTGTTTTTGAAATTTAAAAGCATCTGTCAGTGATAGATAATAGATTAATTAAAGAAAAATTCCCCAAAATATAATTAGTAAATGAAAATGTAAACAATAGAACGGCAGCTTTCTTTAATTAAAAACCAACTAAATGCATTGATTATCCTCAGGACAGATTAAGTAGAACCTAAAAATACCTTTACAAAAATGTGAAAGATCAAGATAAAAAAGAGGCCATCTTAGACTTGCTGGAGACATTCACTTAAACTTTAGCTTTGCTCTTGATCACTGAGAGTCTCCAAAAATATAAAAATAATTTGTTCCTGCCAAGGTATACCGAGTAAAGCACCTAGATTATTCTCCATCGGGAGATGGCCTATTGGATGCTGAACTTTCCATTGCCTATCATAAATTCACCATGAAGATCTGCCTGAAATAAATGAAAAGGCTGATGTGGCTGTGAAATTAAATGAAATATCTAAATACAAGAAAGACTTGTCACTCGTGAACTTTTTGCTGCTAAACTAATGGAATCAGAAAACTTCCTATAAAACTGGTACCTGTCTGTGTTCAAACTCTAGAGTACTCTAATAATATGCTATAGCTATTCTTCATATTACTTATCTAAATTTATAAAATGTAAAAACTATCATTTGTATAACTAAAACTGAATAATTAACTTAATGTGTAAATTTCTCTACTAATCTAGCTTACCTCATTCTGTCTTGGGTGCGTATTTCTATAATCTACATTTCTATCTATAGTTATTATTTAATTATTGCATGCTCATAATTATTTCAATTTTCAAAGTTTAAATCTATGATCGCTTAAAACAATGAATGCGTGTCAAATTTTCATTAATATTTACTTTCTTTAATAACTTAACTTTCATATAAATCGACACGCATTCAATGCTTCATTTATTGTAATGCAGGGTCTACTACTTCGCAAATGGCTGACATATTAGTTATAATAATTCCCAATTTATATATGTTTGGTATTTATTAAATCATCATGAATAATTCCATAGAATTACATTTCTTTGAGAGTCACCAATATTCTTTAGTAAATGTTGATAATGTCGGGCCGAATTAGAAATCCATTTAAATCTTATCATAATTGTTTATAAGTATACATGTGTTACGTTTTAGAGACACGATGACCCATTCCGCCGTGAAATTTCCAGATTCTTCAGGGTTGAAATTAACCCCAGTCGTCCTACACAAGTGGGCATAATGGGTGCTCCCATAGGACTTGACAACTTCATGCAGCCAGCCGGCATAAATGCAACACGGACCGCTTGTCCCTGGTTATGCTTATGTGACACCTTACTTTGTCGGGTCGGGGCAGAGACCAGCCTGACATTCTTATAAACCCATTTGCGGCATTGCAGTTTCGATATACTGCCATTCCACATCGCCTTTCTAAAGCATACCACGTGTTCCTTTGCTCAATTCTATTATTCTATATATCACTCCGCCTCTGCATTATCTTTGTAATTCACTCTCAAATAAATGTTTGCCCTTAGTCATAAAATAAATAGTTTATTTAAATAAATATATGTCCGCCACTACTCTTAAATCTTACTTTAGACTCTTGCATTGCAAAGGTGTAAATGACCAAGGCTTGCATTAGAAATACTTACTCGAGAATTTTAGGTAGCTAGATTAAGCCTTCAAATAAGTGAATTCCCTTTGTAAGCATTACAGTATCAGAAATACCACTACTGAAATCATCAATATAAAATAATGTCTAAATAAATAAACGTATTCTTTAAAATATAATCATGTTACAAATCTTGCTACTGAAGCTGTTAGTCCATAAAATATTATTAATCATTGTTTTATCAAAATGTATTAATAAATAATTTTAAACTATACGTCTGCAATTACGTTTCATTTATTTGATACCCATTCTATATAATATTTCCTCGATTATGTAAATATGAATGTTTAATTAATATTAGTTTGATTATTGGCTAACTCGAGAATAAAATCATGAATCTCTTGCATCTCCCTGACCACCGTACCTAAGGAAATATTTACTAATGTCGCATCAGATGCGTTGTTTCGTGGATTGTATTGTGGAACCGATAAGCTATGTTCGAACTCAGTACCACGGGTGGCTTCGCTACTCGATGGTGCTGCTGTTCTGTATGGTGGTCGAATTTTGCACTATGTTTATGAGTCACATGTTTCTGACTGTTACAATATCTGAGTTATATTTTATTGAATTACTAGTGTACTCACCTCACGTGATTTCATATACCTGAGTTATAATACTTGTTATTAATAATTTGTTTATAATTCGTATATATATATTTTGGACTCAGATATGGTAATAATATCTTTTTTTTGATCATTTAATTAAGTTACAATATATATATATATATCAAACTTCTTTTTTTTTAAACTTGATTTTTATATGACTATGATAATAATATAACTACATACCAGTGTTTCAACTATTTTATGATAGTCTTTTTCAAGGAAAATTTAAGCCCTTTCTATTACAAACAATCTTCTATATAAATGAATGCACCAAACTTTTTTGTTTTAAAACTTTATTTGTATATGTCTAATATAAAAATATAATTACATATCAATGTTTTGACAATTTTTTAATATAATTTTTTTCAAGAAAAACTCAAGCCCTTTCTATAGTTTGAAATAGAAAGGGTTTGAATTTTTTTTGAAAAAGACTATATTATGAAATTGTCAAATAAAAATTTTGAAGTTTGCTATATTCATTTATATATATTAAAATTTATTTACAATAAATGGTACTTTAGTCTTATCCAACCGATGATGTATTACACTTACCAATTTTCCTTCTGGTAGACGTCGTCAATGATAACATGACAACATTGTCATGGCAACCAAGTCACCGGCATGATTAATCCATGACAGAGTCAATTTTTGAATTTTTTTGACGCGCAAGATTTAAAAATTGGAGAGAGATTTGGGAAATTTTGTTATTTGTCTGTCTTTTGTGATTTTGCTATTCATGGCTTCACACTGATTTCTTCATTCCACCATATTGTGATTTTGCTACTCACGGCTTTCTGTCATATTGTAATTATGCTATTCACAGCTTTACACTGATTTATTAGTTCTGACATATTGTGATTCATGGCTTTACACTGTTTTTTTGTTCTGTCATATTTCCGTTTTTGCTACAAATGGCTGAAACTACTGATCGTACATTGTGAAATTTTGCTATTTACAGCTTTCTGTCATATTGTGATTCATGGCTTTATACTGATTTCTTCATTCTGTCATATTTCTGTTTTTGCTATAAATGGCTGAAACTACTGATTGTACATTGTGGAATTTTGCTATTTACAGCCTTCTGTCATATTGTGATTCACGGTTTTACACTGATTTTTTCGTTCTGTCATATTTCTGTTTTTGCTACAAATGGCTGAAACTACTGATCGTACATTGTGGAATTTACCGAGTACCAAAAAATAAGCTGATCCTTTCTATGCAATTTTGGAGCACATATCCCAATTCAGTCCACCACAGTGAATCCTATTTGTAAGTAATTTTTATTTTTGTTTCTAATAAATAATGTCATTTCGATGTATATTATTTTGTAAATTGTTCTGCAATTATAAAAAATAAAATTAATTAATTTTATTTTCAATATCTTAATTGTCTATTAATTTTAAATTAAAAAAAAAATTGTTAATATTTCTGCAATTATCAAACAGTTTTTTAATTTCTAAATTATTTTGATGTATACGTATATTATGTACTATTATGTATTTAGATGTATATTCGATATACTATTTTCATGCAAATAAAAAATGAAATGGTTGCTTATATACTTCCAACTGCTTATAAGATAAATACAATAAAATATTGAAAATAAGAATAATAATAATTATTTACCATAATGTATATATTATAAAATTTTAAACCATTGTTTCCTGACAATGTCATACTGTATATATGCATATCTTTAACAATAGGTTTTGTCCATCCATTTCTGAGCACAATTATTTTATTTTGTATCTGTGATGGTAGATTATGTAGATGATTCTCACTAAAGAAAAATTTAAGATATATCTTACAGCAGAATGTATTTCTCTCTTGCTGTATGGTTTTTTGTTGTTGTTTTGTTTTGCAATTGAATTGTTGAGGTCTTTTGACTGGTGTCATTTTAGCCTCTAGTCACTCATATTATATAGTCTTTTGTTCACTATTGTCATAATAATTGCTGAGATGGGTTGAGTATGGAAAATATTTTAAAACACAAAGTAATACTGTCTGAAACTATTCAGATAAAAATGGTGTTTTAACCAGTGATTTGTCTTATGTTCACAAAGTCAATATGGACCATTTTCTTCTTGAATCAAGACTTAGACTAGACCACCATCGTTTTTATTTTCAGAACTACTTATAAATTCTGAGAACATGTTTTTTAATATGTAACATGTAATGAAGTTGGTATTAACTTATATAAGTATATTTGTCAGTAATGTCATTATCAAAACCTAATTATAAGAAATATGTATTTATTTTATATGTTTTTTATAAATACTTTATTAAATTATTTTATAAATGATTATATAGAAATTACATAATGATTAAAAGAAAAATCCAGACTAAAATTCAAAATTTTTTCTATCACTTTCTTAAATTTTTATAATTATAATTTTTCATAATTTATTTGTATTTTTCGTTTAATTTATTACAAGAAATGCAAATTGTTTGTTTATACTTTCTTCCAGCAACCAAATCTGAAAGGTTACAAAAATCTACACATTTTCTTAACTTATGCAATTCAAATTCACTTGGGCACAATAAAACTAACATCTCTCTCTTTTTTTGCTTACATTATATGAGTTATCATGATAGATATATATTATAAATTACAATTTTTTAACTGATGTTATTGTTTAAATATTTTTAAGTATATGGAAATATATGTTCTATTTTGTTTTTAAAAAGTCACAGTCAGGTGATATGGACAGTAACTCATAAAAACAATAAACTAAACACTTTTTGGATCTAAAAGAGGAATGTCTTTTAAATGTGTTCTCTGGATATTTATAGAGATAAAGTGCTACAGTATGTATACACATGTTTAAAAAACTAAAGTATCACAACTTTTCCTATCTTCCATTTTATCAAAGACTCTTCTACCAAGAATTAAATGTTATAAATCACTAATTTTTAACAGTTGTTATTGTTTACTGTTTCCATTGATCACTGTTAATATCATCTGATTATTTTTTTAAGAGTAAAATATATATTTTCACATATTTAAAAACATTTAATCAGTAACATCTGTTAAAAATTAGTAATTTATAACATTCAACTCTTGATGGAAGATTTTATTATAATAAGGAAAATAGAAAAAGATGTGTTACTTTGTTTCCTTAGACATGTATATATACATTGGAGCATTTTATCTCTATAAATATCAAAATAAAGCATTTAAAAGAGGTTCATCACTTAGATGCCATAAGTGTTTACAGTTTACTGTTTTATTGGTTACTGTCTTTGATTTTTCTAAAATAAAATAGAACCAATATTATCATATATATATATATATATATATATATATATATATATGATATTGGTTAGTTATATATATATATATATATATATATATATATATATATTGAACTAGTTGGGAGTAGGTAATATAAAAGAAAAAAAGTGAAAAGAAATAATCTTAATAAAATATTGTGAAAAACAAGTTGTTTTTGTTTCTTTAATAAAAAACAAATACAAAATTCTTTATTATAAATTTGATCTACTTAGTATTGCATCAAATTGTCCCCTCAAGCAGACAAGCATAACATATCCAGGGGTACCTATAACTAGACCAAAATTATTCAAGGTATAATTTACAGCCACATTTCCAAGCTACAGAATTTCTCCAATGCTGAACTCAACCCCTGTCATTCGAGTCATTTTATTTGTTTTGGAGTAAACTTCAGGCATCAGCTAACTACAAGAAGTAGTTAACCTGCCATGAATGATGGCTACTAATTCAGCACCTGATAAGACCCAACTAACTCAATCAAAACATAATATATTAAACTGCTTTAATAGATTCTTTACCAAGTGATAATTAGTGGTATTAATAAAAGAATTGACCAACAAAATACTAATTTCTAAAATTAATTTATTTTAAATACTTTAAATTAATTAGAGAACTAATTCATCCCTTTCCTGAATAAAATAATGATTACATATAATATACAGGGCACACATATTGTAATAAACATGAAACATTAAAATATTACATACAACACACATTCTATCATATAAGCTGTTGGTTTGTATGATTCAGAAAGTTCTAGGACTGGTTTTATATTCTTTTATGCTAGTTATAGAGTTCATATAAGTTCACTCCAGATACCTCAAAGATTGTAATGGCTACAATAAGAAATTAATGTTACAATAGGAATGGGAATAAGGAAGAAATTAATATTAACTATAGGTTTTTCAGGTATGCATTTTTCTGGATAGATGACTACTTTGTTTCTCATATGAAGAGGGTCCAACTGGTTGGAATTTAGGTTCACAGATGAAAGTGATTCCTTGCTGCATTTCAATTGCAGACAGATGTTTAAGTGGTTCAGTTTATTAAATGTTCATTGCAGCTAATTGGAGACTTTCAGATGTTTTAGATGGTCAGAGTACAGTAATATACTTCTCCTGATTAGCAATGCATGGTTCACAAAATAAGTTTCATTTACACAGACTGGAAATTATAGTAGGTATGCCATGAATAACACTGCTAAAAGATGATGATGAGTTTTTTCAGGCCTATTTATATGTGGCCATCTTATTGTTCTTATCCTTCCAAATCAGTTTGTTTAAATTAATTAATTAAATTCCCATTCCATTTATACTTATCAGTCAAGCAATCTTTGAGTTTGACTTAACATTTTATATTACAAACTTTGTTTTTCCATTTTTAATTCAATATTATTCTTTGTATGCACACATATATATTTTTCTTTTTAATGCATTTAAAAATCAACACTTTCATTTACACACACTCATTCTGATTTCTGTCCAAATTAAATTAACTTTGACACATGTATTTTATTTTTTTAAAGTAAATGAAAAGAGTTCATTTTAAATTTTCATGTAAAAGATTTTAAAATTTACTTAATTATATCTTCCCCCCCTTTTAATTGCTTTCATATTTTTTCTTTTTTTTAAAGCTTAGCAAACTTCTAAGAGTAAAGACACAGACAATGAGCATTGTCATTTGCTCAACAAGCTTTGTGATAAATGCTTAGACAAGCATTTAAAATATCTGTCAGGAAATCTCCCAAAACCTCTGACCATGGTTTTATGCTTTGGCCCTCCTCAGAAAAATACCAATCCAAAGCCAGCATTAAGGATATCTATTGAGTGGAAAATCTGAAATTTTCAGACACCTACATGTCTTCAAACCCAGCTATCCAACTAAAATAGTTATATGGGGCTGAGCGATCTTCAGTCATAACATATATTAGTAGTCTTAGAAGTATAACATTGCATAAGACTTAAGGCAGAGATGATAAATAGTCAAAATAAGAGTTGTAGATCACATGATCCATTTCTCTTAAGCTTGTAAGATATAAACAATGAGCATTGCCAATTGCTCAACAAGCTTTGTGATAAATGCTTAGCCAGAGAAAGCATTTAAAATATTCCTGTCAGGAACCCCCCCAACCCCCCCTCTGATCATGGTTTCATGCTTTGGCAATCCTTAGAGAGGTGCTAGGTTAGTTTTAGACACTAGATCAAAAAATACCAACCCAATGCCAGCATTTATCTAAAAGTTATCTATTGAGTGGAAAATCTGAAAATTTTCAGACACCTACATGAGTTGGATATGTAGATGTCTGAAAATTTTCAGATTTTCTACAATAGATAACTTTTAGATAAATGCTGGCTTTGGGTTGATATTTTTAGATTTAATGTCTGAAGCTATCTTAGCACCTCTCTGAGAAGTGCCAAAGCATGAAATCATGGTCAGAGGTTTTGGGGGATTCCTGATGGAGATGTTTTAAATGCTTTATTGGGCTAAGTATTTATCACAAAGCTTGTTGAGCAATTGGCAATGCTCATTGTTTATATTTTACAAGCTTAAGAGAATTGGGTCATGTGATCTATGACTCTTATTTTGACTAATGACACAGCTTTCTTTTCTTCATTTCTTTCTCTGTCAATCTATGCTACATTTTACAACAAAATTAAACAAAACTTCTTTTATAACTTTTTAATTAATATTGACTTCAGACTTTCTAATACTAATTATTTTTCCCTCTTTCCTATTTTTTGTATAAAATTTTAAAATTTTATTATAAATATGTAATGCATAAATAGTGATACAATGTATAAGAGTGCATATATACATGCCAATCTATAAATATATTAACTGTTTCATCAGATTATTTTATTAAACTTCCTTAACCATGCAGATTGGTAATATTACTAACACTTGCTATACTATGTATATATAATGAATAATCATAAAAAATACTACATTAAAACATTTTGAAAGAAAGGGTCAGAATATAAATACATAGAAAGTTTACTTTTGAATTGTGTAAATATTATTAACATTTCTCCAGTTATTGGTTAATTACATTGGTACAATTCAAGTGTCTATTAAAACATCAGACCTTCAATATATGCAAGTGCTAATATAAGCATGGTCAGTAAGAATTGGTATGATATTCTTACTGATGAATGAATAAATTCTTACTGATGAGTGAGAGTGTGAAGATTTAGAGTAGTTACAAAACAGTGCATGATGAGTAGTAATTTTTCTTCTGTACACTTTACATATATTTCATTCTTAATTATAGTACATTTACATCTAATATTTTATTTACATCTAATCACAAGTGTTTAAAATGAAACATAGTATTTATCGTGTGATAGGTTAACTAAGATTTTTCAAAACAAAAAAACTAAGATTTTTTACAATTCAAATTTTTCATTACAACATCAGGCACACAATAGATTATAATCTTGAGGGAAAATCATATATAAAAATGCTCTACACATAAGAAGTTTACATAACCTTTTAAAATTATTACTAATGGGTCAGTGCACAGAGATTTATACTATTTCCAAAATTGTGCATGATCAGAGATTAATTTCTTTCTGCACAATTATAGATATTTCAGCATTTAATAATAGTAGATTTACATTTATTTATAATTCTTATATGTCTAATTGCAGATGGTTAAAATGAGACTTTGTCTTTCTTCTGTTCCAGATTCTCTAAATTTGTACAATTCAATTGTCAATTACAACATAAGACAGGCAATAGATGCACACTTTGACATAGGCTTGGTCAATAGGGACTAGTGTTTCATTTAAGTTTTTAAAATTCCTATACACACAGATGAATGCAGTTAAATTTATAATAGTTGTGAAAAACCATATGATTTGAAGGTTACAATTTTTTTTGCACAATGACAGACTGTTCAGCTCATAATAATAGTAGATATATAGTAAGAGGCAGTAACTATTCTATCTCAATCTTTAATTTATTTTGTAAATGTAGTGATTGGCAAAATATAAATCAAATTTTAGTTCGTTTAGTATTTTATGTATATGTTTATATTATATAAGCACACACTGATAAAAATCTGATTATATAATTAATTTAAGTTAATTTTATTTTAGTTTAAAAAAAGTTATTTAAAGGAAATCTTTCATTGTAGTAAATTTATTTTGATAAATATGTTTTAGATTTTTAGGAACAAGACTTGATCATAATTTATTATTTTTTTCTCAATTCCTTCTATATTTGTTATCAGTTAAAATGCTTGAAAAATCTGTTTTTTTATTAAGACTTATTCCAGGTTTTGAAAATGTTGAATTCAGTTAATAATATTTTAAACGTCATCGATAAACAAGCAAGTTTATCTATTTAAACAAATTTGTAAACCAATTAATTGAATGAAAATAATTTCTGGCTTAATTAATTAAAAAGTTTTGATAAACAGAATAAATGAAAATAAGTACTGGCTTTTCTAATTAAAAAATGATGTAAACAGATAATTACTGGCTTTGTTAAGTAAAAAAAAAAAGATAAACAATTCTGTTTGTTAATTAAAAAATTTGATAAATGAGGGGTTTATTAATCAATAACTATGAATAGTAACAAACATTAGCTGAGGATTATTATGATCATTATGCTTCTATTCGTTATCGATCTTACTTCCTGTGATTGTTGCTTTTTGCTTGTTTAATATATTGTGTACTGAACTTTTATCAGTAGCTGAATAAATGAATCTGCACTGTTAACTTCTATTTGAAGAAACATTACTTTATAAGTTTGAAGGCCATATCCAACATTGCTTGCTGAGTCTCAGCCAACAACATGTTTACTATTATCAGATATATGACAAGGGATATGCTTTTCAATCTTCGAGAAAAAATAATACAATTCTCTACAAGATTAATAAACGGATAAATGAAGAGGTTTCATACAGAAACTAATAAAGAGCTCTATTGGCACACTTATATACATATTTTTACAATTCAACTTTTATGAAAAATAATATATCCTATACTATCTATTCCCCTGGACATAATGTAACTTTTTGTTTATGAAATATTTTATAAACATTTACTTATTGTATCAACAAGTCAGAAAGAGTTATAATTTAAATTATGCAATTTCATGTATGTATGCACTTGTCTGTTATATAAAAGTATTATTTAATATTTACATGCCATAAACCTATATCTAAAATAATAGATTTGGTATAACATAGCAGTGTTAGTCTAGAGAGAAGAAAATGTCTCTTAAAGTTTTTCTTTTTTCCTGATACAGGATTTTAATTTAATCCCCCCAAAAAATTATTTTTGTGTCTGGTATTAATTACAATGTAGTATTAGATTAATGTTGTTTTTAAAAAAAACTTTTAAACAAAAAAATGGGAGATAGAATAATTTATTGTGGTTTATATTTTAATAAGTAAAATTTCATATCTCATTGAGGATTTTCAAAATCATTAATATATGTTTTGTTTAATTCAATGCATTTGCGACTATAAAATGTTTGATAAGCAAATTTAATTTGTTTGGTGTTTTGCTTGTTTATTCTGTTTGCCTCATACACATTTGAAATTACAATAATTTATTTATTTATTTCTGTGCAGTTTATAGAGTGATCTTGGGTATATATCCACTGCATGTGAACCTCCTCATGAGATATATAGTCCCTGCTTAAGAAACTTGCAGATGACTGTTATGAAAGAGGTAGACAATTTTTCTCATGAAATTACATAATTTTTGCTTGATTTAGAAGCCTATTTTATGCCATTCTAGTTTTTAGTGGTATGGTGTCAAGTGTACAATATATAGGCTTAATTTTGTAGTGTCCTACATGTGTGAACATTTATAATAGGTTATTAATGATTGTTTACTTAATTCCAAAGTGAAATTTATAAATTCCCATATCTTGATAAATCATAGATTAATTGTCAACCTTCAGAGATGATTCAATAGTAAAAGTAATTTTCTGAAGTATTATTTATAGATATCAGGTATCAAATGTATTTCATGCTAATGTGAAAAGGGTTCATTACCATTCAAATGCATTTGTATTTGATCTTAGTAGTATATAAATTCTGATATGTCCAAATTATTGTACTTAATTCTAAAATATTAAAAATATGGTATTTGAATTTTCATATTGTAACAGTCAGAAAACGTGTGACTCGTAAACATAGTGCAGAATTCGACCACCACACAGAACAGCAGCACCATCGAGGTAGCAAAACCACCCGTGTTACTGAGTTCGAACATAGTTTATCAGTTCCACAATACAATCCACAAAACAATGCATCTGATGTGACATTAGTAAATATTTCCTTAGGCACGGTGGTCAGAGATATGCAAGAGATTCATGATTTTATTCTCGAGTTAGCCAATAATCAAACTAATATTAATTAAACATTCATATTTACATAATCGAGGAAATATTATATAGAATGGGTATCGAATAAATGAAACGTAACTGCAGATGTATAGTTTAAAATTATTTATTAACATATTTTAATAAGATCAATTACTAACAACATTTTATGGATTAAAAGCTTCAGTAGTGGGATTTGCGACATGATTATATTTTAAAGAATACATTTATTTATTTGTTTACAAAAGAAATTCATTTATTTGAAGGCGTAATCTAGCTACCTAAAATTCTCGAGTAAGTATTTCTAATGCATGCCTGGAGGGATTTATACCTTTGCAATGCAAGAGTCTAATATTTATTTACAACTAAGGGCAAACATTTATTTGAGAGTGAATTACAAAGATAATGCAGAGGCGGAGTGATATATAGAATAATAAAATTAAGTAAAGGAACACGTGGTACGCTTTAGAAAGGCGATATGAAATGGCAGTTTATCGAAACTGCAATGCCGTGAATGAGTTTATAAGACTGTCAGGCTGGTCTCTGCCTCGGCCTGATGAAGTAAGGTGTCACATAAGCATAACCAGGGACAAGCGGAACATGTCGCAATTTGCCGGCTGGCTGCATGACATTGTCAAATCCTATGGGAGCACCCATTATGCCCGCTTGTGTAGGATGACTGGGGTTAATTTCAACCCTGAAGAATCCGGAAATTTCATGGTAGAATGGGTCATCATGTCTCTAAAATGTAACACATGTATAATGTACAAACGATTAGGATGAGATTTAAATAGATTTCTAATTCAGCCATACATTATCAACATTTACTAAAGAACGTTGGTGACTCTCAAAGAAATGTAATTTTCTGGAATTATTCATGATGATTTAATAAATACAAAACATATATAAATTGGGAATTATTGTAACTAATACATCATCCATTTGCGAAGTAGTAGACCCCTGCATTACAATAAATGATGCATTGAATGCGTGTCGATTTATATGAAAGTTAAGTTAGTTATGAAAGAAAATATTAATGAAAATTTGACACACATTCATTGTTCCAAGCAATCATAGATTTAAACTTTGAAAATTGAGACAATTATGAGGATGCAATAATTAAATAATAACTATAGATAAAATGTAGATTTGAGAAATACGCACCCAAGAAAGATAGAGTGAGGTAAGCTAGATTATTCGAGAAATTTACACATTAAATTAATTATTCAATTTTAGTTATACAAATGGTAGTTTTTACATTTTATAATTTAGATAAGTAATATGAAGAAGTGTTATAGCATATTATTAGACTACTCAAGAGTTTGAACACAGACAGGTACCTGTTTTATAAGAAGTTTTCTGATTCCATTAGTTTAGCAGCAAAAAGTTCACGAGTGGCAATTCTTTCTTGTATTTAGATATTTCATTTACTTTGACAGCAGCAGCAGCTTTCTCATTTATTTCAGGCAGCAGATCCTCATGGTGAATTTATGATGGGCAATGGAATGTTCAGCATCCGATAGGCCATCTCCCGATGGAGAATAATCTAGATGCTTTACTTGGTCATACCTTGGCAGGAACAAATTATTTTTATATTTTGGAGACTCTCAGTGATCGAGAGCAAAGCTAAAGTTTAAGTGAATGTCTCCAGCAAGTCTAAGATGGCCTCTTTTTTTATCTTGATTATTCACATTTTTGTTAAGATATTTTTAGGTTCTACTTAATCTGCCTTAAGGATAATCATTGCATTTTGTTGGTTTTAATTAAAGAAAGCTGCCGTTCTATTGTTTACATTTTACATTTACTAATTACATTTTGGGGAATTTTTCTTTAATTAATCTATTATCTATCACTGACTGAAGCTTTTAAATTTCAAAGACAAAAAGGGAACATAAGATTATTTTAACTTTTAATTAAATATTACATCAGATTTTTTTAGAATTATTATTAAACGAAATTTAAACAAAGCAATAAATACGAACTTTATAATCCAAAATAAATGATTAAAATTATAGAAAATTATATAACTAAAAGAAATCTAAATTATATTATTTTATCCCTATTTATTGTGCTTAATTTGAGATCGAAATGTGTGCATGTTTATGCTTTAATTCTACATATATTTATACATTTTTAATATTTCTACACACACAATTCGATACCAAAAAGTTTAAATTTGGGCGGGATAGACCGGTCAGTGAGAGACGATAGAAAAAGGTGAAACTTAAGATTCGAATACGAATCTTACTGTTTCAAGATTGAACTGTATAATATTGTATATATTTTGTTGATTGAGATATCAGAAGTACTAAGCTACTACATTCTAATCTGCCAACTTTATTTCCATAAAAAGATCTGCCCTCAGAGATTCCTAAGTCTATTCAAATATGTTTATTATTATTATTTTTTTTTAATATAGGTCATAAATATTTAAATTCTGTAATAATATATTAATTTTTGATCTAACCAATTATGGGGTCTGATGCTGAATGAGTTATGGTATTTTATATACAATGGGTCACATAACTTGAATCCCAAATACAAATACATATTTTAGAATATTGAAATCAGTTGGCATGGTGTGGTATATTCACTTGATGGTGGTTGACACAAGATCGGATTACAAATAACAAAGGTAGTTGGACAGTCCAAGTAAAGTGATGTTTATGGAAATGTAGTAAAGCTATAACTCATAAAAAATTAAATATATTTAAAAATATAGTGAAGTTTATCATAAAAGTAAAAAAAGTTCAAAATAATTAAACTAGTGAAAATAGTCAATGTGAATATAAATAAAGTACTAACAAGAAAAGTATATATATTAAAAATGGTAAAGTATTATAGAATACCAAAAATAAAAGGAAATATTTTTTTTATTTCTCATTTCTTCCTTAAAGATTTTATAACCGGACAAAATAAACAAAATTATTCTACTAGTAATATTGATTTAAATAAATAAACAAATATTTGAACGCATTATTAAATATAAATTTTATATATAATAGGATTAAAAATAATGATGATGTATAAAATAGATTGTGATGATCGCACATACAGCGATCACACATGTAGATATTTAACATCCAAAGAATATTAAATATTGTGTTTGGAATACTAAAAAAGTGAGTTTAAAAAAAAATTACAAAAACAAAGAAATGTTTTAATTAAAAAAAGAGAGGGAATTAGAATCGAAAAGATTCTTATCTTTTGCCCTCCAAAGTCGAAATTTTACAAAATGGAAAACAAGTTAGAAATATTGAAATTATACATTAGAAAATTAAGTGATAAAGAAATATAAATAAAATGCAAACTAAAATACAATTTAGTAATAAAGTTGAAAGCCTTAAACAGAGGAAAAATAGAAATTTAAAAAACATCACCAAAAGATAAGGATCTGGGTTATAAAAATACACATTTGACGATAAAATGAAATGCGTGTATGGAGTGTGTATGAAGTGGGATAAAGACAGCAATAATTAATGCTTGTCCAAAATAAAATAAGAAATATTTATTAAAATCTGTTTAATTAAAAAATAAATAAATAAATGTACATAGTGCTACGAAATTATTTAAAAGTAAATCGATAGAAATGGCCAAAGGCATAGTAAGAAAGAAAGGTGTGAATAAAAGCTGAAAACAAAGGATCGAAAGGACAAAGGACTGTGGAATGTTTTTAATTAAAAAAATTTTTCAGTAGAGGGATTAGAGTTGGAGATGTCTTGTTGAGAGGTTGGTGGAAAGACTGCTCCGATAATAAGCATCCATAGTAAACAAGAAATGATTTCTAATGTCGGTGCCTCACCAAGAATGGTTGGCTAAGGGCCATTGTGATTGCTTGCCAATCCAGACTCACTGTGCTCTAATGGTTCCTGTCTAGATGCAACAACTGCTGACATAGCATCTGCCGGAGGATTCGTTTTTGCCTTGTCCTTGATGCCTTAAATGCGGAGTTTCCACAACCAAAATCTTACTTAGGAGTGACCGTCCCTGCTAAAGAAGTGGAGAAATTCCATGTGGCAGTCAGCAAGACTTCAAACTAATTCAGAGACTTAAAAACCAAGGTAAATATGTATACTACATTTTATATTTCCATGTGCACATACCTTTATTGAGACAATGGCCAAATTCTCACTTTGAATGATAAAGACATTCTTTAACTTTTATATATACCCGGAATGACGATTTATAAATATATAATCATTTATAAGATCTTTTCTATTTTATTTTTACTTGTAGCATTATAGCAAATAATCTGTTTTGTTTATTGAGTGTTTATAATTTAAAGTATTTCTTTTTTATTGTTAATTTATTCTATTAAATATATTTATTATTGATTTAAATCTGTTTCGTCTCGTTCTTCGCCACTCCAAAAAGTAATATAGTCTTAGGGTTTGGAAAAACTAGTACTCATTTTGAGTACTGAAGTAACACGTGAAACTAGTAGTGCAGTATATTTGATCCCATTAAAATTCATAAATATCCAAGTGCTGTAACTCTGTTAAATCTTACAGCAGTTGAGAGACGGTTGACCAGAAAAAATAATCTGAAACTATACCCATATATTTACAGGTTCGGTCAAGTACAAATATAGACTCGTTTATGTTCGTATGTTCTCTCTGCTTGCGGTAGCGGGAAGTGGAACATCTTGAATTTTAAGAATTCCCCATTATATATAAATAAAAGGGAAGTTAAGCTTTTGATCGCCGGGTTTCCTTTACATTTTGGGGACCAAGTTCCAGGATTTCGATTGCTGTGCAATTAGTGATCACATGTTGAATTAATTTTATAAGATAATGTAAATATTTTCTAAAATAAAAATATATGTGTTTTCAAAATATATGAAATTAGCATCGTAAGTTAAAGTGGTGAGAAGCGAAGATGAAGGGGATAATTTTTTTTTACTTTATAATACTTTATATATGTGTTTCAACGTCAAATGTGTACAAAGGATAGAAAGAGGGGGAAATTTATTTTTTATAAAGAAAGTTTTGAAATGCGTAGTGACATATATAATCTAAGACCAGAAGTATTCAAATATAATCGTCACAAACAAAAATTGATTATCTCGATGTAATTGCTGAGAACGAATTATAAATTGTGTCAGTCAAGTAAAAAAAAAAAAAGAATAAAACAAAGTTTCATGAAAGTTAATGCTAAATAATAAAAATAGTCGCATAGTCCTGTTAAGTTAAAAAATAAATGTACGTATGAATTCATAGTCACAATAATAAAGTGTATTCAAATATAATGATAGTGATCAAACATAGATTATCTAGATGTAATTGTCATAATGAAAATAAAGTAGTTAAGTTAAAAAAAATAAAACAGTTTCAATAAGGTTGTAATTATAAATGTTAAATAATTAAAATAGTCGCCGAACTAAGTTAAGTGAAGAAATATATATGTCGGACTTTAGAATAATCACCTGTATAAGCGAAGTTGAAAAGATATATGTGTGAGTTAATAATAGTGTATCTCAGTTAAGCTGAAAATAAAATATTTTTAATGAGAAATGATAAAAATGTTTGCGTATATAAGTTAAAGTGAAGAAAATATATGTATGATTTTAGAATTGTCGTGTATTTTAGTTAAGTTGAGGAAAGTATATATGTCTGATTTTAAAAATAATCATGAGGATAACTTGATCAATAAATTGCTAACATAGTCTGTACAATGAGGTATACCTGTTAAATGGAAGGAAATATATCTCTATGAATTTAAAATAGTAAAATGATCAATATAGTACAAACATAGTGTGTGTAATGAAGGATGTTAGTATGTTAAAGAAACATATATGTGTATGATTTTTTTTAAACAACCGTAACCTTAAAGTGATCAAAAATTATAAACGTAATATTAGGAAATATATATCAGAAATGTGTACTGTTCGGAAATACAGTCAAATAGAATGAATTTATTTATATATATCGTTAACAGAGAGGGATAAAGTATAGTATTCAAGTTAAGTTAAATTTAAAAAATATATAAGTGCGTCATTTAGTTAAGTAGAGTAAGTCAGAGTTGGATAAGTAGGGGAAATATAAGACAGTCATCAAGGTGGGACAGGCAGTCAAACGAATCTATGGCAGGAAGACAAGATGGTGAACCAGAGTGCGGATGTTTGGGTTGGCTAGCGGTCTAAATGCTAACTAACAGATAACAATAAATTAAATAGCTAATCAAAGTAAAAAGCAAAGAGTCAGTAGAAAGAAATTTTTTATATAAATACACCCAGAAGTGTTCAGTAAAATAATAATAACAAACACAGATCAAAGGTTGAATAAATTGATATTTATGCATACAAGGTTCCAAGCTAAAATGGACCTTCAAGAAAAGAAACTAAGAGAAGGGAATGAAGATAAGGAGATGGAAGTAAAAGATAAAATAAACCATAGAGATATAATGGATATGCTAATGCAAATGAGGGTTGAGCAACAGCAATTCATGAAGGAATATGTGGACAGACAGGAAAGAAGGATGGAAGAATAGCGGGTAAAAGTAGAAATGGACAACCAGAAAAGAATTGCTGAAGCCATGGAAGAAATTAGAATTGACTTCATCCAGAAATCAGAGGCTAAGGATACAAGAAATAGACATGACAGTGAAATTAAGTGGGATGAACAAAGGAGTATGGAGCCATGTGTATATGACAAATTAGATAGGGCTGAGAGTATAAATAGAGTCAGCAGAGTTTGATCTGAGGGAAGACATAGGGTGGCCAAAGAAGAGAATAAGAAAGTTAGATGAAGAAGTGGAAGTAATAAAAGTAGAAGAGAATAGGATGCTGATGAGCATGCAGTGGGATATAAGTCAGATTGCGAAGACAGTAGAAAAGTTGAACACAAAATTTGAAGAGAGGATAAGTAGGTCAGCCAATAACAGCACCAATACCGAAGTAAAGGGCATAGGACCAAGAACCGATGGAGAATGTAGAGATATGGGCTCTGGAAATTGCATGGATTATCCTGTTTGCTTCCACCAATTTCTAAAAATACTAGTTTTCGCTGGAGACCCTGGAAAAAGCCCTATGGAACACTTGGGAAGCCTTGAGGAGTATTTCAAGTTTAGTAGGATGAATGAGGAGGGCAAGATAGCGATTACCTGCAGTCACTTGCAGGGTAAATCACAAGTCTGGTGGAACTCACTGTTCCACCACATTTGCAGTGTATCACAAAGCTTTGAGGACCAGTTATTGGAGTGAGGAACTTCAAGAAGATATGCTGCATCAGATAACACAGAAGAAATGGAAACCGGGGGAATCGTTTACAACATTCTTTTGCCTTCAAGTAGCCAAGTTATGGATGATGACCGCAAACCCATTATCTGAGATGCAAATACTCCGGATAACTAGGCATGGGTTCACAAAAGATATAGAACAGACACTAATCAGTACAGAGAGAAAGATGATGGACCATGTGGCCGAGTTGCTAAGTGCATTGGATATCATCAGGGCTGACCAGAAGGAGGATGGATGAAAGTCCCATCCACCTCCAAAAGAGCCACTTATAATAAAAAATGGATGGGATCCTAGTGAAGGATGATATTCTACAAAGTGGAACCCAAGGAGGCAGAAAAATGGACAACAAAGATTGGAGACGGAATGTAAGCATCCATATGACAGGACTGAAGAACAAGAATGCAGGGATCAAAATCTGTATCCCAGAGGCAGAGGTGATGTCAATAAAGAAAGACAACCACCAGATAAAACCTAAGTGCAATCACCAATAAAGGAGGGATTCACTGATACTAGATTGAAAATGGAATTGGACCATGAGTAATGGAAAATGGACATGAAATTAGGAAATATTGATCATGATAATATAAAGGAATAATGAGCCAGTAAATGGCCAAACAGTATAAAGGACTGTAGGATAAATGAAGGAAAACAGATAATAGATAGTAGTGTG
Organism: Epiperipatus broadwayi; assembly: GCA_028023455.1. Lineage (NCBI taxonomy): Eukaryota > Metazoa > Onychophora > Udeonychophora > Euonychophora > Peripatidae > Epiperipatus > Epiperipatus broadwayi. The sequence continues at coordinate 551,509 of JAQFVV010012750.1, read as the reverse complement.
GGATCTTAGATAGAGGCTGAAGGTGTGTAGGTATAGATATTTGTAGGTGGTTCTTAGCAGTATAGCCTCCTCTGTTATGCAATCATGTGTATTCTGTGGTCACCAAATCTTATTATATAGAGAAGACAGGGACAGAAATCCCCTTCTCATAATGACTCACTGGATTAAGATTTCCAGTTAGATATTTGACAAATATCGTGAGTCAATGGATTAGAAACCAATGTATGGGGAAAGAACCTCTTTATAAAAAATACGAGCTATCAGTAAAATATTCTGAGCTCATGGATGAGCTGCATAAAAAGATGCCAGCCTCCCAACCCACCTCTGTATAGTGTCCAGAGTTGGCACTTAGAGGGTTATTATGTATAAAAATGTGAGGTATGAACAGGTTTAATTGGGTCACAGAAATATCCTGTGGTCTCGAACCTGTATATACAAGTAGGAGGCAAAAATAAAACTCATGTAATGTTTATAGCGAGATTAAATGGGTGTAGTAATGCTGGTTGGGTTGTCAGAGTAGGGATGTAATTTGCATGGTCGCCTCTCTAGGAATAATCTCATCACTAAATCATATTAGGAGGGCATGGATATAAAAAGGTTCTAACAGTAGTTAGGAGCATCTAGCTTTCGATGCATTAAATTAAAATTTTTTAAGAAAAAATTTTAAAGGAAAGGAACGGTGTAATGTGATGATCACACATACAGTGATCACACATGTAGATATTTAACATTCAAAGAATATTAAATATTGTGTTTGGAATACTAAAAAAGTGAGTTTAAAAACAATTACAAAAACAAAGAAATGTTTTAATTAAAAAAAGAGAGGGAATTAGAATCGAAAAGATTCTTATCTTTTGCCCTCCAAAGTTGAGATTTTGTGAAATGAAAAATAAGTTATAGATATTGAAATTATACATTAGAAAATTAAGTAATAAAGAAATATAAATAAAATGCAAACTAAAATACAATTTAGTAATAAAGTTGAAAGCCTTAAACAGAGCAAAAATAGAAATTTAAAAAACATGACCAAAAGATAAGGATGTGGGTTATAAAAATACACATTTGACGATAAAATGAAATGCGTGTATGGAGTGTGTATGAAGTGGGATAAAGACAACAATAATTAATGCCTGTCCAAAATAAAATAAACATTTATTAAAATCTGTTTAATTAAAAAATAAATAAATGTACATAGTGCTACGAAATTATATAAAAGTAAATCGATAGAAATAGCCGAAGGCATAGTAAGAAAAAAAGGTGTGAACAAAAGCTGAAAACAAAGGATCGAAAAAACAAAGGACTGTGGAATATTTTTAATTAAAAAAAAGTTTTCAGTAGAGGGATTAGAGTTGGAGATGTCTTGTTGAGAGGTTGGTGAAAAGACTGCTCCGATAATAAGCAGCCATAGTTAACAAGAAACGATTTCTAACTTCAGTGCCTCACCAATAAAGACTGGCTAAAAGCCGTTGTGATCACTTGCCAATCCAGACTCACTGTGCTCTAATGGTTCCTGTCTAGATGAAAGAACTGCTGACATAGCGCCTGCCGGAGGATTCGTTTTTGCCTTGTCCTTGATGCCTTAAATGTGGAGGAGTTCCCACAACCAAAATCTAACTTAGGAGCGACTATCCCTGCTAAAGAAGTGGAGAAATTCCATGTGGTGGTCAGCAAGACTTCAAACTAATTCAGAGACTTAAAAACCTAGGTAAATATGTATACTACATTTTATATTTCTATGTGCACATACCTTTATTGAGACAATGGCCAAATTCTCACTTTGAATGATAAAGACATTCTTTAACTTTTATATATACCCGGAATGATGATTTATAAATATACAATCATTTATAAGATCTTTTCTATTTTATTTTTACTCATAGCATTATAGCAAATAATCTGTTTTTTATTGAGTGTTAATAATTTAAAGTATTTCTTTTTTATTGTTAATTTATTCTATTAAATATATTTATTATTGATTTAAATCTGTTTCATCTCGTTCTTTGCCACTCCAAAAAGTAATATAGTCTTAGGGTTTGGGAAAACTAGTACTCATTTTGAGTACTGAAGTAACACATGACACTAGTGGTGCAGTATATTTGATCCCATTAAAATTTATAAATATCCAAGTGCTGTAACTCTGTTAAATCTTACAGCAGTCAAGAGACGGTTGACCGGGAAAAATAATCAGGGGCTATACCCATATAGTTACAGGTTTGGTCAAGTATGGATATAGACTCATTTATGTCCGTATGTTCTCTCTGCTTGTGATAGCAGAAAGTGGACGATATTGAATTTTAGAATTCCCCATTATATACAAATAAAAGGGAAGTTAAGCTTTCGATTGCCGGGTTTTCATTACAATATATATATTTAATTCTAGGTCACTCACCAAGATGAGTTTGAATTTTGGATCAAATTTTAAATACCAAAATTACTTTGCGCATACCAAAAAAATAATGAAACAGATTCATATTATTATAAATCAACATTAAATTTATTGGTTCATAAAATAAAAATGAATAACTGTGATAAAAAAAAAAAAACACCCGTCGATGTTTGGCAACAGACTAAAATTAATAAAGTAATAAATTTATATGTATGAAACTCCAAATATGTTGCGTGACAACAACACAGGATAAAAATGGAAGGAGAGATTTGAAATATCATATGTAATGATAAAAAAGATATGTGATATCAAGCGCTCTTAGCCCGGATGTCATCACGGCTGCCTTGCAAGCCAGTAGTTGGTTGCAGATGGTTGTGGGTTCGTGTCCTGCCGGTGCTATGACACATGAAAAAAAAGAAGATATGTGATAAAAAATTGAACTCTATTTATTAATTAATGCCATAATAATTGAACAAACATAAAAGAAAAATATCTGCTAAAATTTAAACCCTTTTCTACCCTATATTTTCAAGTTAAATTTTGAATATACAAAAAAATTGAAATATTTGGAGACAACTGGTTGTATTAAATAATAGCCTAAATGAGAACTAAATTAATCTCCCCGACCTTTGTCTAAAAAAATATCTACATATATGTATAAAAAAAACATCCTATATAAGTGAAAGTCTATCCATATTCACTCACTATTCACTGATCCATTGTAGCTTCTGACTATTTGTTTTAAATCCTAAAGTATAGAGATGAATTTTCTTTGAATAGAAAAGATATGCATGAATGGTAAGTCACTCAAATTCAAATTTAATTTCCTTTCTGTTTAACTTTTAATGTTTTCGTTCTAGTAAATAATTATCCAGCTTCCAAAACAACAGATGAAAAATTATACATCACTTTCAGTGTTAATTTTTCTTTTTCCTTGCAATAATGTGCAAAAGAATTTCTGTAATGACACAATCCATTTTAAATTATGTGAAGATTTAATACTAGCTTTTTCTTTTATTCTTTTTTTTTACTTATTAGCTCAGAGTTTAATATTGCTTATTATAATATAAATTGAAATGATCGATGTTGTAGATTTTCTTGATTGAAAATACAATATCCATAAAACATAATGGGGTTTATATCATTACAAATAAATGAATGTAATCCTGGACCTTTAAACACAGAATATCTTTACATAACTGATACAAAGCATTTTTGATGAGATTTTTCTTCTTTCATATTTTTGTCATTTTCTCTGGAGTTTCATCAGCAAACTGTCCCTTTGAATGGGCAGATAGTTAAAACTTTTATTATTCCATGGTTTTATAAATTAACTATTTAAATAATAATTTTTTTTTTAAGACAAAGAAAAACAACCCATTCTATGCAATGACAAAATGATAAGAACCTGTCAAATTACAGTGTCAGTTCTATTTATCAGATATTCTGGATGATGGTATTGTTGTCCTAACAACTGTTGGAAATCACTCAAATAAAACTTGATGATAAATGATCTGTTCCAGCAAATTTTCCCTTCTTTTTGCAAGTGCAATGGAAGTTTGAAGAAAAATGGATACATTAAAATGAAATCTAACTTCCATATGATTTTTTTTTCATTTTTAAACCAAAATAAAGAATTGATATTACAATTCTCATACATTCTATAAATATAAATAATTTATATATATATATTTTACAAATATATGTGAAACAGAAAACATTTAATTTCGTAATGTGTTGCCATGGTGATTGCTATAATGGAAATTAAAATATGTGAAAATAATATTGATCCTATTCAAGTAAACTTTTATGTCACACTGAACTATTTCCAAAATTTATTTATTTGTTTACCTGTCTATATTTTTTTCTGATATTGATTACAATAAATTTAGGATTTTAAATTTAGAATTAGCAGTAAACAATATTATTTAAAAAGCTTTGATTCACAATGGTCCCCTACTCTGAATATTTCTGTGGTTGACATGGAAACAGTGCCTCTTACAGCCACATGGAAATAAAGTTCCAGGTATCAATTTATAATTTTAAGATCTTCCATTGTCTATTTATGAAATGAAAAAAAAAAGCAAACAAGATCAACAAACTTCTTTATTATTTTTTAATACTTTGACTTACAATCAATCTGAGCATCTACAATAACTTCTAACCATGAAGAAAAAAAAATTTTCTCTTTCCTTTTTCTTAAACATTAAACTACTTAACTTAAATATTAATGAATATCTACTCTGTTTATTTTATTCATTTTTATATACCATTTAATATGTCATCTTTAAAAAATTTTAGGTACACCATTCTCATTAAAACAATATGGAATATCATTTTTCCTTTTATCTTTATATTCTCAATATACATACATTTTTAAAAAAGTCTACCACCTATGTAGTACAACTACATCTTTATGTTATTTTAAGTCTTACATTGGAATAATGATTAATTGTCCACATCTTCATATATTTTTAGTAACTTCTTTACTAACAATGCTTTAAACTTAGAGTCAAACAAGATGTTTAGTATTTCTTTTATGGAAGCTAAATACATCACAGAAGAAAATTTTATTCACAAGGCTAAACATCCTTATTTATTCTCTAATAGCTGTATACTTTCCTTGCATTATTAAACAAACATATTTATATATTTTACTTCACCAAAGACTTCATAATATCCTATTTTTCATAACCATATCTGTAGTTTATATCATTAGCACTACTAGGGATCTAAACCTTAATCATTATACCAGAGTCATAGCAATAATAATATAACTTTATCAATACATTATTTTTATCCAAGTCATGCTTTGAACATCGAGAATACCATCTTTAAAATAACTTTTTTTCAGAGGGAAACTAAATAAATGACAATTAACTTCTATAATGAGCTGGACAATCAAAATGACAGAGTTATCTTATTTTAAATCACTTCTAATACCCATAACTTATCACCTCTGTATTGTTGTTTTACACCCATACATCTGGATTTCAAGCTCATCGAGATGTGTACTATCCTCAGGTTCAGATATTTGCATCACCAAGTTCATGATATATGTAAAATGGGGGCATGCTTATTAATGGGAGAAGGAATAACATATTGGGTACATGCAATTAATTATTATGTTATGTGTATAAGGTTATGACTCAGCAAAATTTAACCACAGCAAAATAAACTGAGAAACATGTTTTAATATTTAAATAAATTTAATCTACATATATACATGAATTAGCATTTGGAAATAAAAATTTATAACAAGATTAAGAAAATTCATTTAGATATCTGTGGTTATTCTTCATTTACTTTGGTTTGTGTCAATGTTTCCCAATAAATGGAGTATCATTTGGAGAAGAAAATTTATAACAAGTTTATGGAAACTCATTTAGACATCTGCAGTTCTTCATTTACGTTTAATTTATACCAATGTTTACCATCCTGATCTTATAAAGAATAGCCACTACTTGTTTTGAATAACATAAACAATATTCATATTATATACAACATTATTATATATATAGTAACAAAATTTATCTTTTTTATGTCTTAGTTAATGCCATGATGGTTTAATAGACCCCCTTGGTATATACAATGTGTGTGCGAATGAAATAAAGTTATAAATTTAAGACGCAAATAATAATAAAATATGCATAGAAAATATATTAATAATTAACACAAACATTACATTAAACAATTACTAAATGTTTATATGTTGTAAATATATGAATGTGGAATTAATATAAATTTTCGGTAACATCTTCCTTTGTCTCATTTATAATGATCCGATTATTTTATAATCAAGGTTGTGCCTAATAAATTTTGTCTACCCCAAGTAATACGGAAAATTCCCTTTATTATTAATTTTATAAATTTTAAATTAAAATTACTTGGCCCTATATTAAAATAAAGAAAATAAATTATTCTATATAATATACAAACAATTAATTATTCATTATGGCAACTTTATAAATGTGTTTTGCAGTTCACATGAACAATGTTCTAATGGCTTAGTCTTATAATCCATGGTAGTTCCTTTATGAACAGGAATTCAAACATCTAGTGGACTTATTGAATTTATTAGGCTTTGAACTGGAGTTTTGGAATGGGATGTAAAAAGAAATAATTCATGATAGATCATTTTGATATTTATCAATCCAGGCATGGAGATATAGGACAGTCCTAAATTGATCTTGACAATTTCTAGCTCTGGGGATGATGACTTCTTTCCCATGACATTCCTTTTGTTTCAGGAATACGTGATTACTTTTGTCAATATTTATCTTAATTTTTGTAGTTGAAAATTAGTTGCAAAAACATCAATATTTGTTTTACTATTGCATGTTTTCGATTTAAATCCAGAAATTTGTAGTTAAAAAATCAATGGTAATTTTTTGTAGAAATCTGAATAATTTATTTTGCTCATAAATTATTAATTTATGAACACTTTGCTTAGCTGTTTTAGAATTAAGTGTTGGCATGAATTGCATGTATTTACATTACAGTTACCAAAACATTTAGCACTTATGACTTTTATATGAGATTAATAATACTTGAGCTTGAAAATTGTATATCAGTATCAACCATCTATTATACATACAAAATATATTGATGGGTCAATATGTTTGCCTATTAATACTCACTTTTATAGTTTAAACATACACATAACTTAAAATTCATTTGGATGTGATGAGCTGAGTTTGAATGCAGAAATATACTAAAAATCTAAATTTCAAATAAAATAGATAATCATCAACAAATAAACTTTAGTTGAAATGGGGAGCTTGTACAAAAAAAACGGACTAAATTAGGCCATCAATTTCTCACAAAATAAAATCATAGCTTGGCGTGATAGTAGCAGTAATAACAATGATTAATGCTTCCATGATGGAAACCATAATATGAAATAATTTTATATAGTTTGAAACTTAATATAATTCACAGAGTAATAAATTAAAATAATGTAAAATATTAATCATTGCCAGAAGTCAATCTAAAATGCTTCTGGTTGAGATGGATAGTAATATGGTAATAAAAATGAAATGCAAATAGAAGCAGTTAGAAAAGATGCAAGGAATAATAGTGTAAATAGTGTAGATTAAGAAGGGATATCTGGGGGAATTCAGTACTAAATGTCCAGGCCCTAGAAGCCAACAAATCTCCATATGAACAACCAATTGCAAAAATGATAATGATTCATCATTAAATCGAATGATGTTAAGGTCTACACAAATGGAAAGTATAAAAGCAGAACAACAACAGATGTCCAAAAAAGATGAAGAATATGAACACAGATATGTCTACAAAAATAGAAAGTATGAATTTAGATATGCCTACAAAGATAAAAAGTATGTCTATGAAGATGGATATAACCGGTGAACTATACAAAATCAAGATAGTTTAAAAATGGAATTGAAAAGAGAGATATAACAAAGATATATTGATATAGATAATAAGGTACAAAAACTTAAAGAGAAAGGTGAAAGGAAATTAAACACTACAAACTTTAAGGCAAAAAATAGACAGGCCATAATTCCAAATGTAACTAGGAATTAAAGTTAGAAGAGAGGAAAGATTATTATATTTTACTAAATGAAACTATAGGAATCAAAATAAACTCCAATACTGAAATTATTAGTGGATATCTCTTTACAAAAATACCACTGATAAATAGAATGGATGAATATATAGCACCACTTTAGTGTATTGACATTCATCATGAAATTAAACTTGAAGTATTTATTAGAGATAATGCTCTTAAACTAATTGACAATCATCAAGTTGAAAATTTTCAATACCACATTATTCTCCCAGTGGAGAAATATCTCAATTACAATAATGTAGTTTGGGAATTAAATGAATATACTATGTTTGATTACTTTAAATGTCAGTTAAGATAAATGAAAACATTCCATAGTGGAAACAATAATTGAAAGGAAAAAAATTCTATGAATACTATGCAAAACTACTACAATTTAGACAAAGAAACAAAAAGTACTTGTTCCATAAATTGTGTAATATGAACAAAGGCACATTCACCTTCCTTAAGTATGCAAATATAGATACTTAATAATCTTATGAGAAAAATGGACCAAAAAAATTACCTTGGATATGGAAACATAATTACATGAATTGGAATAATCAAATTTGTTTTTACATCATTTTTTAAAATGTATATACTCAGATGAGGTAAAATGTCCATTAACCAAGAAAAAGATCAAATGCATATATATCTCATATAAGAAAAAAACAAGATAAAACTAAAAGTAAATCAAATCACCAATTAAAAAATTGGAGATTCAATATTTTACCAAAACTTATAAGGGTCTACTCACTTTTATTAGATGTACCATATTCAAAGGTTTAAAGCATGTATAATGAAAATGGACTTAAACAAAAAAATTATCCAAAGATATGGAAATCTTATCATGAAGAAATGGAACAAAATTATTATTTTTATTTTTAAAAATGTGTATGTAATTAAACCAATTAATATCAAATAAAATGTTCACAAGATGTGAATATGCATGTAATGATTACTAGGATTACAATTAAATAGATTAAAGATTGAAAGTGTAAGGAAGAAAAACACAACCTAGAACTTGTCTGAAAATATATTTAAGGAATGATCTCTTATAAATAAATTATGGATTCATGTTTAAAACCCATAATGGATTATACACTTAACATCAAAATGGAGACTGATTGCTAACAAATTGTCAAATTCATACAGGAATTGCAACTGACACATTTAATAGATTTCAGAGAAAATCCATTTAGCCTCAGAATTATAAAACGGAATTGACACCTTTAAATAGGTCTATACATAAAACATGTGTAAGCTAGATAAAACAAAACTTAACACAAATAATCAGATCTTCTGCCATATCACCCCTTGGTATACCTTTATAAATAAACAATGTGGTCTGAAATAAATTAGACCTGATAACATTAAATATATTAAGAAAGATACATTGCATGAAAAGTATTCCTAAGAAAAAATAAAGCAAGTAAACCATATGCTAATATTACATGAAGGCTAATAAATACATGTAAATGAATTCACTGGATTTGCACTCATTGGAATACAACTGGAACAAAATATCCCAATATTATTCCATACACCCATGTCTATGCTTATAAAATCACCCACCAACCCAAAAACATGTCAAATGGAAGCATATAACAAAATAAAAACGAGTGAAAGATGTAACAAATTTCAAATGAAAAGTATTTCAAATAGATGATAATGTTTTCAAAAAAAAAAACACCCGATGTATGCAACCCCAAAGAATTTATCTTCCACAAATTTTGCTATATATATGAGGGGCTATTTATCATCATCAACAGCTCTGGCCTAAATGCATACTGGATAAATAAAGGCAATAGTGTCAAAAAATGTACAATGCTTGAAGTATAAAACCATACCATGGTGATAAGTAATAGATTCATCAATGACTTAAAAGAAAATACAATGCTATAGATCACAAACCTGAAAATTCAAACACTATTCAACAATACAGGTATTTAATCAAAATTTTATATGAAACAGCAACATTGTATAAAATCACTAGTGGTAAACATGGATAATATAATAGACCATGAATGACCCAACAAAAGTAAAAATCATAGGGCTACCTTAACCTAACCATAAGAAAAATCAAAAAGGTAAACATAAAAACCATCTTTAATATATTTACTGAAGGGATATGTGATGGATGTCTTCAACTCTCTTGCAATAATTATTACAGACACTGTAAGACCAAATGCCCATGATATTAATGTTACTTATTAAATAATAGCATTAGGTAATGTCAGAGCACATAAAATAATAAACCGCTTATCACAACCTAAGATTTAAAGCAAATATAAATAAACATTAAAACAAAAGTTAAACCTACTCACTCAAAAAGATATCATGACATACAATAGATCAGATGAATGACCTTAGTGAAGAAAAATATTAACTATATAATAGTAAAGTAAAGAAAAAATAATGTTAAAATCTTTTCTTACGATTATGTTTTAATAAATAGTTTATGTTAATAATTTGCAAAATGACATCAACAATAAAGTAAAAAGATTAGAACAAATAGACTATATATATATATATCACAAACATTTTTTCAAAGAGAAAAAATTATTTTACCCGAGTAAAAACATTTACCATTTCTTGCGTGTAAAAGAGTTAAAAGAAAAATTTGAAAGTTTGTGTCAACTAATTCAAACTCATAATACTGTTGAAGAAATCTCTTACAAGGATTTTAGAAAATGAGTAGAAACATTTAGTCCTAAATCATCTAAGCAAAGAGTTTACAAATTAATAAGTTATAAACAAAATAAACCATTTGAATCCCTAAAAAAACCGATGATTGTGCTATAACTTTCTGGATTTAAATCCAAAACATGCAGTAGCAGAAAGAATATTGATGTTTCTCTAACTAATTTTTAACTACAAAAATTTAGATAAATATCAGCAAAAGTACTCATGAATTGCTGAATATAAGAGCAATGTCATGGGAAAGAAGACATCATCCATAGAGGTAGAATTTGTCAAGACCAATATGGGATTGTCCTATCTCTCTATGCCTGTATTGATAAATATCAAAACAATCTATCATGAAATATTTCTTTTTACACTCCATTCCAAAATTTCAGTTTGAAGGCTAATAAAGTCAACAAATTTACCAGATGTTTGAATTCTTAATTGTGAATAAAGTAGCTACCATGAATAATAAGAACAGGCCATCAGAACATTGTTCATATGAACTGTAAAACCCATTTATAAAGTCGACATCATCAATAATTAATTGTTTGTATGTTATATATAATAATTTATTTTCTTATTTTAATATAGGGCTGAATAACTTTAATTTAAAATTTATGAAAATAATAATAAAGATTTGAGGTACAAACTTGACTATAAAATAATTCGATTATTATAAATAAGACAAGATAAGATGCTACCTGAGATATATAGTAATTCCACATTCATATATGTACAACAAATACTCACTCATTAGTTGTTTATGCTATAGTTTGTGTTAATTATTAATATTTTCATATATTTTTATGTATATTTTTTTTATTTGGGTCTTAAACTTATAACTCCCTTTCACCACACACCCATTGTCCATAACAAGGAGTATATTAAACCATCATGGCATTAACTAAGACATAAAAAGATAAATGAATATATTCACATGATCACCTTCTCTTATGCTTGTGTATAACTGTTGTTATACATAAGGCTCCTCACTGATGAAGGCCATAAGCCAGGAACTAGTCAGGAGATATTGGATGAGTAGGCACTAGATAGGGATTTTATGCACAAGTCTTCTGGCATCCATTGATTACTCTAGCTTGTTGTGTGTGGCTGTATACATCGTGAGTTTAGCATGTTTGAAAAATGAATATATATATATATGAATATTGTTTACGTTATTCAGGACATGTAATGACTATTCTTCATAGAATCAGGATGAGAAACATTGGTATAAACCAAACATAAATGAAGAATAACCATAGCTGTCTAAATGAGTTTCCTCAATGTTGTTATAAATATTTTTCTCCAAATGTTAATCCATGTATATATATATTCATTAAATTTATTTAAATGTTAAAACATGATTCGTGGTTTATTTTGCTGTGGTTAAATTCTGCTGAGTCATATCCTTATACACATATCATGCTCATTATTTACATGTATAGAATCTGTTTTACATATATTATGAACTTGGTGATACAATGATTATCTAAACCTGACGATCATACATATCTCCCTGAGTTCGCAATCTAGATTAGCACAGTAAAGAACAGTATGTAGTTGATAAGTTATGGGTAGAATCAGTAGTTATTAAATCTTACTCTTTTCTGTGTTAAACCTGAGTTTAATATAAAAAAGGCAGAATGAAAGTAGATAATAAATATACACCCTTTTACCTCATCAGAAGGAACCAACCCACCATTGTTCGTGCCACGATTAGACAGTCCCATTACAATATATATATACACACACACAAAATTTGTTTATATACTTAAATGCGAAAATTTACATAGAGATAGAACATTCACAATTTTTATGAATACCAAAAACAGTTTCATTTTGTATTGAAAAAGAAGAAAAATTGTTTTTAAAGTTATTCTGTTTTAGCATAGGTAAATTATGTTCATCTTAATGACTTTTTATTATTGGTTATTTAATGAAGAAATTAAGTGTTTTTTCTTCATAAAGAAAAATTTACATATTATAGTATATGTATAAATTTCTAAAATAATTTTTTTAAAATTGATTTTATCTATTTTTTCTGCAATATTTATTACTTAGCAATTTAAAAGAAATAAAAATATCTGATAGATTTTTTTAAATGAAAGACAAAAAAGTACATAATTAAGCAGTATATATATGTACATGTATGCATAATTTATATAAATAATAGGATTATGAAATCCGACATAATTACAATAAAAAAAATTTTTTTTCAGTGAAATTAATCACATGGATCATGATGCAATAAAGTCCATCTAAAAAATGACTTCATTGAAAGTTTAATCTGTTTACAAATTTTAATATTTACTTTTTATTCATTTAAAAACAACCTTTCATGAATTTTCTGAATATTGATAATTGGTTGTCTAACAAAATGTATACAATTTTGGGCGTATTTATATTCATTGTAGTTATAAACTTAGTGTTATTATTATATGTCTTTTATTCTTAACATTAAATTTGCAAATCATTTTTTTTTGCAAATGCGAGAGATGTTAAATTAACCTCATTATGATCTGTTTTCATAATTTAGAAAAAACAAATGCAAGCTATTTTTAGCACAATTAATATTTATTTCATCAAATATCATTTTCAAATTTATTCAACTTTTTTAGAATAATGAAGTTTCCAACAATCTCCAAATTCTTTCATTTATAGTTTCTTTTCTCCATATTGCACAAGTACATTTTATACCTTTATTCATCCATCTCCCTTAGGATGTTTTTAGATCTCTATTTTCATAAAATTATTTCACAGTGTATGTGTCCAACTATTATGATCTCTTCTAGAAATATATGCAGACTGCATAAACATCTCTCTCAACATTTTTTAATGATGTCAGTTATTAGATGCTGTTATTTGTAATACAAATCATTCCATTCTTTATTGAATATTCTGTTGTATGTATATTGGTTCATAGATAATTATACAATTCTAAAACATGCAAGCAAAAAATCGTGAAACATTTTTATTATTTACATCTATTTTCAGATATATAATAATATGATTTTCATAAAAAAAAACAATTTATTTTTTTAAAAGAAATTGTTTTACTTGATTCATATAATCAATATTTTGCATAAAGTTAAATTTTATAATAACCTTTATTTCTTTCATCACTTACAAACTGTATATGCAATTATGAGTTGTTAAATCAATCTGATTTTCATTACTGATATTTATTTATTTTTAAAAATAACCTGAACATTTTTTGTCTTTTCAGAATGTATTTTAACACTCTGTTATTATTTCTATGTGATAACTTTTGTACCATTTCTTGATGTCTGAAAGAGTTATTTACAAAAACAACCACATAATCTGCAGCATTTTAATACTTCTATAATTGTAATTACTACACACTTATCTTTTCACTTACAGTAAAATATTTGGTGATATGAATTCATCATTTAATACATCCTCTTCATTATTACTCTTCTTAATATAACAATTTTCTGTCATTTTATATTTTATAACCAGACCAAAATGGCATTCACATACATTGCTTTTTGATAACATCTTGGAATATATGGATATGGTAAACTGTAATACATAATATTTCCAAACCATGCTTATTTTTTTAATTACAACACAAAGTTTAATGAACAGAATTGTAATCATTTTAGTAAAAATGTCATATAGACATGATATGCAACTTATTGGCCTGCAAATTTTAATTATCTTCTTTTTATATTTAGAAAATGTCCATATTATTACTATGAACTTTCATCTACATCATACATCTTTAATATTTTGACATTAAGTAAATACTTTGATATTGCATCTTAGGTTTCTTTGCTTGGTTTATTAATATATCAGTAATAATACTAACATGACTTAGTGATTTCATATTTTCATAAATTAAATTGTCTGTCTCATTTTTTGACTTAAAATATTGGTCTCTTTACATAGACATTTTATTGTATATTTTTGTTTGTTCTTTATTAGATTTTAAGGAACTCATCACATAGTTTATGATGCCATGTCTTTTATTAATAGTTGTATTTTTTTCTTATAAATGCAGGAATATAGTTTTCCATTGTCAAGATCTGGTGCTACAGTTTGAAAAAAAATTTTTTTTCATTGCTTTCTTTGCTAATTTATCATTTTATTTTATTACATCATGAATACCTTTTTCTTATATTTATGTCTTTTTAATGGACAATTGATATAAATATATGTTTGTTAAGTTTTAATTCAATTATCTCAGTAAAAAATATTATTGATAAACTGTTTTTGTGGATCATTTACTTTTATTGCACTTTGCACAAATGTTTTAATTAAATTTTTTACACATTTTATTTCAATTTAAAGTACCTTCAAAATTGGTTAACATTTTAAAAATATATTTATATTTTAATGTTAGTTCAAAGAAACAATTCTGCACATTAGGTATATTGACCCTCAATGTATTCATCATAAATGTCTTTTTCCCTAATTTGCAATTGCATTTAATGTATCTAGTATTACAAAAATTAATACTTACTTTCAATACTCGATATACTAAGTATTTTATGGCCTTGAAATAGATATTTTCAATTAATCAAATTCTAATTTAATTCTGATCTACTTTTATTTGAATGACTTTTTATATTTTCCATTTAAAATTATGCTCATTAAAGACATATATGATAAATTTTATCTTCAGAAAACTTTATAATTTAATGCATCATCTCATTTTTATTACTATACACAAATTTAAGCACAGTATAAAGAAATTTCAAACATATACAATGTTTTTTTAAATACTTTTAGCTTAATTTTAATATATGGTTTAATGAGATATTATTTTATATAGTGCTATGTTTTTTATGTAATAGTAATATTAGTGATTAAATCAATGCACATGCACTTTAAAGGTAAATTATAAATGAATACTCAATTTTTTAGATTGGAGATATAGTATTTTAGAAATAATGGAATGAATCCACCCATTCTTTCAACCCAAATATATGTTTAATTTCAACTAAAGAATGATGGTTTGTAAATTGTAAAGCTTTCACAAGTTTCATTTATTGAAACATAACAAATGTAATTTAAAGTGATTGTGTAACACTGTCACACTCTTATTTCCAAACACTTAAGATTTACCCATATATAAACATTTGGGTTGAAAGAATGGGTGGATTCATTTCATTCTTTCTAAAATACTATATCTCGTGTCTGGAAAAATTGAGTATTCATTTATAATTTATCTTTAAAGTGCATGTGCATTGGCTTAATCGCTAATATTACTATTACATAAAAAACATAGCACAATATAAAATTAAATCTCATTATTTATGTTTAATTTTAACTAAAGAATGATGGTTTGTAAATTGTAAAGATTTCATAAGTGACATTCATTCAAACATAACAAATGTAAATTAAAGTGATCATGTAACACCATCACACTCTTATTTCCACACACTTAATATTTCACCTTACATAAACGTTTGGCTCAAAAGAATGGGTGGATTCATTCCATTCTTTCTAAAATTCTATATCCTGTGTCTGGATAAATTGAGTATTCATTTATAATTTCTTTAAAGTGCATGAGCATTGGCCGAATCGCTAATATTACTATTATATATGGTTTAAATAAAAAAATTTTTGTATATCCATATAAAACTCTCTATTTTTGGATTATGTAGAGAAATAAATTGAACAAAATTCCAATTAATCTGAATTTGGTAGATTGTATTATAAGATATAAATATTATTTCAACATTATGAGATAGACCATCACTTTGTACCATCATATTCCTCTGCTTTTTGTAACAAATTTTTCTTATCTTTTGATTTCAATGTTTGTCTCTTTGTACTTTTGTCTTTTTTTAAACTTTACAAAATCCAATGTCATCTTCATTAATAGACATTTATTGTTGCATTATACCCAAACATTTTTAAAAGTGATTTGCATTTACAAATAGTTGCATAAATAATTATGTTGAATTATCAAGTGTATACACAATGAGATGACTCATAAATCTATCAGCATATGGTTGGAACTAATTTTTTCCTGGAAAATTTGAAGCATTTTGAGGATAACATGTGAATTTAAGATTGTCTGTAGATATTGAAATATCTATTAAAACATATATATATATATATATATTATTATTATTATTATTATTATTATTATTATTATTATTAACCTCTACACTTATTTCAAATATCAGAAAAAACAAAAATATCACAAAATTAAATATACAATAACTACAATACATATACTAACTGATGCATATTTCTAAGCACTCATTCATTTTTATATACTATATAAATAATTATATGAATAGACATCAAAAATATAAATAATTATAAAAGAATTAGCTGAATATTCAAAAACATGTAAAATAAATACAAGGAATATACACTGCTTGTTTGAATAAAAACATTAAATGAAAATCAAAGCATTGACTTTCAAATGTGTGGAGAAGTATAAGCATCCATAACAAAAAAATATAGAAAATAATGACTCAATATGAATATTCAATTTTAATTTGTCTTTGAATTTTAGTTTGGCAAAGTATAATTTTTGTTACTCTCTAAATAAATGTATATATTTTGGATGTTATACTATCCCATATTATTAATTGAAAATGTATAGTATTTGTGCTATTAGCCAGGAAAATATTATTCTTAGTGATAATGATTTTTTATAATAAGGAATAATTATGTTAGGTGTATATTAATCAGAAGTTATATGGTTGTGCCCATCTAATTGTCCAGACTATTATTGTAAATACATAAGCTTTGGTAATATGAATAAAAATTATATTGCATGTATATACACTAATTCTAATTGTATTAAGAATTATTATCAATATAAAATCATGTAAAGAAAATTGAAATATTTTTTTAAATATCCAATCATTAATAATATTATGTAATGTATATACAATTCTATTACTTAGGAAATTCTGTTTGATAATGTTTGAGCAAGTTCATTAATATTTATTTTTATTATCCTATATAAAATATATAGAAAACATGCCTGCATAAAAAATTGTTGAATTTTAGTTTCAACAATTTAAAGTTACCTTTGATTTATTCATTTTTTACTCTCTATCTCAACCAAAATTGCTGATAAAAATTTGTTTATATAGGTAAAATTGGTAATAGTAGATTTTCTATGAAACTAATGATAAAAATTATATTACTTTAGCAAAAGTGACTTTTAATATTAGTATATATAAGAGTCATTTCCAGCTGTTTATTGTCATTTAACTAAGATATTTGTGAAGTAAGTATATACATTTAGTTCACTCATTAGTATTTACTTTCACCATAAAATTTATTTTAGAAATTAATATTGATATTAAAATATGTGTATAAAAATGTAAATGGACTTATAGACATTTGATATAATGCCATATTTCATACTTAAGTTTGGCTTCCAAGCATGTGCATTCAAAATCTTGTTTATATGCATGAAAATTTTACTATATATTCTACATTGAACTAATTTTAAATGTTTTTTGAAATTTACAAATTTAACAAGGTTTGTTTATATACATAACATTAGATAGGTAGATAATAGATGGGTGGTTTATCCAATAAACTGTGCAAAAAATTGGTCAAGCAGTAAATAGATCAATAGAAAGCTAAAAATGTATTTTCATCAATAATTATTTTGAAATTTTATGACACATCTTAAGAAATACTAAGGTGATTTTAAAGTGATACTATTTTTCTATTTACATTTTATTGTCGTTATAATATTTGTAATTTTTTACATTTAAAGATCATTTTTATGGTTATTAATACATTATCTATAAATAAATATATAAAAAACATTAAAATGAGAATTTTGTCCAAACTTCTGCAAATACATCAATATAAGGATCTTATTATATTATAATTAAGTTTACTATATTTGGTATTTGTCCAATAGGCTCTTCATTTTAATTTTAAATTAAAATCAAATATATTACTTACTTTAGTAAAACATTCTTTTTTATTAATATATTGCATTGATAATTTTATTTAATAAATAGAATTAGTATCTTTGAACCACTCACTGCCTTAGTTCCATCATTTATATGACTTTTAGTAAGGGTTAAAAATTGTTTTCTATTTGTAAGTAAATAACTTGTTTCTAGTATAAGTAATTTAGACAAATCTTTATATGTAAAAAAGTAATATTTTTAAACAAATAAAATAAGTTTAATTCTTAAATAAAATAAATTATTAAAATTTTGGCTACAAAATAAACATATTTTAGGTACATTCCCTATTAGAAATGTTTATGTACAAGAAAAAAATTATTTTGTAAAAAAAATCATTTTAATAAGATGTATAATTAAAAATTCAGATGTTAGCATTATTTTAACATTTATTAAATAATTGTTTTGATAAACAACTGCTATATAATGTGTGTAATAAAAACCTGCATATCATTGAACTAAACATCACAAGACCATCACTTTTTATGCTTGTATCTAATTGCTGTTAAAACAGGCAAACTCACTATACATATTGCCACACACAGCAAGCTAGATTAATCAATGGATGCCAGAAGGCTTGTGCATAAAATCCTTATCTAGTGGCTGCTCATCCAATATCCCCAGACTAGTTTCTTGATTGTGCTCTCAGATCCAAGGCTCCGCACTGATGAAGGCCACAAGCCAGAAACTAATCTGGGGATTTTGGATTAGTAGGCACTAGAAGGGAATTTTATGCACAAGCCTTTGGGCATCTATTGATTACTCTAGCTTGCTGTGTGTGGCAATATGTATAGTGAGTTTTTCCCATGTTATCATTAAAATAGATCTATTTGTCTATCCATAAATACAAAAAGAATTTTCATTAATTTGACTAAAATATACAATTTGATATGACAGTGTTGATGTTATATTGAAATTGAACTTTTAGTTATGAAGTAGTTCTTAATATGTAAAATAAAGTAAAATTTACATTTATTAATAGTTGTCTATCTTTCTTATTGCTATTTTATCATTAATAATATGTAGTTTAATAATGATACAATTTACTGATCTTTTTATCATGTATCTTAGATTTATATCATAAATAGTACATAATTCTCTGTGCTATTTTATAATTATTTGACATTTAGCATCATTGTTTAACAATAGACATTTCTAATTTTGCCATAAAAACTTTTTTTATCAGAACATACACTTAAAGTTTTTCTTTTTTTATTATGAGTCTATATATACATACATACATACATATTTCTCTTACATAAAAATGCAATTATCAAATTTCATTGATATGTATGTGTGTATGTATACATTGATATATCATCCCTATATAAGAATGTGAATGGAATCAATATTTGTTATATATAGATTGAATACAACACAAAACAACATGCTACACATAATAAATGTAAGTTAAATAAGAGCTTATGTGGATATTGATTTTAAAAGTGCTCCCAACATTAACACTATCTAAGCAATTTCATAGGGAAGCAAATAGATATTCACAAGACAGATGTCATATATTGGATTGTATACTGGTACTGGTTTAATCATTATCATGTTTCTCACTATTTTAGATTTACTTTTGAAATAAAAATCACTTAAAACATATTTAATAAGAATGTAATATATACTATATTTTAGCATCATAGGAATACAGATCACATTAACTAAAAAATATACAATATATTTTGATTGAATAATGTATGATTTTTGTAATGTTACAAATTTCAACTTCTATTTATTAGCTTGAATAAATTAATTATTACTTATACTGAGATTTTATTATTATTTTTCATAACAGTGTGTGTGTGCTGACAGAAGATCATATATATTAACATTTGTTCATGTTAATTTTACAATAATGAAACAAACATCTATCTATTAATATATTTATTATAGATAATATTAAAAAAATGCCAAATGCTTATTTACATCTGTTGTTCTTGGCAACAATTTTAGTTAAAGTGGGAAATTTTTTTTTTATAAAGACCAAAATAGAAAGTCATTATTCTCAGTTTCAGTCCCTCATAGCAAAAACAAAAGCAAAAAAGGATAATATAGGATCTAATTTATGGGCAGTGAAACTTTTGGTAGAATTTTAGCTATTTTAACTGTTCGATTAGCATACAAATATTTATCAATAAACTAATATTAAATTGTTACCTAAATAAATAATAGTCCAAATGTTTTTGCAGAAATTAATGACATTTTTTATTCAAGAATTAATGACTTTCCTTGATCATAAAAATTATTTTATATGTATATTAATTATAAAATTATTACCCAGATGATCCTGAAATTATATTATTTATACATATATGTAATGTAACCAGTTGGGTTACATGGCACACAGTAATATAGTTGTGGGTGTGCACATATATACATACTTATATAAAGCAAAAGAAAAGTAGAAATAAACACAGATACATTTTTGTAGATATTTTTCAACATTTCCTGGAATAAAATTAATAATAGAGAGTTAAATAACTCTGAATTTAAAACAGAATGTTATTATTAATTAAAACATTTAAAAAACTCTAAATTAATATATTATTATTCTGATTTTAAATTTAAAAACAAACATCCCTACTGATAATTCTAAAAATTTCTATCTGAAAATCTTTTAATTAATGCTTTTATCCATTATGTAAAATTTTTTATTATCTATTTTGAAATCTTTTTATGTACTTAAACTGATGAAATTTCCAAAAGCTTTTAAATACAAGTTCTTTTGGAAAGATTAAAATTGTTTTTAAGTACAACTGATTAAAAACAGTTACCATGTTATTAAATTTACTGTTTTTATCACTTCAACAAGGTTAAAAAAACTTCATGGAAAGAGATTAGTTCAGACTGCTTAGTGATTTTTAAAAAGGACAGGCTGGGTAGTAATTTTTTGTCAAACAGCTAAGCATTAGCTGCAAAATCTGGTTAATATTCTTTTAGATGCAAGTGGCCAATTGGCCAGCTGCAATGTTTGACTTGTAATTTTTGTAGGAGGTTATCATAAGAGTCTGACATTAAGACTTGGCTAAATATTTATAAAAAATGGGCATAAGCCTTGGCTAATGATGTTTTTGAAAAGCAAAACATCTGGCTGCAGAATCAGCTAGCAGAGTTGGACAGAGCTCTCATGAAGATGTAGCTTTAGTCAAAAGAGGAGGCACTAGCTGCTTTATACCCTAATGGTAGAATTTGAATTTACATAAGAAAAATGGCCCACTTTGTTTGGTTGAAATTCATATTTACAAATTTAAATAACACTTTTTTGGTGTAAAGCTCATAAAGTCTTAGACAGAAAAAGTAATACCAACTATACCAGAATTATTCTTTTCTTCATGTGATGTTAAACCAATCACACCCAGACAAGCAAGCTTACCAACAGAAAGCTTGAAGAATTGATATATATTTATATATGCTATAATTTATCTATACATGCAGGGAAACACAGATCAATGTGTCACATGTATATACAGTGTGTTATTTCATTTTAATATTCTTTCGTCTGAAATGACATTTTAAAAATTAAAGATAAATAATATAGAACAGTATTATCTTAATACATTACACTTCTATATTTTTTAACCAAACAGTAATGCAAATAAATATCTCTAATTGGAATAAAAAAAAATTGTGTCAAAATTAACAGTTAAAACATATTTTAAAATTTTTTCAAGAAGCAATCTGTGATTTGAGACATATATAGAAGAATATTATCATAAACTCTTTTTTTAAAAAAAAAATAATGCAATCATAATTTTGTTTGAATTAAAATTAAAAAAAGGAAATCTTTTAGATAATTAACAAAAAGTGTCCTGTCATAAAATTGAGTGTTTTTTTTAAAAAAAAAACAGAAAAAAAGTAGAATTAGTTAAGAGTAATGTGAAAAAAAAATCTTTTTTAAAATTATCTGTGAGAAAATATTAAATAAAATATATCTGGGTAATTTAACTTTTATCCATGGACAAAAAATTAATATTTTTTTTAAAAAGATATTAATCTGTTAAGAAACAATGAAACTTTATTTATTGTTAATATTGGATATATTATGTACATATATTATTAAACAAGGCAAAACTCTCCATCCCGTAGTGCCACCCTGTGCCAACCAGAGTAATCAGTGGATGTCAGAAGGCTTGTGCATAAAAGCTCTATCTAGTGCCTACTCATCCAATATTCCCAGACTAGTTTCTGGCTTGTGACCTTCATCAGTGAGAAGCCTTGGATCTGAGAGCACTGAACCTAGATCTTAGGTTCTAATACAATCTTCCAGCAGCTACCTTTTATCTCTATTTAACTATAAAACTATATGAGAATAAAATTGAAAACACAATAAAATTTTCAATCTAAGCTCAATAGCTTATATATTCATATGGGTCTGAACTCAGTTCAGCATCCATACATTTTGGTGTCTTTGGCTTTTTAACAACCATAGCCACCACTATCCTATTAGGCAGGATTGGTGCTAAACCACTAAACATCTTATGATCATTATCTTATACTAGCACAAGTGTTATTAAATAAGGCAAAATTTTCCATGCAGTAGTGCCACCCTGTGCCAACCAAAGTAATCAATGGATGCCAGAAGGCATGTGCATAAAATCTTTATCTAATGATTACTCATCCAATATCCCAACACTAGTTTCTGGCTTGTGGCCTTTGTCAGTGAGGAGTCTTGGTTCTGAGAGGTTGCATTAAATTCTATGATCTATGTGATGTGCTTTCAGATTCAAGGCTTCTTACTGACAAATACCCAAGCCAGAAATTAGTATGGGGTTATTGGACAAGTAGGCATTAGATAAAGATTTTATGCACATGCCTTCTGGCATCCATTGATTACTCTGATTGGCACAGGATGCCTCTCCTCTATGGAAGAGTCTTGCCTTGTTTAATAACAATTGTGCTAGTATGAGATAGTGATCATGTGATGTTTAATGGTTTAACACCAATCCTGCCTTAGGATAGTGGTGGCTATGGTTGTTAAAGAGACAAAGATACCAAAATGTATGGGTGTTGAACTGAGGTGAGATTCATATGACTATATAAGCTATTGAGCTTAGATTGAAAATATTATTGTTTTCAATTTCATTCTCATAGTTTTGTAGTTAAATAGAGATAAAAAATGGCTGCTGGAGTATTGCTTTACATTCTAAGATCTCGGTGCAGTGCTCTCAGATCCAAGCCTTCTCATTGATGAAGGCCACAAGCTAGAAATTAGTCAGCGGATATTGGTTGAGTGACACTAGATAGGGATCATTCTGGCATCCATTGATTACTCTGGTTGGCACAGGGTGGCACTACTGTATGGAGAGTTTTGCCTTGTTTAATAACAATTATGTGCTAGTATGATGCGTTTTTTAGTGGTTTAACACCAATCCTGCGTAATAGGATAGTGGTGGTTATAGTTGTTATAGAGCCAAAGACACCAAAATGTATGGGTGCTGAACTGTGTTCAGACCCATATAAGTATTTAAGCTATTGAGCTTAGATTGAAAATATTATTGTTTTTATTCTCATAGTTTTGAGTTAAGTGGAAATAAAAGGTGGAAATAAAAGGTGGATGCTGGAGGGTTGCATTAGCTGCTAAGATCTAGGTGCAGTGCTCACAGATTTAAGGCTCTTCACTGATGATGTTCTGGGGATGTTGGATGAGTAGGCACTAGATAGAAATTTTATGCATAAGCCTTCTGGTATCCATTGATTACTCTGGTTGGCACAGGATGGCACTACTGTATGGATAGTTTTGCCTTCTTTAATAACAATTATGTTTTAGTATGAGATCTTGATTATGTGATGTTTCATGGTTTATATATTTTATTGTGACAAATTAATATATATAAATGTTTATGTGCACATACATTTTTATACGCACAAACATATATATATATATATTAATTACATGGTATAAAAATATGTCTGTCAAGTGGTGTTAGCTGAGATGTTATCGCAGCTGCCAAACAAGTAGTTGGTTGCAGACGGTTGTGGGTTCACATTCTAGTTGATGCTATGACATATGAAAAAAAAGTAATATGTCTATTATTTTCACAAGTTTAAATATATTCACTTAATAGCAAAATACATGGCTGTGCATATATATATATATATATATATATATATATATATATATATATATATATGTTATTTGCAAACCACCATATAGTGACTTAAAATATTAAAATTGTACAAATTTAAATGTGTCCATTTTTACATTGTATTCTACTCTGTGTGCATATGTGTAGCAATGCTTGACAAATAAAACCTATATGCAAAAGTTTAAGCATTTTTTATTATTAACTTGCAATTCCAACCTGTTCATTTCATATCAAGCCATGTGTCTATATTCTGAATGGGTTTAAGTAAACCTAAATGAAATATATGCAAACCATAATAAATATTTGATATACAGGCATCCTGAAGCTTAGCTATAAAAATGAGGATTGAACTCAGATTTTCAAGCACACTTTAACTACCTGCACTGTCTCATATCACTAATACACATGACCACACACATGTAGAAAAATTAAATAATCAATATACAAATGTGCTGAACCAGAATTCATCAATTTATCCAGATTATCATCTCATATACACACATATATAATCAGGGCTCAGTTTATATTAAGATAATAAAACTTTCATACTTTAATGGAACAGGCTTCAATCTACTGCAACTTCCAACTCTTTAGTCATCCATGCCATTGAAAATTTGATGATAGAAAGCTCATAATTCCATGCTGAAGCCATTATTACCATGTCCATGTTTACCTCAAGTGACTTTTTTATGCATTTCAATGGATAAATTCCTATACATGATAAATCAGAACACTTGAGGTCAACATGGGTTTGGCAATAATTTTTGCATCAGCATGAGATTTGGGATTTCTGACATCAGATTTTCAATGTTATTTATGGCTGAAGAATTGGAAGTTGTAGTAGATTGAAGGCTGTCCACAAAAGTAAAAAGATTTGCTATCTTAATATAAATAGAGCACTGATTATATATATATATATATGTGGGAGATGATAATTTGGTTCAGCACAAAATAAATATATTGATTATTTATTTTATCTACATGTGTGTTGTCATGTGTACTAGTGATATGAGATAGTGTGGATCATTGAAGGGTGCTTGAAAGTCTGAGTTTATTTCCCTTGTATATGTAAAACATAATAGTAACTTGAATTTTGTATAGTAATTTTGTAAATCATAATTGTGATAATTTTTTTATATTACTAAAAATTATAAGCTTAATTTACATGCAAAACCATATTCTATAGACCTTAATATCACTTTTTTTGTTAATAAACTTGAAAACAATTGCTATAATTGTATTGCATCATCTGTTCACCACCATAACTGTTATAGTATATTCATCTGAGATAGATTTGTTAATAGTGGCTGATATATTAAATGGGGATATACATTAGTGATTTTGGGCATCCAGTGATGATCAATCGTCATTCTGATTGGTGCATAAGATTATATTATTTTAAGCCTATGCACTATATTATATTTTTGTTTACTCTAATTAGAAATTAAGGTTAATGTTGGCCAGTATATTAATGGTACTTAGTGGCCAGAGCATTGATGATGATCAGAACGTCTTCATTTCCCATTATTGTTTTTCTAGTTATATATTTTTATTTTTGAATACTTATTTTGTGCATCCAATTTATGTTTAAATAATTGCCCAAGCTGGCAAAAGCCTTGGTCTAAAACAGTCTCATTCCAAATCCAGTCACAAGATTGACTGGATATATTTTTGATTGCTAATCATTCATGATGATCAATGGTTATTAGAAAAGTAGTTACTTTTATTTAATAAATAATGATGCTTATAGTTGGTTTGAGGAGTAACTGGCTGATCTCAATCTCTCATGTTCTTACAATATATAACATTTCTTATATATTATTGTGATATTGAACATTACTTTAATGTCTTAGGTCTTATCTTACTTATATTTTATATTAAATAATTTTATTTGAAATATTGTTGACTTGGGGTTGATGATGCTTTGCAATCACCCCATGTTTAGCTTCACCTTAGGACCATGTTAATACCCATCCCATTACAATATGTATATAAATAACTATGTTTAGTTGACAATCATATACAAGAAAGAGATACTCAATTGAGATGAGTGCATTTTATATTAAATGTGCCATTATGATTAGTAATTTCAAGTGAATGCGTGTATGGTAAAATTTTGATATATTTTTAATTACATATAATCTACCATGACATTTAATTTATAAAACACTTCTTTGATAAAAATTAATATGTTTTTTAAATGACAATTTAAAATTTCACTCTTTTGTTTATGCCTAGATTTATCTTATGGTTTTAAAATAAATTAATCTTAATCATTCACTTAAAAGATAGATATTTATTTTATTAAGTTATGGATGACATAATGAATGTAAACACAATTTTCTTATGCATTACTCTACCATGTCAATTTGAAGTTCAGATAGCAATTGCAATAATATATGGTATAAGTAAAATTATTAAATGAATATGTAATTTAATAGCTTAGAAGTATGATGTTTAATTTTAACAATATGTAATAATGACTATTTCAATAATGACAGAAGTCCTGTTTTATTATAAATTTTTTTTAAAATAAATGTTAGGTATGCAAAAAAAATTTATAAAAAAAAAATAAACATATATTAATAACAAAATTGTATAACAATATTAATAAATATCATTGTTTGTTTTTTCTAAATAAGTTAACTCTGTGTTGTTATTATTAATATGTGTGATTATAAAGTGTTGCAAAGGCAATGTACTCTATTGGTAATGATGGCAGAATGGTAAATGAAAACCAAATCATTCTTACAGGAATATAAATATCTTTTATAAAATATCCTTGATTATCTTTGTAACAATAATAAATAAATTATTGATCTCTTAAATACAATAATGAATATATTATTAATCTCTTTCAATAAGAGATGTCTAGTTCTTTAACACTTGGAGAAAGCAAATTTATTCACTTAATACTTTTAAATGCTATACAAAAAACATAACTTTATAATTTAAAATATTCATTTCATTTTTCTAAAAAGTGTTGCTATGTCTATTATTTTATATTATAATTAAATAAGCATTTATTTTTATAGCGTCTCCATTTATTATTTAACACTCGCAAAGCGTTTGCACAATTGGCTTGAAAGGCCGATATTCGAATTATAATTAAAGTATAAATGGTTTGACTATTAATTCCATATATTTTATTGTTACTATAAAAATGACTTATGGCATATTAAAAAAATGTCACATTATACAAATATCATTGGCACAATAAAGCTAAATATTCCCTAATAATTATAATCATTTAATAAAAATACACAGTTATCTATTAATTTTGAGATGAATTCAGGGACTAAGTAAACATAAAATAAGTTAAACATGAATGAGTTAACAGATGTTTATAAGTTAGTTCAACTAAATGCATCCTGTACAAAAGCTAAATTTAAACCACATATATATTTTCGTACTCATAGTCATTAGAAATAATATAATTTGTTACTTGTATCTCATATTTAAAATAATATCTTGATATTATTAATATTTATTCATTACTACAATAATAACTACAAAGTAAATAAATCAACAACTATACATAAAGTTTATTAAATCATTTATCAAATACTTATTCACATATTTGGATTGGTTCAATTACCCTGTGAAGAGTTTGTAGATATTCCAATCTTTATAATTTATTGGAAATAAACTAATATACATACCAAATGTTTAATGAAAAGGAGAATGCAATAAATTTTGTACATTTAAATTTATAATAACAATTAATATAATTAACCACTAAACATCACATAATCACTATCTCTTATGCTAGTACATAACTTTTATTAAAACAGGTAAACTCTTCATATGACACTGAGTGGCACTACTGTATAGACAATTTTGCCTGCTTTAATATAATGATTTAAGAATTTAATAAAATCATTTAGTAATTTTATTCTGGTTGCCAAATTATTACATTAATTTTTAAAGAATACCTGCATATCAATTTGTGATGTTTATTATATTTTCAAATTATGATATTAATATTCATAAAATCAACGTTTCAGCATTGATGTTTAATTGTATTTTTATGCAGAGTGACCTCATTTATTACTTAGATGGCACTTATAGCATAATATCCATATGGTTGGCATTTATAACATAGACTAAATAGCATTAGATATTTAATTTTTTTTTGTTAAACACTTAATGCACTTTTTCTATAGTCTAGATTGTTAAAACATTTGTAAGGCCCAGAAAACAAACAATAATTTAAATATTGGGTTAACTTTGCTGATCTTCATTACAAATTAAACAATTTCTCCAATCATGAAAATTTATCCTTTAATTACAATTCATATTGTATAAAGTTTTCATTTTCAATTATTCATGTGGAGGTGTTCAGTATCTTTTCCAAACAAGTTATTCCCATTATTAAAAAAATATTTAAATAATTTAAAGATGTTAACATGTTTCCATAATAGTTGAAGTTAGAAATTTGAAGTCTGATTAAAATAAGATTTGGTGATTATCATTGTTGTTATTATGGCTCAGCAATTTAGTTTAAGAAAAAATATATTTCACCAATAAGAAGAAATGACAATAGTGGATTTTGCTATCTTGTCATTATAAAGAAGACAGTCAAAATGGCTATTTTATAATTTAATTTGATAAGGCTCCAGATGCATTATAGTTAACAATGACTGATTGAATTTTACAAACATTATATTAATACTCTCTGCTCAGCTCCTATCTTAACTTCTTACCATTATGCAATCCCATTTATTTCTGTTAACTTTGTATAGGTTAATGTCTCTCATTGCTATGGCAATTTGAATAGCATCTGATCATAAAGCTCAAGATTTATTCCAAACATTTATTTGAGACATTGGTTGAAATGATAAAATATTTTTTTATATTATACCATCATTTGGATCATTAAAATAAATTATTTCCACAATTATTTATTAAAACCAAATAGTTTATAATGTCTTTTAAAGTTCTTAGATAATTTATCTTTTATATAAGAAATACCTTCATCTTGTCAGAGAAATAATTTGTTTTATACAATATAAAATATGTTTGTTTATTAGTTTTCCATTAAAAATTTAAATTGACTAATTTTTAAACATACAGAAATTACATGAATGCACACATATACATTTAGATGAAGTGTTATATCTATTATTTTAGACAAATGAAATCTCAGTTGTATAATAAATGAAATATAATTATTTTAAAATGTTTCAAATTTTGTTTTATTATGATTGATTTAGTGCATCCTATTTTGGACATTTTTTTTAAACAATATCAAATTATAATATTGAATTTTAAAACTTTCACACTTTTCACTTTTTAGCAAAAAAACTCAATCTATGTGTGTGTTTTCAGTTTGGAAATGAAAAATTTAAATGTGCTTTTCAAATTGAAAATAATAATAACAATGATGCATGTATTTTATATAATATATACATTTATTACGTAGCCAGGCTTGCCTGCCTGATGGCATTGTTGTCAGGCAAAAATATCTACATATGCCATTTACACAGCCTGAGTAAACAGTTCTGTTTACCTTAGCCATTTTAGGCTGCTTGATGACATTGCACAGAAATATAATGGCCTGTTTTGTGCTTGGTAACAGTTTATCATCTGACATGTCTGTATTTCATGTGGCCACAACTTCTGATATCTTCATAGTATAGTAATTTCATTTCTACTTAAATCATGCAATCTGACCTACTAATAATTTTTTCCACCCTCCCTTCTTTACACAATTTGGAATGTGTGAAACATTGACAAAGGGTAGGGTCAAACACAATTTGGATAACTTCATGTCAAAACTCATGCCTTGAGAAATTATATACAAGGCCAAATCAAATGACCGCAGTGTGGAAAGCAGATTTTTAAACTGTGCCAGTT
This sequence comes from Epiperipatus broadwayi, assembly GCA_028023455.1. NCBI lineage: Eukaryota > Metazoa > Onychophora > Udeonychophora > Euonychophora > Peripatidae > Epiperipatus > Epiperipatus broadwayi. The sequence continues at coordinate 520,981 of JAQFVV010012750.1, read as the reverse complement.
ACTGATGTAGGCTCCTGTATTCGATTTCTAAAAATAAAATATTAAAGAAGTAGTACAAAAAAATAAAAAAATCCAAAAAAGTAATTATTAGTCAAAGTTATAATTTTTCAAAAGGGCAAAAAAGAAATCACGCCACATTTAAATTGAAGTTTTGATCTTATTGTAAATTTTTGGGGGGTGTAATGGGTTGAAAGGATCCAAAAATGAAATTAATAGTAAAAGTTTTGTTAAAAATGCTAAAATAAACATCGCATAATACAAAATATGCAAAAAAACTCACCGTATAGCCAAAAAATAAAAAAAGGCGCCACCGTATTTTGTTTGATCTTATTTTTATTTGGGGGTGAAGTAAGGGGGAGTGAGAAATATATTGTTTTGACTGAGACAAAAATTAGAGACAAAAAACATTTTTGATATGTTTTTTGAAAAAGATAATAAAAATTGGTTTTAAAACTAAAACTTTTACTATATCAGTGGTATGCAAAAAAAGCCAAAAATAAAATGTCATGTATTTTATTGAAAGAGAAAATGAAAAAAGGGGAGAGGGTGAAAAGTACTTTGTCTTCTCTGAGACAAAAGTTTGAGACAAAAAAAAGTTATTTTTGGTTTGTTTTTTTCTAAAAAAGATAATAAAAATCAGTTTTAAAACTAAAAGTTTTACTATATTAGCAGCATACAAATAAAGCTAAAAAAATCACCTTATAGCCCCCCCAAAAAATAAAAGTTGCCATATTTTATTTAAAAAACAATGAAAGTTGTGAAAAATTGTGGCCTGGTAATGTTGCATTGTATTGTTTTTGCCTGGCAATTATGCCATCAAGTGGCCAAGCCTGGATAAGTAATAAATAACAATAACCCTTCTCAGAAGACATAATCAAATCCTCTCTAGAAATATATATGTATAGATAGTACAATCAGAGACATTTACTTTTAATAAACATTGAGGATTGCCAATTCCTCAACAAGCTTTGTGATAAATGCTTATCCAGAGCCAGCATTTAAAAATCTCTGTCGGGACCTCCCCAAAACCCTGACCATGGTTTCATGCTTTGGCACTCCTCGAAGAGGTGCCAGGGTAGGTTCAGACACTAGATCGAAAAATACCAACCTAAAGCCAGCATTTATCTAAAAGTTATCTTCTGAGTGGAAAATCTAAAATTTTCAGACACCTACATGTCTTCAAACCCAGCTATCCAACTCAAATGGCTTTATGGGGCTGATAGATCTTCAGCCATACCATATATTAGTGGTCTTAGCAATATAAAATTGCATAATACTTAAGGTAGAGATTATAAATAGTTAAATTAAGAGTCATAGATCACATGAACCTATTCTCTTAAGCTTGTAAGTTATAAACAATGATGATTGCCAATTCCTCATCAAGCTCTGTGATAAATGCTTAGCCAGAACCAGCATTTAAAATATCGTGGTCAGGAACTCCTTCCAAACTCCTGACCATGGTTTCCTGCTTTGGCCCTCCTCAGAGAGGTGCCAGAGTAGGTTCAGATACTAGATATAAAAATACCAACCCAAAGCCAGTATTTATTTAAAAGTTATCTACTGAGTGAAAAATGCTGGCTTTGGGTTGGTATTTTTAGATCATGTCAGAATCTACCCTGGTACCTCTCTGAGGAGTGCCAAAGCATGAAACCATGGTCAGGGGTTTGGGGGGTTCCTGACAGACATATTTTAAATGCTGGCTCTGGCTAAGTATTTATTATAAACCTTGCTGAAAAATTGGCAATCCTCATTGTTTATAACTTACAAGCTTAAGAGGATAGGGTAATGTGATCTATGACTCTGAATTTGAATATTTATAGTCTCTGCCTTAAGTCTTACGCAATTTTATATTGCTAAGTCTACTAATATATGGTATGGCTGAAGATCTATCAGCCACATATGGCTATTTGAGTTGGACTGCTGGGTTTGAAGACATGTAGGTGTCTGAAAATTTCAGATTTCCCACAGTAGATAACTTTTAGATAAATGCTGCCTTTGGGTTTGTAGTTTTAGATCTAGTGTCTGAACCTATCCTGGCACCTTTCTGAGCATGACACCATGGTTAGGGGTTTCTGACAGAGTTAATTTTAAATGCTGGCTCTGGCTAAGCATTTATCACAAAGCTTGTTGAGGAATTGGCAATCCTCATTGTTTACACCTTACAAGCTTAAGAGAATAGGGTCAGGTGATCTATGATTCTTAATTTGACTATTTATTTTTGATATTTGGTTATTTGGCCTGATATCTGAGAATAATAGTTGTGGATTTACTGTGCTTGATGAAAAATAAAATTTTTAAATTTTTTTATATTAACTAACTAGGATGGTAAAAATTAGGTTACTATATATATTATACCGAGACAAAGTCGGTATATGTAAACACACACACACTCAAGCAATGTAAAATACTCTATTTTATTTTCTTACAACTTATGATAAAAAATAGATATAGTTTTCTTTCCATCCTTTCTAAAATACACTTGTAAAATAAAATATTAATATGTCTAATTAAATAGTTTAAGGCTTTAACATAATTTACTAAAATAATATTCTCTAAAAATGAAAAATAATATGCCATTATAAATATCAATAAATAATTTATACTTGTATATGCCGCGGGGGTGATTAAAAAGGGGTTTATTTTAAATTATAATTGTAGTAAAAGTAAAAGCTTATAGAAATGATTTTGAGAAAGATTAAATGCTCGACTTCTAAGCTAATGTAAATTACATTGTTCTCGTAAGACACGCACACACGTATGCATCCAAGGTGTGAATGAATATAAGTTTGTTAACTGAGATTGCAATAAGAGATTGCCTAAACATATGATTGCCTTAAGCACATGGATTGAGTTGGACACGGACCCCAACCACAACTCTAAGAACAGGGAACTCTGGGGGGAGATTCGATCCTCAGATAAGATCCAACCCATATAAATATCAAGCAAAATCTAAAGATGTCAGTTAAAAAATGTTAAGTTAAGCTAAGTCAAATTGTCAAATCTCTTTTATTCAATTTTCTTTCAATTCAAGTCAAAAATTCAATTTAATTCAAATACTTCGTTTGTGCTATCCGTATTCAAGATGATCGCTGTGAAATTAATATTTAGAGCGTCGGTTGTCATGAGGGGCTAGGAAACCCTTCAGTGATTGATCGACGCTCCGCCACCAGAACATCTCCGTCACTATGAATACTTAATAATATTACCATCTGAAATCAGTGCTCCAACCAGTTCAATAATGTTCCGTGAAATATATGAATCGTCCATACTTATTACGCTCAACTTTAAAAGAAATGAATAACTCCATTATGGAAAACATCATCTCCCATGTTCAAACCATCATTCACTTAGAAGCAGCGGAAGACTAAGCCAAAATCCTAGGTAAACACTTTATTTTTTTTATGCTTTCATTCATTCCATACGTAAACTTTTAAAAAGGCAATCTCATAATTAACTAACTTTGATTTTTCGTAAATTAAACTATAAAATGTTCCGTAATTCATTATATTTAAAACTTATTATTGTAACTTATTATTGTAATCTCAACCTTCGTAAAATCAAACACTATGCAATCCCTCAAATTTAAAACTCAGGACTTTCAAATATGAACTTTGACCCTAATTATTATTTTATAAATTAGAACACTTACCTTCAAAATATAAAAAGAAATTTATATTCTACCATCCATATTTTATGATATTTAATATGTTCTTTTCTGTGCAAGTGCGTAAATGCGTGTGTGTGCGTGTAAATAAAACTTTTAATCAATGTTGCTTTTTTTTATATTTAATAAATTTGTTCAGTATTTAAACAAGTCGAGCATTTCTCAAATCATTTCCTATAATTAAATCTTTATTTTATATTTTCGTTTTGATTATTAATAAAGTTATCATTTATTCATATAATTAATTATATTACTTTAGATTTATCTTTCTTAACCTTTGTTTCTTTTTTTTTTTAAAATGTCATTTACAAACATCGTGCCGTAAGTCACGATGTTTATTTATTTATTTAATTATTCCGTAGTTAAGATAGATTTAAGAGTTGGGCGGGTCTATTATAAAATATAAACAAATGTCAATGAGTTGTAAATAAAGCTGGAGTAAATAATTCTACCGGACGGTGTGATATAGGGGGGATGATCTTATAGCTTCTAATTGTTTCGAGACATAAACGAATTATCGTATTGGTTCCAAATAACCAATGACCAGGTCCAATGCTTGGACCGACCTATTAATCAATCAAGCATCTTATCCATTAGTTAATATAGCGTCTTTTACCAGAAGAGTAATTTAGAAATAATTACATCGCGACCCTGAGTGACCCTATTGGTCCATGCTGGGAGTTTGAGCTTGTGGGCGGGATTAGACTTCGGAATCGTTTTGATATGACGTAAGGTGATGCGAGAAGTTAAATTATAATTAAATCATCGTATCTGGCGCCCCTTTGTGTTGATAGTGAACAACTATCGATATAAGAAAATAAATAAAGCTTTACGCTATGTCATGTTTGTTTCGGAGCTCTCGATCTCTTTTAGGAATGTACGGATGGGTAAAGAGATAGACCGTACAGTAACAATATATATGAAAAAAGCACTTCATTGTACCATGACGGCTTCAGGAATGAGGACTAATTGTCTTATAAACCGTTTAAAATATTGTTTAAATATTGATCAATGATAGCAATTTTTTTTACATGGAATAATTTGTTTTAAATATCAATTAGAACTGGTCACTTAAGCCTTTATGTAATAATTATGTTAAATATTTTATTGATAATAAAAAATTAGATAATTGGTAGCATATTTTGCAAATATTATTTATTTAACCTACAGTTAGATGTCTTAATTTCATCATGTGTAAGAATAATTGCATCATTCATTGATAAGAATGTAGATTTAAAAAAAACTTTTATTTATGTTTGATTCTGTAGTTTATCCGATAATAAAAAGTGTTTCCGATATTTTTTTATTAATTTAACTGAATTGAATATTTTTTTGCTTGCATTACAAATAAAAGTCACACCTACTTTTTTGTAGTCTAGAAGTTGCCAAATTGTTTCATATTTGTTGACATAACACAAATATATATATATATTAAATTCTAATTCTTTATAAAAAATAAAAACATGATGATGAAAAATTTGGCTGATTTTTATTCAAAATTGACTTTATATCGTTTATATGGACTATAAATATATGAATTATTATGACAATATTATTTGTTTTTTTATTAATAGCCATTATTTGCTTTAAAAATAATTAAAGCAGTGAAAGCTTTAGTATGATTAGAAAAATAAACGACATAATTTAGAAATGGTATTTAAATCAGTCATAAATTTATTATGATTAGATAAATAAACACCAAAATTCAAAATTTTTCTCCAAATATTTATGCAGATTGGGGTACATTTTGAATTTTGTGGATTATTTCTTATGTAGAAAATCTAAATTTTGTATTGAATGATTAGTCAGCAATGTAAAGTATAGTTTTATATCTCTTAGGTAAATAAATTACTTCTCATTAAAATATATCTGTCACTGCAAATATTCTATCATAACTAAAACCAATTAATTGCATTTTCTACCATAAGACTGAAACCCAAATTGCTGTGATAGATGTATGAACAAACATCATAATAGCTCCACAGATAATTTTCATTTCAAACATTTTCTTCCTTAATCATGAGATGTAAAACTAATATCAAATGCACCATCTGGAGACTATTCACATCCCATTGTAAAATATTTCACATTAAAAATAGAAAGAAGATGCACATTGTGTATTTTTCATAATAGTGATTAAGTAGTCAAGTTAATGAGGATTAAAAAACAGGCTAATGTAAAAATTGATAACTGAGTGAACATTCAATCATATATTTATATATAATCAAATATTATTTTAAATTCTAATCCCAAAAGCTTAACTGAAAAAAAACACTAAAATGCAAGGAATGGTTTCACTGCTACTCACAGCCTTATCAAGTGTAAAGAATTACAAGATAAAAAATTTATGCTAAGTAATACCAACCTTTCCCTCTAAATCCCACACATACTTAATATAAAAAGAACTTTTAATAAGGTAATTGGTTCAGAATCGTACATTTTCATAATGAAGATTCTTAATTTTTTCCATTTTATTTTTTTTCCAAGATGACATTTTTAGCTTAATCAAAACAAATAATAAGGTCTGTATATTTTTGCGAAAATATAAAGCTGAAGTAACATACTTTTCTCAACCTTATTTTTATGTATCTTTATCTATTCATGTAAGATCAAACTATACTGACATAAAAGTACCATTTTATAGAAACAACAGATAATACACTACTCCAGTTATAGCCTGTCTATTTAATTTTTCTTTGAATTACTTAGACTTTTCAAAGTAATACCCTTATATATAAGCCATTCCAAATAAAAACTGCTTGGAAAACAGGTATTACATTAAACAATTTATTAAATGACACAAAGAAATTTTTGATAGAAATACTATTTGAAAAGTATTTATTTGTTTCTGTAAAAAAAAGTAAATGTTTATAAGAATAGGTTCAATTTAAATAAAAAATACACGCATATAAAATTAGAGTTAAATATAAATAACTCAGTTCTAATTTATATATTCATGAAAATAAAATACTTTACACTATTTGTTTTGATGATGTTAAGATTGGCTATTTTATAAAATAAAATAAATTAAACAGTGTTACTAAATATGTATTATTCTGAAGCAATAAATTAAATTAAGTTATTTTAATATTGAAAGTGTGTGGATAAAAGTAAAGGTGTTAGTAATATTTAGCATTAATTGCTTCTTATATAGTAGCCTTTACATATAAGAAATCTGTTTGTAGTGGTGAAATCAATGGTTGTGTTTTAGTGTTTATAATCTTTGGTTAGTGTGGTTGAGTTATGAATTTCTGGAAATTTTGATTACTCTATTGACTATTTTAATATTACATGTACAATGCTTATATATATGTATCACAAAAATTACATGAAAATCAAAACACACACAGACTACTCAAGAAAATACATTCTAAAACACTACCAATGCTTTCATTGCTACAAGCAGTCTTGTCAAATGGAAAGAACAACAAAATTACAACATATTTATAATAGTCATAACAAAAACTTCACTTATTTCGCACACACCCTTAGTATTAAAAAACATTTAAATCAATTAATTACTTCATTATCATATGTTTTTAATAATAAAGTCTCTTTAATTTTTTTATTTCTTTTATCTCAAAGAAGAAAATTTTAACTTTACCAAAATCAGTAGTGTTCCCTGTATATTTTTTATTGATATATATATATGAGCTAAAATATTTATTTCTAACCTATTTTTGTGGACCATTATTCTTTCATTTCAAATCAAACTACTGTGATTTATATATAACTTCTTAAAGAAGTAAAAGAAAATGCGCACCACTCCAAAAGTAGTGTCTCCATCAAAAATTTACTTTGCATTATTTAATAAATTATTTAAAGCAATAGCCACTTTTCAAGCAATTTATTTTGTTTCCAAACAAATTACTATTTTGTTTTTTGATAATTACAATTTTAGATGTTTTTTTATAAGAAGACAATTTAAATGGATTTGGAAGACAAATTCTTAAAAAAATTGATATATATTAAAATTATTTGCAACTTATGTGGATGATTGTTTGTAGTTCAGAAATATAAATTTAACTGTTGCTAAATGAGTTTAATTGTTTTAATTTTTTTATAAAATGTGATGTAGAAGAAGGAGGGTTTAATTTTCTTAAATTAAAATTTTTGGCTTTATTGGTGATTAGAAATTGTTTGTATGTAGTCATTATGTTAAAAAATTTAAGATCTATAATTAAACCAGATACATTGTTAATCTGGATCACGTAATATATCTGCTTTAAAGAATTGTTATAAAAAGAAGACAGTAAATAAATCTAATAGGTTGGACTTTTTCAATGAAGTCAATTTTATAAGAAATATATGACTATTGGACATTCTTATGATCTTATAAAAAGTATTTTATTTCAGAGTAATAATATTTGTAATAATGTAAAGGATTTAGAAAAATTAGTTTTTATTCCTTTGTTATTTAAATTTTATTTTTATAAAAATGTGTGTTAATTTGTTTGGGAGTAAGAAAATTGCTTATAAAAGTGGTATTACTTACAATAATTTATTAAATCATTTAAAGGAAAAATTTAATATAAGGACTATTTTTGGTATAGTGTATATTATCCCTTGTTTTTGTAAAAAAGGACATACAAGTCAGAGTAATGTGAACTTAAATGAAAGACAAAGTTACAAAAATGTATTGTTAAATATAAACATTATTTTTCTGTTTTACATATCCATAAAAAAATATAGGTCACACAACTAATTTTGACAAAGCTGAGGTTATCAATTTTGAGAAAAATGAAATAAAAAAATTAAACAATTTTTATTTTGAAAAACATATGATTTTGTTGGGATTAATTAATTTAAAATTTCATTTAATATTAAAAGTGCATGGAAGTAAGTAGACCTGTGGGTAATGTTTAGTATAAATATATTGGTATTTTGTAGTTCTTTAAAAATGATGTCTTCTTGCAGCTCTAAAAGCATTGGTAGTATTTTTTCAGCTATTCTGTTTTGATTTCTGAATTTGAAATAATTTTGAATATTTATTGACTAGTTTAGATTTATGTCTTCAAATATATATATATAATATATATATATATATATTAAAAATCATGATATAAAAATTAATATGAATACTGTATATATTTTAAGACATGTCTACAATAAAAATTGTACTTCTTCTTTTTCTGATGGTTGCTGTTTTTGGACAAGAAGAAGGTAAAACTTCTTTTATTTTTAGTGCAGTAATTTTATTGCATCATTCATTACCTAAGTATTCAGTCATGCTTTCTATATGATGAGAGCCAATCTGAGATCATAGGAATAAGGGCATATAACTTAAGCCTAAGATAGATGTATAGGCATTTTCTCTCAATATAATTTGTAATAAAATGTATGAAGTTGGACTAATTTTATTATTTATGAACATTCTTTTATTAGTTATAAAATGTTAAAATTAGTATAAACGTCTCACTACTTTATGACGTTTTATTATATATCAATGGCAAATCTTTTAATTACATCTGGTACACACATACATATATATATATATTTGATGCAGCTTTATTCATTTGCATTTTTTAGACATGTAATTCATGTTCATTTTAAAAATTTAATTGTAATGGATCATTTAATTATGATTTTTAGGGTAACAAAGAAGACCAATAAAATTATCGTCATAGGGCATGGAAGAATAAATATTAATTTCCACATCTTCTGTAACATATTTAAGTTAAAGATTAAATTATCACTTTGAAATATTTGATTTTATTTATAAATTTAATATTTCTTTACCATATTTCACTGTTATTACAAAAGACGATGCAAAAAACACAAATAATCTCGTTAATAAACTCCCTTTAATTAATTAAACAGTACTAATCAGAAATTTTATGATTTATAACTTCGCCCTTTAATATAAAAGCATTAAAAGATAATATCTTGTTTACATATATATAAAATTATATTCTAAGGCAAACCAAAAAATAAAATAAAAATATGGATAAACATGTATTTTGCAAAATCAATCTGTTTATGTAAAAAAAATGTGTTAATATTATAGCTTTGAATTCGTTACATATATTTTAAATAAATTAGTAACAATCACAAGTTAAAAGGATGTTTCGAAATAAATAATTTATTTGCATTTTAGTCTATCTATAATTATCATTTCACATCACAGTTATTATCTATAAAAGTTAAGATATCTGGAGTCATAATTAACTCAAAATATAATTTTTTTAAAAAAGCCCTTCCTTATAGTGTAATTGACATCCTTTACTTTATGGATATTTTATCACAGTAAAACTACTACTAATATTTTTTAACAATTTGCTCTCAATAATTAAAAAAGTCAATTTTTTTAGGAATACATTACTTAAAGAATATTTGTGTAATAATGGCTAGGTTAATCAATTTATTATTAAATTGATTTAAAGTAATAATGTAAAATATCAGGGGGAAATGGGTATTTCTATAGAGATGAAATAATGGTATTTTTCTTGTAATATATCAATTCTATGATAAGAGTTTGGTTGGTGGATTAAAAAAACAAATCATTAGGAAATAAACAACTAATTTGAGTATTGACAACTTTATATCTTATAGTTCATTTTTCATCTTCATATTATTACTGATTTCATCATTTATATAAATAAGATACAGATGCATTTTTTGATACATCTACATGGATATTATTCAAAATCAATTATGGCTAAGACAACTCTGAGAAACAAAATAATGGTTTTAAAATTTGCATTTATTGTGAATGTAAATGCAATATCAAATCAACAAAACCGTTGACCTAAATATTCTACACAATTTTTGTAGTTCTTTGACATTTTATCACACTTTATTTTGTTTTACTCAGATGAAAATGTTTCTTACTACAACATTTTGTAACATTCTAACATTAACTTCCTAATGCAATTTCTGTTCTGCTACATCATTCTTCTAAAGAAAATAATTGCTATTATTTAGAATGTTTCATTTAAATTTCATATCTTATATGTTTTAAATATTTTATGCAAAGACTAGTTCATTTTAAATATTTTTAAAATATTTTTATTGTTTATTTATCTTAAAATGTCCACTCTACCAAAAATGTGATCTTATAATACTGGTCATTATATGAAACCTTTATTTTTTCAATAATTAATTGATTGCTTTATTATTTTGCCATATTTTGTTACTTCACTGGAGAATCCAGATGTGGATATTATTTATTGACTTATAATGTTAGATATATTTATGCAAGTACTTTTACATGTAATGTATTAAATAAACTATTAGATCTATAATAAAAGTACTTAGTTTCAGTATGTAATTTATAGTAATGATACACCATCTCATAACATCATTCAAATTACCCTTATTCTATTTTATTTATAAACTATAGTTTTAATGTCATAATTAATCAAATTAATTTTTACATAGATTTGTATTTATAAATGCTTGATAAACAATGTCAATTTTAGATATAAATTATTCAATGAAAGTGTTTATATATGCCATGAAAAAATTGTATAGAACATTTAAAAGATCATCTTTCAAATAAACAAACATAAAATAAGATTCTTAGTAATTTATTAATAAAAGTTTTCTTATTCCATTTTATGAAATCAGTGTAAAATTACTGTTACCAATCTTACATCTTAATTTGGAGTTTTGTTTCAAAAAAATCATCTATCAACAACAACACAGATCAATGCAATACAAATAAAATTGATGATGTAAAAATCCCACAGGCTTACTTGACACCAACAGTGATTTACCTTCCCCAGAATATTTTATCTAAAATAAAATTTGTTGCATAAGCTAAAGAATTGCATAAATTTCCATGTTTTTATTAATATAATTAAAATCACAATATAAGACATTTTATTCCATATTTTTTCTTATATTCATCTTTGCATAAAAATCCTATTAAATAATGGTTTAGTTTTGCAATATAATAACAAGTTGTACACCCCTTAGTATGTGACAGAAAGTATACTAATTTACAAAATTTGTTGACAATAACAGTTTGCTGTAGAAGGCAATACAATGATTACACTACTTCTACTGCAATAACAGGTATTTTTCATATTTTGACAAATTAAAACAAAGACTGTAATCTTAAAATATGGTAATGTTTCATGTCTCAAATATTTTATAAAAATTGGCATGATTTTGCAAGTAACCACAATAATGTCAATCACTGGAAGATATTATAAACAATTTTCAATCATTCAATTTTTAGATTTTAATGTTCCTTTATTTAAATAAACTGAAAAGCTTGACAGTCATCTAAATCAGTAGATTAGATGGTTGCATTTTTAAAGTCATTAAATCAAATCACATTATTGAAAGAAGATTAAAATACTACTTTTGCTTGCTCAAAATGCATTGTGGGCAAATTAGTGCTACATTTTTGGACATAATAATAAGAAAATTTTATTTTTAGATTTGGTTCTTAAATTTCATTTATAAATAAAACGTTTAGTCACTAATGCTTACAAATGTCTATATTTTTATTTTAATTTATACTGAACAATCAATTTTATGAGTTTTCATCAATCATGATACCTTTATTTTTTGGTCTTTATATTAATAATGCCATTAACAATTAAACACTTTTTACAGCAAACTAAAAATAGTTGTTAGATGTTAATTAAATTATTAATAAAAACATTGTCAGAAATCATGCAAAGTGAAAGAAATAAATTTAGTTAAATTCAAATCGCAATGTCAAGAAAAATTTATTGCTTAATAATATTGTTATTATAAAGATCTAAATGAACACTTTTCATGTTTAATTGTAAAAAATTCAAGTATAAGAATCACATATGAATAACTAACACCAAGATTTCTGAGAAAATGACTGAAATATGATCTATATTTTACACTATCATTTCCATCTTGGCACATTTTAATTTATTTATCATTCAATAATCTGCACTATTATAAAAACACATCACATATTTTTTTAATTATTTTAATATTTAACAACAAAATAGTGTATTAAATGCCATTCTTCAAAAATATGGATACATTCACATTACTTTAAATTGTTATAACTTTATTTTTTATTTCATTGCTAAATTCTTATAATAATAATATAATTTATATTTTTGTTATTTTTACAATGATTTTTACAATCCACTATTGGTGGTTTCAATTGTTACTGTAACTTTTTTCAGAATTATAACAAATGCAATACAAATACACAAATTCAAATATTCATGAAAATATAATATTAAATTTTACATATGTTTGTAGGATTAAGTAAGTAATACTAATAATGGTTGCATAGTATATAGGTAACAATATTTAGAGATAATTGACAATGATTACATGTTAATTCTACAATATTTTTTTTAGAAGAATCTATTTACAAGGACCAAATTGACATACAAAAACTTCTGGCAATTGGGAAAAAAATTGTTAAGATACTTGAGAGCATTAACTTGAATCTGCACTATAATTCTGAATATGATTTGGATGAAAATATATAGAAGCTACTAAAGCTACTACTACATTCTGTAAATTTCATTGTTAAGAATTTGAAGATTACATCTGTGATAAATTATTATGCAAGAATTAATGTAAATTAATATTATTGTTAAATAAAATATTATATCCAATTGTTAGTAATTGCTTTATAATTAAAAATGTTCATAGCTATATATCATTCTTAAAATTATATATTAATAATGCAAAGATTACATTAATAATATTGCAATTCAAAACAAACAAATATAGTATAGTGTATATGTCATGCTATATATGACTTGCTTTATTGATTATAAAAGTATATATATGATTCAAATAGTGCAAAAATATCATTTACATATTTGATCTGGTTTTTCTGTATCAGAAGTAAAAGAAATATATCTGTTTGTCAAAACATTATTTCAGCTGCATATTTGCCAATTATCTGATGTTTTAAAAAATCTATTTTTAAAATCTTTATTTTCAACAATTTAAAAGTTTTATGCACAAATTGCACTTAATTTACTCTCATTTATTAAGAATAATTACATGAATGAAAAATTTGCATCTATTTGCAATAAATTTACTTATGCTAATCTAAATATGTGATCCAATCATCTTTGAGGTTTTTGAGTATGCATGCATACATATGTTTGAAAATAAAAAGTTACAATATAATGAAAATGTTTATGTCCTAGAAAGATTTTAGAATATATCAAGTTTATTTATATACATAGTCACTGCTGTGTTTAAGGCTCTTACTTTTATCATTTTTAAAGTAAGAGAATAATTATTGAATTAATAATTTAGTAAGAGAGATTCAAAACTTTAAAAAAGCTTCAATTTGTTGACTATCTTGTCGAAGAGAAAAAAAAGATGTACTTATACATTATTTTGCTGTTTAAAAATGTATTCATTTGCACTACTTATTCTATCTTGCTCTAAGATAATGTGAAGCATTGGTGTTCAAGAGGTCAGCAACAGCCACTTTACAAGCAGTTGCCTCAGGTTAGGGGTTCGCTTTTTGGCTGATGCTATGACACATGAGAAAAAAATAAAACAAACACTCCTCATGCCAAATTTTTATTTACAAAAGAGATTATTCTAAGTAAAAATTAAGTTCTTATAATATATCATTATTTTTTAGTAAAACGAATTGATCAAAATGATTGATTTATTGATCAATTAAATGTATACATTTACTCATGATTTATCTGTATTATTTGCATATTTTCAACTGAATGTCACTTTGATTAGGCTTGATACATTCTGTCAATATAAAAATGGGCATTCTCTGTGTTCCTCTAACAAGGGTAATATATTTATATATTGTGTTTTAGTATTTTAATAAATAATGAATTGAAAAGATTTGTTTCATCGTAATTATAATTCCCAATGTATAATCATTCCAATTCTGCATAATTTTTTTTTCAGATTTATTCATTTTCCTAAATTGAAATCTTATTTTCTTTACATAATTTATAAAAAACATTCCTACTTTATTCATGGTTTTAAAAAGTGGCCTGCCTAAATACTTAATATATTTTCTAATACAACATAAAATGCTAACTGAAAATCTATTATTATCATGTCTCGCAACATTACTTTTCCTTATCATTTGTATTTATGTTTTGCAGTAACGTTAATAATCAATCATTGATCAATTACTTTTTTTTATCAATTTTTAATCTTTTCTTGATAAACCTATCATAATTATTTATATTTTGTTGAAAGGTATGAATCCTGCATTATTATTTTTTATGTAGCAAAATATACTCATGATGACGATTAATGAAACATTTTTTAAAATCATTCATGTCCAAGATTATGATGATTTCTTTTTTAAGCATAATTTATGACTATCAGAAGTCTTACAACTAAATTTATGTCTATGATAATTTTGGTCATCTGTTGAAAATTGACTTATTTCTTTATATTTATTCATTATATCAACACTATTAATATTTGCTATGTTGAAAAATCATCTCATCATTACTTTAGTCATTATGTATTTCTCATTATTTCTATATTTTTTTTTTAACTCTTACAATGTTTCCTAAAAATTTGAAAAATCATTTGCAGAACTATGCATTTTTCTGCAAAATGAAGACGTTTTGATAATTTCCATTACTTTATAAGATTACTTTTTTAATTCACAAAAGATCTCTAATAAATCCTAAAACCTTGGTAATAGAAAATTGTTCCTGTCTTACATTCTTCTAATTTTAATGTAATTTTATATTATATAATGTAATCCTTAACTGTAATATTTTGAAAACTTGTATTAAACTAGTTGATGCCTTTTATCTACATTTGATAAATCAATGCTTTAATCACTTAGAAATGCTTGGATAATTATAAACCTTTCCATGTGATATGTTTTTACAGAATAATGGATAATATTTATTGAGCATATCTATGACATTATTCACATTTATTTTGCCATGACTTTTGTAAACCTTTCTTTGATAGAAATATAAAATTTTCTCTGACACTGTAAAATTAGAAGGAAAAATTTTATGTAAATATGATTGTAGTCTAAGAAATCAGTAATTTTAGAATTACACTTTATTACATTTTTCAACTATGAACATCAATAGTGCGTTCTTCCAATGATATTCATTAACATTATCATTTAGACACTTGGTACATAAATTTGTCCATTGCTTTACCATTTTTTTATTCTATAATTACATTGAAATTTTAGTTTACATGAGTTTTATCATATGCCTTGATTCAATATTTAAAATGTTAAAATTTCAATAGAAATAGTAATTGATTGATATAATTTATTTATTTTTATTTAAAATAACTATTTTTAAAAATTAGATACACTTTATTTAATGTCTTCTTTTTCAATACAAATCCCACATTTTCTTTTTTTCAAAAAATAAAGTTTCTCTATACAAAGAACTTTATTTTGAGCATGTAAATATTTTTTATACCTTTCTTACTTCTTCACTATTATATCTTGTTTATTTCATTGTAATTTTTTTTTATTATTTAAAAAAATTCTTAGTTTTTAATACATCTTCATGAATAATATTTAGAATTTTTTTAATTTTTTTTTATTTAAACATTGACTTTGTCTAAATAAAAAATGTACTAGAAAATTGCTATTTTTGTACCAGCTATTTCTGTTACATTTATTATAGTAAATCAGTTTTGTTTTCACTCATTTCATTCAAATATAAACTACCTAAGAATATTTTAATATTTTCTAATGATTTGAATGTTTTAATTTATTGACATGTTTCTGATAGACAGAATTGTCAACTGGATATAGTGTTCACTTTAATAAATTTATCATAAAATGTGTTTTATACACTACATTTGTACATTACATTTCGTGCTGAATTTATAAGGATTATTACAATGTTGAAATATATATTTTCTGTTGTTGAAAATATAATTCAATTTTTCCTTGATATTATTTTAATGCTTTCATATTCATTTTTATATAGAATTTATTTAAAGTTAAAAATTATGATATACAGTTTTGTTTTTCTGCAAAATTACCAGCATTGGGTACTCTCTTATTTCCATTTCATTAACCAAATTGAATCATACAACTGCTCTTGTAATAATGTATCCCTGGTAGAAACAGCATCCTTCATAACAATTTTAAAATGTTATTTTGTTTCATTTTTCACTTTCATGTATTAATCATCTACTTGTTTATCAAAAAGAATTTTTCTTGAGAGAATAAGATGAGAAATGTTTAATTAATTTCTTTCATAATGTAAAGTGACTAATCTTTTCATGATGTCTGATATTACATCAATCTCCACACTGATGTTTTTCAATAGTTTGATTCTAATAATTATCTCTCTGTTGGAACAATATTAGTGCTAGTTTTTCAATTTTGTTTAACTTAAAAAAGTCTAATAATATCACATTTAATAAAAAAATGTCCCAAAGGGTGCCATTTTTTTTCATTTAAATGTTAAGTGCATTACTATATTCCAAAGGAAAGATTTTTTTGGATTTCCTTATTTAAGTTTCAAATCAGTTGACTATTAACTTTGTATTTTTTTATGAAAATGTAATGGTTGACAAGTTAAAATGTTATGAGAATCAAAACCACAATGTCATTTTTCCTATTATTATTGTAAATATCTATTAGAAAATGTATTGCTCAACTAATTTATTCTATTTTCAAAAATGTGTGTTAAGATCAATAATGCATCTGAGAATAAAGATGACAAACATTATCTTAAACACAAAAGAAAAGGGAATAGCTTTACAACATTTGTGGTGCTTATTGCTTAGTAACCAATGCTGATTCATGAGCAATATATATCATTACATAGTCATAATAACTTAAACAAAAAGAACATACAGAGTGATAATTAGGAAACTTTTTCCTTAGTTCTTATACTATTTTTCATTATTTTGCTTATACATGTATACATATATAAAAATTAATTAGTTTTTATTTTCCAGTTGAGGGCTTTTGTAATGAAGTCGAAATGTTGGTGTTTTTAAAATAAACACCTAAAACACTGTTGAATCAGCAAATTATGTTTATATATATATATATATCATAACCTATTTACCTCAATAGGGAATTTTGCATGCAAAATGATCTTTATCAAAGAAATTTTATTCAAAATGAAATGCACATTGGGGATCATTTGTCTTTTGTTGTATCTTTATTTATATGAAGAATAAAAAAAGAGGAAGTATGGACATTATTAAAATTCCTTAAAATAGTTACTTTCTTAACACAAAACTACAAACACTTTTTGGCTGTGTTCCACAACTTTTTTTATATATTCATGTACTACTTTTATGATCTGGATTCATCTGACATTTTGAGCAATGGTTTTTCATGTAGTTACTCAATATATATGTTCTCATAATTTTTCTTCAAAAGTAAAGTGTGTAAATATTTCTGTTTTACGATTTTTTATTAGAATATTTTCTATATGGCTTCACTGCCTTTATAGTTTCTATTGAATATTAAATTGTGTAGTGAATAATAGACTCACTATTTCCCAACTCAAAAAAGTGCTACAAAAATATAATTTAGCTACAATAATGAAGATGTAATGCAGAGGATACTTACTATAAATGCTTACACAGCCATTCCTTCAGTTATTTCATTTTAAACATGTATCTAGTTAATGGAGAAAAATTATTTTTGTCTACTTTTCAGTGTCAAAAAAAATCAGATTTAACAATAAACAAAATAAAATTTATTTATTGTAGTTTACTATAAAGAAGCAACTGAAACACATTAAAATTACCATTTCTATATGTGAGCATATTGCATATTTGGTATATTTGCCAAACTACATATTACTCTCATTATTTCTTCACTATAATGCTGTATCATCTTGGAAATTTATTGACAACTCTATTAATAATGTGAATCTATAGTTATATTTTTGAAGTAAGGATGTGTCCATGTATATTTTCATATTGCTTAAAAACAATAATTACACAACATAAATTCACTATATCTATTCACAACCATGCTCGCTATTAAAAATTACACCTATACTATGGATATGTGATACTACACCACTTTAATGCCAAACTACAATTTATAGCCCGTATCCATCTGTTACGCAAATTAAAATATATTTTATGGGAAAAGATTCTTTATCCAAATAATATCAAAATATTTAATGAGTACTTTCAGTGGAAATAATATATATCTTGGAAAACCCAGTAAACATATAACAAATTTAAAGATGGAATATTCAAAGACAAATACATAATAATGTTTATATATATGTTGATTCGAAGAGTTTCTTGGGCTGCATATTTAAAAAATATTTTGCCAGTTCATCCATGTTAAAAATTTGCATACTGACATTTGGACTTGATCTCACAAGTCACCCAGTGGATGACTTGTGTGATCAAGTTGAAACATCAGTATATAAATATTAAAATTTTTAACATGGATGAACCTGAAAAATTTGTCTTTTATATATATTGTAACCTTTAATTTTTTTTGTAAAGAAATTAATGATTGGTAAATAAATAGAATTAGGAGATAACTATATCCAAATAAAAATGTTTTATATATAAATAAAAATGTTTTTTAAGTTCAAAAAAGTTAAGTGCTTTATTTAGAAAGACCAATGACCATTTACCTTGAGTTTATTGTATAGATAAAAGTATGTTTACATTTTATTTAAAATTATAGAAATAATAAACATCAAAAATAAAATTATAGAATATTTTGTAAAGGGTAAGGGGATTGATCATTGTGCACACTATAATATTTTAAAAATGTTAATTTATATAAGTCTAAACTGAAAAATCTTGTGAATCATAATATTTATAAGTAAAAATGATAGTTCAAATAGAAATTCAACTTGTTATAGATAACATTTGTTTGACAGTTTTTTTCTGGGGTTTAAATTTTCAGAAAATTATATTTTGTACTAATAGAAATATGGATAAGTAGATAACTGTTTAGTATTATGAATATGTGCATGCATGTGTGTGTAGACATATATATATATATATATATATATATATTTTATCTTCAAAATTTACAGATTGTATATATATATATATATTTTATCTTCAAAATTTACAGATTGTACTGTATATCATTTGATAGTATAATGTAAAAAAAATATTTTGTATGGACTTTAGAGAAATTGGTTATTATTTCCAGTTCTAAATTTGATTTAAGTTAGAAAAATTTATTTATAAAAAAAAGTCAGTTATATACAAAACCCATTATTATAATTTTTATAAAAATATCTGTAGTAAATCAAAGTGAAAAAATGTGTCAAGATAAAAGTAGAAAAAGATAAGATGAACATAAAAAGAGCTGAAGTCAATACACCAAAACCAACATTTAATAAATGTATCAAAGATTGTCTGAGGTATGCCAGCAGAGTCAGTAGATAAAGGAGATGAAAGCAACATTTGAAGGTGGTTTTTTAATTAAAGCTAGTGCAAATGATTCTTTTGCTAACTCTATATCTGATCATCTTCTCTGATCATTTTGCATTGACTAAAACTAAAAAAGTATGTGTCTATTAATTAAAATGGAGGGCTAGAAAATATAAATGGTTTACAAATCTCTCTTCAAAATCAATCATGGCAAAATTAGTTCTCAGCAAAAGGTTTTGTACCCAATATCTCAATGTTTGCATTTGGCTTTGAAAAGTTTATTTAAAAAAAAAAGATGCGAGGAACAATATTTTATCCATGGCTTAATTAAAAACTCCAAGGAACAATTGGATTTTGATATATATGTATTTAAATACTCATTATTATTATTATTATTATTATCATCATTATTATTATTATTATTATTATTATTATTATTATTATTATTATTATTATTGTTACTACTACTACTACTACTACTACTTTTGATTTTGACACTAGTAAAAACCAATGCGCAATATGGCTTATTTGAATCAATCAAATATGCAATTGACACTTGTCAAATATAGAGGAAATAATTGCTGAAAATAAATTAGCAATTCTTCTTCATTACTAATAAAATCAAACTTAAGAATATACATGAGAATAGAGCATGTAGAACACCAGTTTTTTTCTGAAATTTTTTATTGTTCTCTCTCTCTTTAAAGAAAACTCAAAACAAAAAAAATAAAGCTTAAAGAAAAATAAAGTTATGGACTAAAATGTAAAATCTAACATCTGGATTTAAACCCAGGAACAAATGTGTAAAAAATGAGAATGATCTGTAGAACTATTTTTTAATAGTTTTAATTATCATGATTACATATGAAAATATCAACTATCAATGTAGCTACATCCTGAATGAAAAGAATTTTATGTGTTCTATAATCATTAAAGTGAGATGAATATAGTGTATTTGCCATGGTCATAAAGCAAATAATGGTGGATGGTATTATGTACAATACACATATGTCTTTATAATAAATTGGCATTCACTTGCAAAATATTCATTTTTAGCTCTGAAGGAACCCAAAACCAATGCGAAAATGTGTAATGTTTTATTGTTTATTTCTTTTGCTTTTATTTATGTTTGTTATGTTTGATAGATATTTAACACTCATAGGAATTAAAAAAACAATGATTTTTAACTCTATATGAAACTATTGACATTTTTTTAAAAAAAGAAACTTGTTAATGTATAATAAAAAAAGAAAATGCATGAATGCTTATATATTTGTCATATGAAATTTTTATTTACTTATCAAAATTATATGCCTATTGGTAGAGTTGTGAATGCCATTTGAATAGTTGTTGCTGTTCCTTACAAGTAAATGCAATCTGTTTTGGTCATAAATCTTGGATGAGTGTTGTTGGGTGCTTGACTTTTGAAATGAATATAGTTTATAGGTTTTGTTCATGATTGGTTCAAACTTTATCATTTTGCATCAATATTATGATGACCATGTGTATGTGTGAAGCTGCAAATGTTGATTATTGCTGAGGTAGTTATCTTACCACCTCAAAAGGATAGATAAAAAATAACTATCTTCTAATTTTATTATTATGTATGTAGGTATAGGGAGATTGAGGACTTGATGCCAGCTCCATTTATACTTATTTATTATAATGAATTATTTATATACTTGTGGTAAAATGTTTTACAGGCCTATTAAATGTAATAGTGCAGAGACTAGTTTCTCACATGATGCTTAGCCTCAGGAAGAAGGCAGTCCCTTGGTTTATACTAACATTTGAAAGTTATGAATAATTTGTTTAATTTTCCTTACTAAGACACTAATGTGTGCATTGTATAATACTGCATAGTGATATGAAATGTATGGAGACTTTTTGCAAGATAATATAAAAGTTGCTATGGCAGAGTTAGAGTTCTAATCAGATGTACGTATTGATGTGTGGGTTGATAGAGAGTAGTGTTGATTTATACACTGGCTGATCTGTAGTCAGTTTTTGGAAAGTAATAAAATTAGACATTGTCAAGCTGTGGCCATATATTAGCCTATCCAAATGTATACCATTGCTAGATTGGTAAAGTAATGATCAGGATTACAGGGAGATGGCAAGGAGTATTTAGTGTGCATAGATATAAAACTGGTTTTATATTTCAACCAATTATTTAGAATGATTAAAAAATTTGGATATAACATTATCTTTACATAGGAAATAAAAGATATTATTGCTTGTTGGAATTGTTGAATTTATCAATATTGTAGTAAAGTGGGCTATGAAATTGAATAGGTAGTTGGCTAATGTTTTGTGATAATACATTTAAATGCAGAAATCTGATTCCTTTCTTAGGCACATTAACATTAAAGTTAAAATATGAATCAAAACAATGATTAAGTTTAATTTGGAAATCTAAATAATCTGAAAGTATATATTTATTATTATTATTATTATTACTAATACTACTACTGCTACTATTACTGCTGCTGCTACTATTACTGTGATGTGATGTATTTGGCTTCTTAAATGAAGTCAAGAATATCTTAGCAACTATGCCCAGATAAACCTGTTAGCCACTTTATTTTCCATTTCCACTCTAAGTCTTCCCATATTCTGCCCCATCCCATTTCCACAACATAATCTTTGTCAACTCTATGGCCTTTAAATCTAAATCCCTCTTATCTTTTTGCAAACCCAGCATAAAAACTACTAACTCACTTTCTGTATTCTCACTTTGTTCATACCTTTTCTCCCATAACTTCATTATCTGTACCCTTTCTGCTTTCAAGCATTTACATTCAATCAACAGATGCCTAATATTTTCTATACCTTCCTTACACAATTTGCACACTAAATCACCCATAGTTTTCTATTTACATGTATATTCTCTTGTTGCTAAAGATCCCGTTTGAGCCTTAAACAATAAACTTCTTTCCTTACTATTATCATAAATTAATTCGCTTCCAATATTCCGTTTACTTCTATATATATTTAAACTCTTCTTACCTATCCATACTACTTCTCTATTCCTCCAACTTCCTATTTTTTATTAATGCTTCTATTCTTTTATCCCATTCCTTACCACTATAACACTCAACAATCCTCCTAACACAATCATCCCACCTTTTATACAAGTATACCAATATAAATTCTTTATCCAAATCTTTTGCATACCGCATTACCTTTCTCACCCATCTTGTTACCTGTTCTTTACTCATAACCCAATTAAACACTATTTTGGATATTCTTTTACTATCCATAAACTGCAACCTACCAAACATTTTCATTTTACTTTTTGCATCTCTCATATAGAAACATGACCATCCCATTTCTCCTTGAATTGCCTCCTTTTCTGTCCACATCTCTGCATCTAATGCATGTCTTCCTACTTCCCTTTGTACTTTCTTTAAATAATTCTAATATCCTTTTACTAACACATAATGCATCATTACCATATGTTAACCCTGCTACTGCAACTCCCATACAATTCTAGCTATATCATATTTATTATATGAAAATACTGTTAGTTTCTTTACCAAACCTTTTCTTTTCTTTGCTTCATTTACCAATTTTTTCTCCCATTCAACCAAGCAATTTTCCTGATTACATAAGATGATTCCCAAATACCTATATCCATCCACCACCCTTAACTTTAAATCCCCCAATAAAAAAACTACATCCTCTCTTTCCCCAGTATTAACCATCATTATATTTGATTTTTCTTTACTAAATTTAATCCCCATCTTTTTACCCATCCTTGCACATGTCCTACTAATACTACTACTGCTGCTGCCACCACCACTGCTAACACTATTACTCCTACTAATATTGTTGCTGTTATTATTATTATATTTTATTTTACAATGAATATTATATCTGAGCTTGTGGTGATATTATAAATATATGTGTGTTTCTTTCTCATTTAAGTATAATGAATATTTGTTATTGTTATAAACTTCCATGTGTTGTTATTATTATTATATTTTATTTTACAATGAATATTATATCTGAGCTTGTGGTGATATTATATATATGTGTTTCTTTCTTATTTAAGTATAATAAATATTTGTTATTGTTATAAACTTCCATGTGTCTTGTGTTTTAATATTTCAAATATCTAGAACCAATTCATGACTAATGAAACTCTAAGACGTTGATGAATTACATAAAAGGATAATACATAATACCCCAACTACAGAAAATAATCACCTATTTATTAATTAATTAAAAGGAATACTTTGCTCATGAAATAAAAGGCTGTTCATCACACAAAGTCCAGACATAAGTGTAATGGGTATTAACTAGGCTGACTACATGCATCATGAGTTTCTTCATCATTTGTCACTGGAAATGTGTTTTTTAGTATTCAAACTATCATTTGACTAATTTGGAATGGTGGAGGATGCAGAAATATTCAAACATAATGATTTTATACAATGTTTGGAGATGTCAGATTTATGCCATACAAAACCATGGGGCACCCCAGGGTTTGTTTTTGCCCTTTTAAAGCCAGTTCACTTCTCCTTTTCTTGCAGACATGGCTAACATTCTTTGAAAAGGGATATATCATGTTTGAGTTATATACATTATAGAAATTCTTCCATTTATTGAGAAACAAACATTGCTTCGTACAATGCAAAAACATAAGTCCAATATCTATGAGACCATCAGGTGTTAAATGACTCAACCACTAATAAAAATCAACATTAAATCACACCTTATACTTGTAGTATTGCCAGTATAATTTGCTAAAAAAAACTCATCAACATGTTAGAACCTTTTGTATTCAAAACTGTCACTAATACTATATAAACTACAGCCTGATAGCAGTACAAATGGATGTAATGATTGTTTTTGATTTGGTACCAATTACGTATTCATAAAAACATTAGAAAAAACATTATCAAAATCAATATTATATTTATTCACAAACATGCTAATAAATAGAGAAATGTATGTAACTCTAAATGGAGAAATCTCTTTTACTTTTAATCCAGATCAATAAATCTCACAAGGGTCTCTACATAGTGCATTGCTTTTCACCATGTCCATAAATCCACTGTTTATTAACATTGAAAAATTGTTCCCAGGAATCTATATGCCCACACTTGGTTGGAATATAGCTAGCATAGCCTATATGAATGATATAGCAGTTTTTCAAAAAAACAAACATTAACTGATATATTACATGAATACACTTGCACCTATAAGCTAAAATTTAAAATTGATAAAGCATGTGCATGGTGTTTATATGCTAGAAATACTCATACAAATATATTTCAGGGTAAACCTCTAGCACATTTAGGAATGTCCTTTCATTGAGTTGCTCACTTTTGGACTTTGAGTAATAACATCAACACATTTGTTAAACTTACTAATTTAAACTGCTGTAATGAAAGTATGTACAGCATCATAGTAAAATATTATTAGGTATTGTACAAATGAAATGTTAAAGTGTAAAACAACTGAGTAGTATTTGTATTTAAATAAATGTAGACATAACATAAAATTGGCAATGAAGATGAGATATTTAAATGAACATGCAAGCAAGATCAATGCATAAAAATATATTTAAGACATAAGACAACTAGCATATGTAAACATGTAATTATTATTGTTATGTCATAAACTGTCATTCAATGGGTCTTTCTTTCACATTTTTCTCTCACGTAAAAAAATCAAAAAATGTTCAGATAAATTTTGAAATTGTCAACTTATTATACCATGTATTGGCTACTATCTGCTCTCTAGTGTCATTTGACATCAACTCACCACACCTGTGGGTTACATGTGCATCACAAGTGAATTTTTTTTGTAAAGCTAATGACATAATTTCTGATGACAGAAGACATGCAACTCTCTTTGCAGCATGTGGCCTAAAACATTAAGTATCCAGCACTCCCTTATATCTTTGGCATTGCCTCAGGAAAAGTCATACCAAGACACCATTAAAATTCTAAAACAATATTTTAACCCACAGCAATCCATCATATACCTGTGCTTACATTTTCATCACCATTGGCAATGAGGAGAAAGTTTAAGCACATTCTTGGCAGAACTCCAACATCTGACAGAGGGTTGTGAATTTGGACCTTCACTTACAGACTATCTTTGGGATCAATTCATCTGTGGGATCAATTCATCTGCGGACTTTGTGATGAGGCAACACAATGCAAACTAGTAACAGAAGAAAGCTTAACCTTGGAAATGGCTGTTCAGCATAGTATGACCATGGAAGCATGTGAAATTCATGCCACAAGCTCATCCATAGATTTTTTTTAACAGAACAGACCCACAGTTCACCATAATAATTCTCTTGGGTCAATATTAACCCCCCAAAAACCGGTGTACAAAAGAAACAATGAAACCCCTTGGTGAGGAACCACTCCTTATGATGGATGCAGTGGTCAGTACAACCAAGCAGAATGTTTTTTTAAAAAAAATCTATTGCCATTTCTGTCAGAGAATGGGACACCTATAGCGTATTTGCCAAGCAAACCAATGAAATACTTTAAGGACACTTAACCAGTGCATGACAATGACTGAATTGGAAGACAAAGTCATAAATCACATCCACAAAGTGTGCCAGAATGGCTCGACACAGAAAGCTATCTTGTATATATTCATTTACAACAAAGAATTCAAAATGAAGGTCAACTCAGGTCACAATATTCTATGATGTCATATGATACATGAATGGATATATGTATAAAACTGATACTAATTTACAAGCAGTTGATATCACATTAAAAGACTTTCAACATCATGCAATAGCATTTAAAAGATAATGTGTAGTAACTATACAATATGGGAAGGACATATGCCACTTATGATTGTTGGTAGCAGAGAGACATGCACAAGTCTATTGGGATGTGAATGGTTCAGACCACTGGATATTACACTATCAGGAGGTCATAGTATCAGTAAACCACCCATCCAAGATGTCATTACAATTATCCACAAGTATTCAACTTATCAATAGAAACGTATAAATGATCAGCCATTTCACTGCCAGTGGATCCAAATTATCCTCCAATTAGACTGAGATACTGCTCCAGGAAAAAATCGTGAAGCCAGAGAACAACCCAATATGGACAACACCAGGGGTATCAATCCTCAACTCTACAGGAGAAGTGAGATTATGTGGTCACTAAAAGGTCCTCCAGAACCAACCTTACCCAATACCTGCAATCCACCACCTTTTGGCATCTCTTCACCTGGCTCTATTTTTGTAAAAATAGATTTGGCCAAGGTTTACCTTCAACTTTTAGTCAATGAGGCATCAGCCAACATACAAACCATCACCACTCATTGAGGAGTTTTTCATGTGAAATACTTACAATATGGAATCTGTGTGGCACCAGGGATATTTCAATGTGTCATAGACAACTTGCTTGGAGATATCCCTAAAGTTTATCCATACTTTGATGATATCTTAATCTGTGCCTCATCGAAGAGTGACTTATGTGCAAAATTACACATGGTGTTGGTAAGGCTGACATACAGCAGATTGATGGCAAACAAGAAAAAATGTGTGTTCAGAGTAAATACTGTGAATTTCCTGAGATATAAAATTTGATAATAAGGGCCTCCACCTGTCACCAGGAAAAGTAAATGCAATTAGAAATGCCCAATCCCCAAAGAACAAAAGATAACTAAAAGCATTTCTAGGACTCAAAACTTTTAAAATAATTTTTTTTTCCAGTCCAAGCAACCATAGCTGAACCCCTACATCACTTATTACAAACAAATGTCACATGAAACTGGACAATGAGACACAAAAAGACATTTGTAAAACTTAAAGATGCATTGACCTCTGATAGTGTATTGGTGCCATTTGATCCTAACCAGGATGTTCAGCTTACATGTGATGCTTCACAATACAGGGTTGAGGCACAGTAACTCAGTACATGATTGCCCAATGGATCAACTGCCCCAGTTACTTTCACCTTATGCACCTTATCTAAAGTTGAAAGGAATTACACACAAATTGACAGGGAAGCTTTGGCGATAATATTCAGAGTATTTCCATCACTTTCTATTTGGAATCAAATTTAAAATAAATACAGACCATCAGCCACTGCTAGGCATATTTATCTCAGATAAACCAACACCCATAATATTATCACCCAGAATGCAAAGAGGGTCACATACAGTAAAAGCCTATTCCTTTAAGCTGGATTATAGACCAGAAAGAAAAATTGCAAATGCAGATGCAGTGAGCAAATATCCACTTCCATCAACCAAAGATGAAGGTCCTAAATTTGGTGGTGTCTTGTTATTGGAAGAATTAGTTTTCCCCTATGATGGCAGAACAGGTGGCACAAGTGACATGCAGAGAATTTTTGTTAGCAACTGTAAAAAACTATAATTCTCACCACCTGGCCAAACAAAGGCACAGACATGAAACTGCAATTTTTTTTAATAGACAAAATGAACTCTCCACACACAAGAACTGTCTGCTGTAGTGGTCCCATGTCATTATACCTTCATCACTACAGAAGTTCATCCTAAACAAGCTTCACATAGGTCATTTGAACATTATAATTACTGAGACATTGACAAGGTCATATGTATGGTGGCTGTCAATGGATCAAGACATAGAACATCTTGTGGGAAAATGCATGTATTGCCAAGTCGTAAGGCATGCATGTCCTCGTGCTCCAACGCACCTCTCGGAGGCACCACTGACACTATGTCTTGATTGCTCTTGGAAATTGCAGACCCCATTAATGGACACATGCTTTTTATTGTTGTGAATGCATACTCAAAGTGAGTAGAGGTGTGAAAAATGCAAACAATGAATACAAGTGCAACAGTTGCAGCACTGTGAGAACTATTTTCCACACATGAAATACCAGAATGTGTGGCATCCAATAATGGACCACATTTCACATCGTCATATTTCTCAACATTCCTAGTCAGTAATGGAGTCCAGCATGCATGGGTTGCACCCTACCATCTGGCAAGTAATGGTCTTGCAGAGAAGGCCATACAGTTACTAAAATATCCTGAGACATGATGCACATGGAAATTGGAGCCAGTATCTATGTTGGTACCTGTTAACACAACACAACACACCATCTGCAGCCATAGGATTAAGACCAGCTGAGAAGCTCTTCAACAGAGATCTTCATACATACTTGGATTTCATACATCCGGATAAAGCCTTAAGAGCCACACAATATACACAGCAGAGAATACATGAATTTCAACCAGACGATGCAGTTTTTGCACAAACCACCAGGAGGGCTCCCTTGAATTTCTGCCACAGTAAAACAGCGAACAGACCCATTCACATATGAAGTTTGGACAGACTTGGTGCTGCCAAACAAGCACATAGATCAAATTGCAAGCAAGAGTGACTGTCACTGACCAATCCAGCTCATCTCCGACAGAGGAACTGATTGATGGTCCAAAAACAATCTTTATCAGCAGCAGGAACCATAGAGAATGCCAATCCAACACCTCTCTGACAACCATCTCCAAAATATAAAAGGAGCACCTTTCACATCAACGTTGACAGCCAGCATATTTAGAGGATTATGAAATCACATTCTAAAAGGTGTTATGTATTGGGTTATGAGATGTCACAAAGGGCTAGCTGCAGGGTGAACATTTTCTCAGTCATGACTTTTAGTAATGGCACCAACACATTTGTTGGACTTACTAATTTAAACTGCTGTAACAAATGTAGTCAACCTCATAGTAAAATATAATTAAGTATTGTACAAATAAAGTGTTAAAGTGTAAAACAACTGAGTAGTATTTGTATTTAAATATAAGTAGACATAACACAAACTACTTCAAACAACAGAATAGACCACATTGTCCCTTTCAAAAGCATATCTTTCTCTACATTCAAAGGTATCACTTATAAAGATGCTGAAATTCTTATTATACACCAATTATAATCTTCACAAAATTTTTTACATCAAAATTTTTTCATTGTGTAGAAAACTTTTACAGGGAAAAAAGAGGGGCCATCTCACTCAGGTAAATGCAATATTATAGTAAACTAAATGGATTAGGACTACATTCTATTTATGTATTTACAATACAAAGAACGAAAAGAATATACCCAATTTACAATTCATCTTAAAATAACACATATAAACCTCCACTGTACACAAAATATCTGCTACAATAATAGAATCTATAAAATGAATATTAAGTAATAACTTGTAGTTTATACTTTACATTTGTCTTCAATATGATAATATTAAATCATGCTATTATGCTTCCAATGTAAAGCTGTCAAGAAATAGAAAACTAAATTAAATGGCTGAGCGCTTTCAAGATGTACTTCTCATATTCATAGCCAGTTATGATTCTTTTTTTGAAATCATTATATAAATAAATAAATACCCTATGCAAATGAGTAACTAAGACCATCTTTTAGATATAGCAAAACAAACATTCTTACAATTAATGGTGAAGGAGTCCTCTGCTATAAAGTAAGCTTCTTTTACCTTTTGCCTAATCTAACTCTAACATCACATTCCATAAGACAAATGTTGCTACTGGAATACAAATGTCCACAGAAACACAAATGATAATTTAGACTTTCCAATGCTAGACATTAACCATAAATTGCTAATACATAAATTAATGTATTCGACTTTGAAAGTTCAAATTTGTATTGATTTTTAACTCAAAATAATCATGAAATGTATTCTCTGTTCCATGTTTTGTTGTAAATGTTTTTTAATAATTGTATAATTCTCTGATTGCTATTGAAAATATGTTTTGCAGTATTCTTTGATTAGTTTACTATTAATATTGTTTTCTTTTAAACTCAAACATCTGTATGTATATATATATATATCCCTTTAAACTGATATATCTCCATATATATATATATATATATATTAATAAAGTTCCTTCTAAAACTCTAACTTGGGTGCGATTTTGTTAAGTAAACACTGTGTAGCATGCAAATTCGAATATCCTTATATAATAATTTTCAATATATATATTGTAACGGTCAAATATGTGCATTTGCGCAACAAAATCCAGAACTCTGATAGGTCATCATAAGGCCGACCAGGTTTACAGTGGTGGAAGCCATGGCTCTGGCCTAACTGTACCGTGGCTCATAGATTTACGACCTTACAAATGACACAGTTGAGGTCACAGCAGCATTTAAATTCTTAACGTGCTGGCAGTAGCTCATCAGTAGCACATAAGACGGGTGACAATGGGTATTTTATATAGCATATGTATATAGGTATCATGTGGCACACTTATCATATTAATTATATATAAAATTTTAATAAACCATTAAGCTAATTACTAAATATTAACCAAAAGTGAGTCGGTGACCAAGACTAAGACAAGAAACTAAAGTAAATTTAAAATCAATTTAATAATATTCAATGTAAACAATAATTTAAAATAACAAGTGTATGTAAGTAACTTCTTTGATTTCACATGCAGGTGATTAAGGGACTTTACAATTCAAAGGGGTTTACATGTAAGTGATGCATTATCAATAGCAAATTTTGGATGAACAGCTTTAATTAGTTTGGTTTACATATATATAAGTTAGTTTATTTATAAGTGATTTTAAGCTTCTAACACATTTAATAAACTTTGGAGGTTTTGCATTTCCGTTCTATATATATATAGCCTGATATCACAAGCAGGTGATAGTATGTAAGTTACAATTAATTATTTATTTGGCTATGCATATATATCTCTATCACTCGCAGGTGATAAAATTATAATACAGTAAAATTTACATGAGCATAATATGGATTTTAATTCAGAACAATTTGTCTTTGCTCATGGCTATCTATGCCAGATTTATGCTATAAAGAATCTTAGATGTGCCATATTAGCGGAAGTGATAATTAATTTTGAGAGAACATAATTTAACATAATTTAACAAGCACGAATATTTTAATATATTCTCTACACAGTAAAATATTATTTAGATTGGATTCCCTTTCAGATCAATGCTGAATGAAATATTAAAACGGTGGGTTGAACTGACTAACAGAAGTTATACTTCAGATACAAGTGCATAAAGAAAAACATATAACTCTTAGTCTTTTTCGCGTCTCATATGTGCCTTATTCATAGGATTTTTAGCAAGTAACGGTTTCCCTGGGACCGATTTTCATTGCTGTGGAATAGGAGGCCATTTTGGTTTGGCTGATCGAGCAATTTATATATATATATGAGTGGGATTCTTACGCTCTGGATGAGTCTCATGCTCTTTTTACGAATATGGGAATGTGGAGTCTTACGCTCTGGGTGAGTCTCACGCTCCATTATAAGATATGCAGGATGGGTTGGCATGTACCAGTCACCACCTGAAGAATAATTGCCCTAACTAAAGTAATGATGCAGCGTGACCACATGCAATCATTAAAGACATACAGCAATAAAAAAATACGCCTTAGCATTTCATAAAAACACATATGCACCACTGACTAGATAATCAAATTTAAAAATTAAGACACTATAATACAAGTTTCTTTCATGAAACTACCCACGTCAGTTCAAGTAACAGTACTCTGAATAGTACTAATTAAGGGAATTTATGAATCCAATCTACAGAGTTAGCTATATAGGCTTTGATTTACTTAGCTTAAGAAGGATTACAGCATATGGGGAATTAAATATAAACTTATAGATTTATGCTGTATTTATATCACTTTAACTAAATATTTATTTAAAATATCAACTTAAAAGCAAATCTATATTAAGGTGATGATAAGTTTGTAATGAATTTTAATTATAGACATTTTATCCTTTCCAAAACAGAGCTTTTTATTTCGTATGTAATTATACATGTTATATATATATGCGCACTTACATATATATATAAGAGCGAATCTTTATTTAATACTCGCGAATAGTTTAATTTAAGAATAAAGCTCGATTTTGAAGTTTTATAGCATAAACAAGATAACGTAACTAAATAATAATAATATTGGCATAGATCAACTTAAGAAATGCATTTTAAATCATAACATTATAAACAAGTGAAATTTGATAATTGCTTATTTTAAAAGGAAAGATGTGCGAGATTTGCTAAAACATGTTTGATTTAGTTTTATAATGCTATCTCGGAAATTAATGACCAAACATTATCATTAACCTACAATGTATATAAATTATCAGAGAAATCTTAATATTACTTTAAACAGCTTATTGTATATTATACATAACAAAATTAGATAAAAGATTTAATTTCTACGTTAAGCGAATTGAAATAGATAGCATTTAATTATTTATAGTTAAATTAATACGTAACCAAATCATTATATTTTGCGAGTAAATCAAAACATAAAATCATACAATTATATTAATAAAAAGATGTGTGTGAATGCGCATTTTTTTAGATAAATCACAATTCATTTATATACAAGTTTAAATCAACTAAAACATATTAAATCATTTAATATTTCAAACTATTCATATCAGAGATTTTAAATCAGTTTTTTAAATTAGTATAGTTTTAAACTGGTATCAGTTTTTTCAGGATTTAAATTTGTATCAGGCAAGACATTAGGATTTAAATACAGTAATTAATAATGATAATTTAGGTGAATTTTTAGATTAAAATTATAAAACAAAATATACATAATTTTCACTTACAAAATTGTGATGGCCATTAATTCGAGGTTAAGCTAGGATTTACTTGGAATTGGTTGAATGAAGGTTTTAGATTAGAAGACTATTCATCGTTGTTAATCTTGATGTTTCTTAGTACTGCAAGTTTTCCGAATAGTGTGACATTCTTTAGATTTTGACGGTGGTCTGCTCTTGTTTTCTCGGCTTAGATGACTGTTCACCCGGCAGAAGGCTAGATTCGAAGCATGTTACCCCAACATTTTATTAATTCACTTTATTAAATTATATCTTGATGACTCTTAGAAAAATATTTCAAGAAAGAATCCTGCAAAGATGGCTGCTACTCCTTTTATACCAGTATCCCCCCCCCTCTCTTTCATTATTTTATTTTCTTAGAATTGTTTTGGCCCGTACGATAGTACCCAATTACAGCGGGAGCCTGCTGTGTTAAAATTTAAATAGGTAAAAAAAAAAGGCTATTCACAGGCTGTAATTTATTCCATTTTCCAAGTTTTATTCTAAATATACATTTTTAATTAATCTAGTATCGGTAAAGTTTAATTATATTGGCGACCGTGTGTCCAGAAAAACAACTCTAAGATTTAGAAAAACATTTTATTATATATTTAACCTGACCTTTCTAATTTACTGATATATGCAGAATTATACAATTTTGAAAATAAATAATTTAATAAATATGTAAAATTATAGAAAACGAAATATTTTATAATCTATTAACATTTATATTCTTGCATATATGTAGTCTAAAATTACACATACAATCAGTTTTTCACTTAGCAATTATTAATAATCTATATATGTGCATATTTTGGCTTTAGGAGTATATAATTGAATAATTCAGTAAATATTTAAAGATATACACACACATATATGACTTAATTAGATTCAAATCAATTCAGTAAATATTTAAAGATATATGCACACCTATATGATTGACTTAATTAGATTCAAATTTAGATGGGATTTACTTAGATTATTTTTAATAAAGATACGAGGATTTGTGTTATATATATACGTATGAATACTACTATATAGCATACGTAGTAGGTGAAATGGTCGAGTTGAAAAGCTGACTGTGTCAATATATATAAGGGACTTTATGAAATTTTGAAATAACTAGTCAATAAAAAATAGTCATAAATCACATGACTCCTCTTTCTTTAAGCTTTTTTTCTATGATAAAAATTTAGTTTTTGCTTTCTTAAACTTGTAGAAATAAAAAAAGAGCTTTGCTAATTGCAAAACTAATTTTGAAATAAGTGTTTAGTAAGAGAAAGCATTTAAACCATCTCATCTGAACACCGACTTCCCTTCAACTGAGCAATGTTTTCATGCTTTTGGCACTCCTCAGAAATGTGACAGAATAGCTTCAAAAACTAGATGTTTTAAATGCTTTCTCTTGCTAAGCATCTAACTCAAAGCTTGTTGAACAATTTGAAAAGCTCTTTGTTTGAAAATAACCTATGATAATAAACTTTAAAATTCGTTAACTCAGTAGATAAAATCAAACTTCTTGACAAAAATAGTCAAATGGTTTACTTTTGTTTGGACGTTTTTTTCTTCTTTCAGATTTTACATTAAAGATATAATGAAGATAAGTTTTTTAGTTAAAAATAGCGGCTTAAGTGAAGTGTTCTTTTTGGTCGAAATTTTATTGTGAGAAATTTGTCTTTATTTCCTTGTTTTATATTTAATATTATTACAGAACAAATGACTAATATCAAAATTAATCACTTTCTTTGTTACTTCTACAATGCATTAGACATTTATTTTATCATTAGTGATTTCAATTGCAACAGCAGTTTTCTTCTGATCTATACAAACATATGTAACAATAATACAAGAATATTTTACATAGGCACATAACTTCCACTCACATGTATATACATTTTTTATATTATAAATTTTTTAATCAACATACATCTATTATATGTTTTGCATACAGTAACATAAATATGTATATAATTATTTATCATTTTTTTATCATATTATCCAAATAATTAATCAACATGTTTTATAATCATATAATTATATATATGTTAATTAAGAAGGGAAAATTATATTATGAAAAATATATATAAATAAATGTTATGTGTGTATGTAAAGTTTTCATATATTATAGTTATATTTATATTTGTTATAGATCTGAAGAAGGTTTCTGGGGCAATTGAAACCGTTATTCATAACTAAATGTATTCTGCTTTGTAGAAGTAATAAAGAAAGTGATTAATTTTAATAATTATTGAATTTAGCAGTACAAAAAAGAACAAATTAAATTACAAAGAAATGACTTGCAGTAGAAATTGATGCAACTAAATACTGTCATTCTGATAGTGATTTGCCTTTGGAAAATGAATAAATTTTCTTGTAAAGATTGGGAATTTTCCAAAAAGACATTAAGTGAAAATTTCACTAACATTATGTAGAAAAATAAACAGAAAAAAAGATTTTTTGAGTAATTGGTAATTGACATGTCTGTTTAATGTTGCATTTCCTCTCATAATATTTATTATAATAATATTATAATTATAAATTTATTTAAACGCACATTGATTACGTATGTAATATTTATTGAGGCTGTAGCCTTCAAGAACATGCATATAAAAATGCGATAGTAGGGACTTCTACGGGTGTTTAAACCACAAGCTTACTCTTTGGAAGAAAAGAGGGGAACCCCACCCCTCTTAACTTCAACCTACTTTTTATTTAAATAGGTGAAGCTGAAGCAGTTCGATCTGAGAGTGTGAAACTATTCAATATTTCACTAATTAAGTCCAAATTTCTTGTTACACATTAATACTCATGAAATCTTTCAATTTACAATGAGTCAATGGAAAGATTTTATAGCTAGAAATCTATTTCAGTAATTTAAAGTTGTAATTATAAATTCATTTAAACGCACATTGATTACATATGTAATATTTATTGAGGCTGTAGGCTTCAAGAACATGTGTATAAAAATGCGATAGTAGGGACCTCTACAGGTCTTTAAACCACAAGCGTACTCTTTGGAAGAACAGAGGGGAACCCCACCCCTCTTAACTTCAACCTACTTTTTATTTAAATAGGTGAAGCTGAAGCGGTTCGATCTGAGAGTGTGAAACTATTCAATATTTTACTAATTAATCCAAATTTCTTATTACACATTAATACTCATGAAATCTTTCGATTTACAAAAAGTAAGCTTGTGGTTTAAAGACCTGTAGAGGTCCCTACTATCGCATTTTTATATGCATGTTCTTGAAGGCTACAGCCTCAATAAATATTACATACGTAATCAATGTGCATTTAAATAAATTTATAATTACAACTTTAAATTACCATAAAAGATTTCTAGCTATAAAATCTTTCCATTGACTCATTGTAAATCGAAAGATTTCATGAGTATTAATGTGTAATAAGAAATTAGTACTTAATTGGTGAAATATTGAATAGTTTCACACTCTCAGATCGAACCGCTTCAGCTTCACCTATTTAAATAAAAAGTAGGTTGAAGTTAAGAGGGGTGGGGTTCCCCTCTTTTCTTCCAAAGAGTAAGCTTGTGGTTTAAAGACCTGTAGAGGTCCCTACAGCCTCAATAAATATTACATACATAATCAATGTGCATTTAAATAAATTTATAATTACAACTTTAAATTACCGTAATAGATTTCTCGCTATAAAATCTTTCCATTGACTCATTGTAAATCGAAAGATTTCACGAGTATTAATGTGTAATAAGAAATTTGGACTTAATTGGTGAAATATTGAATAGTTTCACACTCTCAGATCGAACCACTTCAGCTTCACCTATTTAAATAAAAAGTAGGTTGAAGTTAAGAGGGGTGGGGTTCCCCTCATTTCTTCCAAAGAGTAAGCTTGTGGTTTAAAGACCTGTAGAGGTCCCTAAAGCCTCAATAAATATTACATACATAATCAATGTGCATTTAAATAAATTTATAATTACAACTTTAAATTACCGTAATAGATTTCTAGCTATAAAATCTTTCCATTGACTCATTGTAAATCGAAAGATTTCATGAGTATTAATGTGTAATAAGAAATTTGGACTTAATTAGTGAAATATTGATTAGTTCCATGCTCTCAGATCGAACCGCTTCAGCTTTACCTATTTAAATAAAAAGTAGGTTGAAGTTAAGAGGGGTGGAGATCCCCTCTTTTCTTCCAAAGAGTAAGCTTGTGGTTTAAAGACCTGTAGAGATCCCTACTATCACATTTTTATATGCATGTTATTGAAGGCTGCAGCCTCAATAAATATTATATAATAATATTATCATTTTGAACTGTTATTAATTTTGCATTTATTTTTATATTGTATGTAGGAGTGATATTTTAATAGTGTTATTACTAATTTATTGAAGCTGAAAATCAATACCTTCAAGTTTTGTCTTTACTGATTTTATCTTAGAAATGTAATTTTGGTAGTTGTAAATTATGCACTGTACTGGTGGTGCTGTTTCTCTTTAAAAACATAGTGATATAATATTACCGGGTGTCTAGATTTTTTTTCAAATATACCATCTTTTCCATACATTTTTTATTCTAAAAAATGTATGTTATAATGTAACCCTTTTTTTGGTTTAATTTTAAATTATAATGGACACTTACATTTTTTATTTTTAAAAATTGCAGGTTTTTTTTTTAATAATTGGTTTTTTTTTTGTTACATTATGTGATTTTTTTAAATTCTCATACATGTTGTATAAAAGGATTTTGTTTTATATAAACAAAAAACCCATCTTTTTTGTTGACATTATGTGACGTGTCGGGTTTATTTAAAAATCTACTTATACTACATATTTTATAAAAAGATGCATTGTTTAAAAATGAAAAGGCTTTTTTTATATATATAGCAATCAAAATAGTCACTTATATTCCCCCAAAAAGCATGTTGTTTGCTCTTCTGGGTGTTAATTAACTTACACAAAATAATCACAACCACAACACAGTATCTACCCACAAAAATCACAACCACAACACAGTTTCTTCCCCAAAAAAGTGTGCTGTTTGACTTAGAATCATTCAAAGCAGTCCAACAAATGCCGGCTCACTTTGATCAAGCCCCTACCATCAAAAGACTGATTTTCTAGCTGTTAATTGACTTGCACATAATAATCACAACACATATTCTTTGAATGAATAAATTTATTAACCACATACAACTAGAATTCATAACTGTAAGTATTTCTCCTGAACACACTGGGCCAATAAAACAACAGTTGACCAAAACATTTTCCAAAATAAAATCTGGATCTACCACCTACTCAGACTGTTGGAAGAGTTATAAGACCACTGATCTTGAGGTTGCAGGCTTTAACCATCTGACAGTTAACCATCATTATAATTTTGTGCACTCCGAGATCACACTCAAGACCATCGAGAGGTTTTGGGGTCTATTGAAGTGGCAAAACAGCAAACAACACAGCACAGCATGCCAATATCTGCCCAAATGATCTGGCTGAGTTGATTTGGAGGCATCATTATCAAGATGATGACATTTTTAAAGCCATATGTAATGAAATGACTGCCCATCCAAGTAACTAGTCACTAACAACTTGTTTTATTTTGGAAAAAATGTTTTGGTCAACTATTGGTTTATTGGCCAGTGTGTTCATGAGAAATACTTACAGTTATGAATTCTAGTCATATGTGGTTAATAAATTTATTGATTCAAAGAATTGTGGTTGTGATTTTTTTGTGTATGGTAATTAACACCCAGAATGTCAGTGTTAAATGATATAAGGAAGTGCAAAGTGAGGCAGTGTTTGTTTGACAGCTTTGAATTATTCGAAATGAATAAACAACATGCTTTTTTGGGGGTAAGACCATTGACTATTTTGATTGAACTTTTAAAAAAAGCCTTTTCATTTACATCTCTTTATAAAACATGAAGTATGAACAAGTACATTTTAAAATAAATCCGACATGCCACATAAAGTCCCAAAAAAAGGAGGGAGGTTTTTTCTTGATAAAAAAACAAGATCTTTTTATAAAATATGTATGAGAATTAAAAGCCAAACAAAAAAATAAATCACATAATGTAAACAAAAAACAAAAGAAAGCCATTTATTAAAAAAACCCTCATTTTTAATTAAAAATAAAAAGAAAGTGTCCTTTATAGTTTCAAATTAAAGGAAAAAGAGGTTCCATTATTATAAATTTGCCACATACACATCAAATAGCATGTGGCAGGGTAATTTGGGCTTGTAGAAATGCAACTGCATCAACTTCTGTGTTTGGGATGTCCCCCAGTTGAAAAACCGTGTTAGCCATTTTATTATTCTGGTACAAGTCATTACAGAAACAGTACTTTTTCACCCACACCTGCAATGATCATGTTACAGAGCCCTTTCCATCTTTAAATAAAAATAAAATTATTTTTGAAATATCATTGACCCACTGATAATTATGAGTTCATAAAAATATGTCTGTTGGCCAATACCGAAAACCATATGCATCAGCAAAAAAAAAACAGTTGAAAATCATTGCACTGCACACACTCTCATATTATATTCGATCAAAAATACAAATTTTGTCAATATGCATAGGAACTGATGCCACAATGCAAATGGCTAACTATACAATCATAATGTTGTTAGACATAGTTGTTCGGTATTTGGAAGGAATTGGCCATGATTACATTCACTATCTAAACAGCTACTATGATTGCAGTCATGTATTAGCTGTAGGTTCAGCCATGAAAGCAGTATTATTCTGTGTTTTTACACAGAAATAGCACCACCGGACAATGTACAATGCATAATTTACAACTAGACCATAATTTCTTTAAAAATAATAATTATATTATGTGGGCTTTTCCATTTCTCACTTTTTTTTCTTTTTATAATTTTATACAGAAAATCATATTTGGACATGTAACTTAATATATACATATATAAAAATTAGTGTAGGCATGCATTTGTTATATGTATATTTGGGAAATAGTTATAAAACTGTTATAAAAATAGTTATAAAACTGTGTAAATTGAAATAAAAATAGTTGATTATGGTATAAGTACAGAAAATACATTTTTTGATGAAATTGATCACAGTTGTTGTAGAAGATACCAATGCCATTAACATTATAAATATTATAATAAAGATATTTCAAATAAGTACAATAACTGTTATTTAATGGACAAGATACAGTTTAACAATTTGATTTTGGAGTTACAATTCAAAATGATTTCAAAGTAATTTTGGCAAGAAAATTCCTCCAAAAGTTGCAAAGCAAATAGTAATTTATATGTTAAATATGTTGATATATTTATGTTTTGCAGATTGATTTATATAGTCATTGGAAAACATTTTTGCTACATTACATATCAATTATATTTAGCATTATTTTTTAAAATTAGTTTGTTTTCAACTTTTAATCTCTTTTTTTGGAGTTAAAATGCCTTCTATTTGTATCAGTAGCCTTAATGTATGATTCTGAATATGAACACTTAAATAAAAAATAAAATGCAAAAAAAAATAATTTTCTTATTTTCATTTTTATGTTAATATTTATTTTGAGTCACAGATCAAGTAAGATGTTATTGCATAACTCTAAAATAGAACAATTTTGTGAATCTTACTTACATAATGAATACAACATTTCCAACTATTATACATCTACTAAAATATAAACAATTTTTTTATCTTCTCCTTTTCTCTACATATCAAATATACAAAAATTTTATAACTTGTTTAATGAAGTTACAAGTTGTAAATTTTTACACCTTTTATTAGATCATATACTCCAGTTCAGTATTCAACATTTCATGTATTATCCTTTTTTAAAAAATCTTTTTAGCACAGTTATTTTAAATTCTTAATTATTTCAGTGATGTCAGTCATGTTTCTTTTTTCATCAATAATTGTTATTTATAACTAATGTTGATTCCAAATTTGTTATGGAGTATGAGGTGTCAGTTAATCTTTAATTTTTTTCTCTTTGATGACCCTTGAATACTATATATAAATATTTTTATCATTTGTCTTTCAATGTATTTTTTTCATCATTATATCTCATATAACACATTTTGAACTTCTCTTTAAAACAGGAAATACATAATGAACTACATAATTAGAAGGGATTAGAATACAGGCTTTCAAGCTCCCTAGAGCTATCCACTCCACCTTATACAATGGATATACCTGACCACATAGATGTGAAAAACTAAATGATCTACAATATATATATATATATATATATATATATATATATAATATATATATATATATATTATGCTGTACCAGCACTCATCAGTTTGCCCACATCATTATCTCCCATACATATATATAATCAACACACAGTTTATATTAAGATATGAAATCTTCAAACTTTAATGGACAGGCTACAACCTTTTCAACCATCCAAATCTTTTCTAATTACAAAAAGCTCAATACAGGCAATATATTTTGATTTCAGTATATATATATATGTGTGTGTATAATAAAATGGGATAAATATGGACAGAGATGGATATATGATACAGAGGTTACACATTAATTATAACTTAGAAAACGAATGGAATATGATACAAAAGTTTATCAATTTACTCTCAGAGATGCAGCATAAATAAACAATGGATACTTTTTATTGCATCCAAACTACATTTAAATACAAATTAATCTTTAAAAAGTTGCCAATACTAACTTCAAAATCAGTTTGATGCAAATAATAATAATGTTTATAATTATATAAATATAAGATGTAAATTTAGTAATGTAAATAAAATATTCCACAATGTAAATTTTAAATTTATGTATTTTAATACCAATATATTCTTTAAAAATTGTAGATAAAAATTGTTTGTAAATTTCCTTTGATAGTACTATGAGAGCCTATTGGATGACTAGCCTGGCTAAATGAGTTATAATTCACCCTCCCTTATTCATCCATAACTATAAACAAAAATCACAGTGTTGCACATAAATGTTAGGCAAATTAATTCATTTTATTG
The DNA here is from genome assembly GCA_028023455.1 of Epiperipatus broadwayi. Lineage (NCBI taxonomy): Eukaryota > Metazoa > Onychophora > Udeonychophora > Euonychophora > Peripatidae > Epiperipatus > Epiperipatus broadwayi. Next base: position 478,474 of record JAQFVV010012750.1, on the reverse strand, counting down.
TAATTGGCATTAAATAACTTTTTAAAGTAAAATCCATTAATACATGTCTTGTTAACTACAAGAGAAAATACTATAATGCATAATTTAAAAAAAAAGAAATGTTACTGAATGCTGTTATATTGTTTTATTTTTTAAAAACTATTATTCAACAAAATTCTTAGGGTTTTTCCCAATGAATAAATAAAATCCAAAATAATTAAAGAAACATGCTCTTGTGAAATATTATTTATAAATTATAATATTAACAATAAGAATAATAATTGTGATAATAATGATAATAACACTAATTTTATTATGATTATTAGTATTGATATATCTGATAATTAAAAAATATATTACAGAAAATATATTTATTAATATTCTGTTTTATTGCAGCTTAGCATGTTTTTAAAATATTCAATACAACATTTTTATGGTATATAATGTATGATTACAAGTTTGTTAAACAGTGTCTACTTATTATCTAACAAGCTATTCAACATATTAAAATTTAAATTCCCATTTAGAATTATTCAAACCACCCATTTCTTTGATATTGGTATTTTTACTTTTTTATTGATTAAAAACCATTTCTGGTTATTGCACATGCTTCTTTGACCTTTTACTTTTTGTCCTTCTTACTCTGCACACTACTGCTTTTGGAAGATTAAATCAGTGGGTAGTTTTTGGCTTATAGTCTATAAATATTGACATGCATTCTTTACCAAGTATGTGTAACAGTAAATGGTATAGTAACGTGAAAGGCATTCAAACATATATAGAAGGTTGTAATATGATTTGTATAAAAGAAAATAAAGGAAAGTACATGGTGTTAATGGAAAATAATGTGTACCAGACAAAATTTGATATACAGATTAAAAATTTTAAATTTATGGAAATATATAATCTTAAGAACATTAAATTGAGAGAGTGCAAATTTCTCAAGTGCTTGTGACTATTAGTAACCAATCAGATCTTAAGCACTGGGACAGGGAATTTAATAAGAAAAGAGTGGATTCCACTCTCTTCTTTACTTGTCTTTCTATATATCCAAGCCAGTTTAAAGTACTTATATCTAAGAGCATGAATCTTAAATATCATCACACTTAATTCTGAGTTCAATCTTAAGAACATTAAATGCAAATTCATTTCCATGGTTCTTACAAATCATTTCAGTACTAAATGTCCAGGCCCTAGAAGCCAACAAATCCCCAGATGAACAACCAATTACAAAAAATGCCAATGATTCATCATAAAATCAAATGATGTTGAGGTCTACAAAGATGGAAAGTATAAAAGCAGTTAAACAACAGATGTCCAAAAAAGATGAAGAATATGAACACAGATATGTCTACAAAAATAGAAAGTAAGAATGTAGATATGTCTACAAAGATAAAAAGTATGGCTGAAATGATGAATAATATGAAGATGGATATAACAGATGAACTAAACAAAAACAAATAGTTTAAAAATGGAATTGAATGAAGAGATATAACAAAGACATATTGATATAGATAATAAGATAAAAAACTCAAAAAGAAAATTGAAAGCAAAATAAACACTACAAATTTTGAGACAAAAAGTAGACAGGTCATAATTCCAAACTTAACTTGGAATTAAAAATTAGAAAAGATTAAAAAAAATTATATTTTACTAGATGAAACCATAGGAATCAAAATAAACTCCAATACTGAAATTATTAATGGATTTCTCCTGACAAAAATACCATTAATAAATAGAATGAATGAATATATAGCACCACTTTAGTGTATTGACATTCATCATAAAATTAAACTTGAAGTGTTTATCAGGGATAATGTTCTTAAACTAATTGGCAATCATCAAGTTGAAAAATTTCTATACCACATTATTTTTTCAGTGGAGAAATATTTCAATTACAGTAATAGAGTTTGGTAAGTAAATGAATAAACTATGTTTGATTACCTTAAAAGTCAATTAAGTTATTTGAAAACATTTCATCGTGCAAACAATGATCAAAATAAAAAAAAAATTCTATGAGTGATACCCAAAACTACTACAATTTGCAGAAAAAAACAAAAAAGTACTATGTTCCATAAATTGTGTAATATGTACAAAGGCCCATTCACCTTCTTTAAGTATGCAAATATAGATAATTCATAATTTTATGAGAAAAATGGACCAAAAGGATTATAACCTTGGATACGGAAACCTAATTACATAAATTGGAATAATCAAATTTGTTTTTTAACATCATTTTTTAATATATATATATATATACTCAGATGAGGTAAAATATCCATTGTACAAGGAAAAGATCAAATACATATATCTCATAAAAAAAAAAAACAAGATAAAAGTGAATCAAATCAACAATTAAAAAACTGGAGATTCAATACTTTACAAAAACATTATAGAGTCTACTCACCTTTATTAGATGTACCAATTCATATGTTTTCTGCATGTATAAAGAAGATGGACTTAAACAAAATAACTATCCAAAAATATGGAAATTTTATCAGAAAGAAATGGAACAAAACTATCATTTTTATTTTTAAAAATGTGTATATAATTAAACCAATTAATATAAAATAAAACTTTACTGAGATGTGAATGTGAATGTAATGATTATTAGGATCACAATTAAATAAATCAAAGAATGAAAGTGTAAAGAAGAAAAAACACAACATAGAACTTGTCTGAAAATATATTTAAGGAATGATCCCTTATAAATAAATTATGGATTCATGTTTAATACCCATAATGGATTATACACTTAGCATCAAAATGATGACTGATTGCTAAGAAATTGTCAAATTCATACAGGAATTGCAACTGACACATTTAATGGATGCCAGAGAAAATCCAGTTAGCCTCAGAATTATAGATCAAAACTGACATATTTAAATTGGTCTCCACATAAAACATGTGTAATGTAACGGTCAGAATCGTCTATCATGCTAACACACTGCAGAATTCAAACCCCAGACATGAAACTGAACATTCTAGGAGGGATTGCCATCTAGATATACTAAGTTCGAATCTAAAGCCCAAATTTCACAGCGACATCTATGTGACCACACATCTGATGCCACTACTAGTATGACCTTTGACCAGTGCCTGGTGGTCAGGGAGAAACAAAAAACTCTATACTAAAAGAAGTTTGGGTGGCTAATTAATGTCTATGGATTTACAAAAGAAATGCAGAAAATATATATATATAGACCGAGACCGTGATAGGAATCAAATGAAATAAGATATCAAATTTAGTTTTAAATAATTTCACACAATTTATTAATATAAATATAGATATAATGCCACTGTCTGCTTATATAAAACAGGGACGCATATTAAATAATTGTTGGAATTATATTTCAATAAATGACAAAAGGTTTTAAAACAAAGTGATATATTCTATTCCTCGGGCTAATAGCATTACAATAATGTACTTGACGAGATAGGAACATGTGCGAGGTGCTTTGAGTAAGTATACAAGTTTAAGAAAATATTTGAAATTAAGTGTTCTAAAATATTCATTGATTTTGAGAATAGCACGGACAAAAGCTTGTTAAGCAACAAAGTGGGACTATGATCAAGGCATTTATTTGAGAATAATAATAATAAAATTACATTGGGAGGTCAGTATTGCTGATAATGAATTTATTAAAGTTGGAGGGTGTGACAGGTTTAAGTCACGGATGCTTTGTAAAATAAATATAAAATAAAACAATAGTGAAGATCCGGAATAATTACGGAGGGCATCTCGCCGCTAACGCGTAGGAAAGTATTTTATGAACAGCCAAAACTTAGTGACTGTGTGGCGATTGCGTTTAATTCCCAGGGGCGTCATTTGGGACACCCTCTGCCTGGAAACCGCAAGCGTGGAGAGAACGGCCTTAGCCGTGTAAAGAATCCTTGGAAAAATAAAACAAAGCGGTCTCAACAACTAATTCATGTACCAGCAATACAAGACTAGAGTATATAAAACATACTGAATGGATTTTTCTTGGATTAAGAGAAATGCCCAATCAAATTCCCTGAAATTCATTTAAAAAGGGTCCGCACATTCTCGACGTCAATGATGAACTTTATAATTAAAGTAGAACACGGTAATTAAAATAAGAAAATGCATGCTTGTGGGTTTGAAAAGTAAGTATAGATTTATATATGCAATCATGCATTAGGGGACACATTTAATCATTGACTTTGCACATACTCTTATATTAGATTAAAACCAATAACATGTAGATTTTAAACTATGTGATTATATTATATTAAAGAAAAGAATTGCCCTCGAACGAGTGATTTGCAAGATAATAAAATTGGAAAATTATAAATTTAAAATAAGCCTTAATAGCGGCATCTTACTTTCAATAAAGGGAATAGTTCACTCGGTCAAAGATGATTCTGACACATTATCATAATAAAATAAAAGAAATCTTTATAAATAGAAAATATTAACCCAAGGATAGAGAGCAAAATGTTGAGTATATTTAAACACATTAAAGAAAAACATAATGAAGTTAGGTAAAATATAAGAAAAACAATTTTAAATAGCTATAGCATGTTAGTTATCACAAGAGCTCTTGGGTCAATTTAGGTTATCTCTGGAGACGCATTGGCAGATAGATGTTCGGCAGGTTTTATAATTCAGCAGCAATATCTGGAATGTTCATATTTTTGGCAGCGGCAGCAGCAGTTCCGGGGTCCGTGTGAAAATTTCCGATGGTATGGAGCAGCAGCTGGCTATTCCGAGGGGACATAGCCATCTTAATGCCTCTACTCTGACATGTCAACGTTAGCAAATTATTAGAATAGAACACAGAATGATTTCTCTTAGACACATTAGAATAAAAAAACAACTAACTGGAGAACAAAAGAAAAACCTTCTTTTTATAGTAGAATTTAACAATAGAACTGCCCTGGAGCATTACAAAAATATCAGACTTATCAGCTGTAATTAAATCATCAGAATGTCTAAAGGAATTCAACATTAATTAATTTCTTTTGTTAATTTCCCTGTTGACATTCGAATTACAAACTAGATTTAGTTAAAATTACTTTTATTAATTAAAGAAAATCTTAAGTGGACATCTGCTGTTTTTAGATAAACTTATACAACATTTACTAATTAAACTATTGTCCCTGATTTATTTAAACAGAAATATTTGGAATAACTTTTATTAAATTAAAGAAAATGATTTTACTTTTTAAATTGCAATATTTGAATCTATTTACTAAATGAATATTTACTAAATGAATTTTATTTTAAATCAAAATATATTACGACGGTAATATATTTGTAAATAGATTCAAACAAAATAACTTTAACAATTTATAATTTTGATATGTTTTAAAATGGATATCATAGTGTGTGCGCAATTATGACTTATATAACTTACTTTTTAATAAATGTAAATTATGTGAACAAATACATAATTCATAATATTTTATTTTATTTAGGAATAAGTTATATATATATAATATGAGCATTGTGCTCGTGGTTTAAAATTAGGTGGGATTTTCGGTATATAAGTGTATTGCAGACACACTATGATAGATTGGAGTTCAAACTAAGGTATGAGGGTGAGAAAAGGTGAAACGAAAATCTGCAAAGCAGACCTTACTGTTTCACATTCCCTTAGTGATGGAACAAAAAAAATTGTTAAAAAAAAGATCTTACAACAGGTGTCCACCTATGAAGCCTGCATAAAAAAAATTTACAAGATAACCCATAATGTACTGGATATAAATATAATGAAGAAATGAAACTGAATTATATACCCGGATCATATTAATAAATCTACCATCTAGCGAACATTTTCTATTATCTCCCCTCCCTCTTTCAACAAAATTTTATTTAAAAAACTAATAGTTTAACACTGTTTATATACGATCTCCTTTTTATATTATCCTGTGATGTGTCCATTTCTTTTTTTGTTGTTGTTGTTGTTTTTTTTTAAAAAAACTACTATAATCCTGGGTCTGGTGGGTAATCACTGCTTTTATAATTTAATGACTGCAGTCTCATATTATCAGGTCTCTTTACCTTGTCTGGTACTTCTTTGGCCCAGGGACTGAAATCCAGAGTGGTGGTTAATAACTGAAGCTTTAGGCTGTTGCAATTATATGCCTTATCTGGTGGCTCCTTGGCCCATGGGCTGAAATCCAGGCCATCATTGTTTTCACTATTTCCTTTATCCGATATATTCTTGCTATATCAGGTGGGAAATTTTCCTGGTTTTCTTTACGTCCTTTGATGTTGGTGGTAAGCATGGTTAGCTGGGTTTGAATCCGTAAGTCCTGTACATTCTTGGCTGGAAATATCTCGTCTAAATACAGTTGTGGACATTTTTTTTACTTCGTGAAAAATTTTTATGTGATGAAGCTTGGTTAGCTGGGTTTGATGTCCTGTGTCCTGGACATCATTTAATGGAAGTACTCTTTCCAAAGAAAGTTTGGGACATTTTTTTACTTTCTGGAATATTCTAGTGTTGAGCTGGGTTGGCTGAGTTCAAGGTCCCACATCTGGTGTATCAGTCTTCTCTGTGGAATCATTTGCCTCAACTTTCTGGTTCAGGAGTTTATCTGCCATCTCATGCCATCGAGGGAGGAGCCTGTACAGCACTCTAGGTTCCTCACCTCTTCTTCGGCTTTCTTCTGCCCGTCTTTTCGCTCTTTCTTCACTTTGCTTAAACAATTCTATAATAGTCCGGAAACGGACCTCATTAGTATCCGTATCCTCCATGGCCTTGGTTGTTACTGTGATCGATGATGATTTTTTTCCTTTTATTTTATTTTACTATTTAATATATCCTAAAATTTTTTTTTAAATGAATAGGTGTACTTTTAAAACAATGTATAGCACTGATAAGAAAATTTTTTAAATGGTTTTACGTTGAGCTTACTAAAACTAATACGGTTAAAAAAATACTATTACTATTTTTCCTTGTTTGATTCTCTGCGATTACTATGTTTAATTGTAATTTTATTGATGCCTAATAGGCTATCTCCCTCTCGGTACTGTTGGCCTAATTGCTGCTTTTACATTTATCACTAAAACCCCAACCACTGCCCTCTTACTACTGCTAAAATTTCTCGCTTAAATCTGCTGCCAACATATATATTTTTAACTGCTCGTATATATAAAAATCTCTTAAATTTTACCTGTCAAAATATTTTGCTAACAAATATATTTTTAAACTCAAGCAATTTTATTTATATATATAAACATTCGCTAGATCCGGGTATAATTATTTCGTTCCCTCTTATTTAAGATTTGCATACATATATATTAATTGACATTATAATTATTGATCCGATTCACATCTCATTATTTGGTCTAAGAAAAATTTATACATGTTAAAAAATAAATTTCATACAAAAGAATTGAGCCTGGTGACAACATTTATTTTAGAAGAAACTCCGTTTAGTGAAATTACCCTTGGGCGCCATGTCACCAGTTAATAGACTGTTAGCTTCCCAAAATTAATTTTAAATAATTCCATTTAACTATGGGCACTTGTTAAAACATTCACATTTTTTTTTATTGATTACAACATTTGATTTATAATTATTTCTGAATTCCTTATGATAGCCTATTATATCTAGGTCATTACCGTACAAAATTATTATTATGCTATCATGCGCATTGAGCTGATAAAACTTTATTTTGATAGAAAATACAATATTTGAAATATTTATAATTGTCACAATATTCACTTGGGACAATATTTAAGGAATTTACGCTATGCATACATAGCATGATTTAAGTGAAACAACAAATATAGATAATACAGATGGCTTGTATCACACTATAGCAGGTTTGGACAAGTTCTGATTATATAGGATAAGTAATTGAATGCCCGAGGCAAACAAAATACATAAAATATACATGCAAATAGATAATATAGAGTTTGAAAATATTATATATATCAAAATTATAAAGGATTTGAGTGATTACATATGAAACAAAATGCTAAAATTAAGCTACATGGATGTGGGTGTTTAAATAATTAAGATCTACAGGGATGTGGGTGTGTAAATATTCGAGGCCCCACTTTGGGCACCATGGACCTGGAAAAAAAATTTACTATGTAATGGTCAGAATCGTCTATCTCGCTAACACACTGCAGAATTCAAACCCCAGATATGAAACTGAACATTCTAGGAGGGGTTGCCGTCTAGATATACTAAGTTCGAATCTAAAGCCCAAATTTCACAGTGCCATCTACATGACCACGCATCTGATGCCACTACCAGTATGACCTTTGACTGGTGCCTGGTGGTCAGGCAGAAACAAAAGACTCTATACTAAAAGAAGTTTGGGTGGCTAATTAACGTCTATGGATTTACAAAAGAAATGCAGAAAATATATATATATAGACTGAGACAGTGATAGGAATCAAATAAAATAAGATATAAAATTTAGTTTTAAATAATTTCACACAATTTATTTATATAAATATAGATATAATGCCACTGTCTGCTTATATGAAACAGGGACGCATATTAAATAATTGTTGGCATTATATTTCAATAAATGACAAAAGGTTTTAAAACAAAGTGATATATTCTATTCCTCGGGCTAATAGCATTACAATAATGTGCTTGACGAGATAGGAACATGTGCGAGGTGCTTTGAGTAAGTATACAAGTTTAAGAAAATATTTGAAATTAAGTGTTCTAAAATATTCATTAATTTCGAGAATAGCATGGACAAAAGCTTGTTAAGCAACAAAGTGGGACTGTGATCAAAGCATTTATTTGAGAATAATAATAATAAAGTTACATTGGGAGGTCAGTATTGCTGATAATGAATTTATTAAAGTTGGAGGGTGTGACATGTTTAAGTCACAGATGCTTTGTAAAATAAATATAAAATAAAACAATAGTGAAGATCCGGAATAATTACGGAGGGCATCTTGCCGCTAACCTGTAGGAAAGTATTTTATGAACAGCCAAAACTTAGCGACTGTGTGGCGATTGCGTTTAATTCCCAGGGGTGTCATTTGGGACACCCTCTGCCTAGAAACTGCAAGCGTGGAGAGAACGGCCTTAGCCGTGTAAAGAATCCTTGGAAAAATAAAACAAAGCGGTCTCAACAACCAATTCATGTACCAGCAATACGAGACTAGAGTATATAAAACATACTGAATGGGTTTTACTTGGATTAAGAGAAATGCCCAATCAAATTCCCCGAAATTCATTTAAAAAGGGTCCGCACATTCTCGACGTCAATGATGAACTTTATAATTAAAGTAGAACACGGTAATTAAAATAAGAAAATGCATGCTTGCGGGTTTGAAAAGTAAGTATAGATTTATATATGAAATCATGCATTAGGGGACACATTTAATCATTGACTTCGCACATACTCTTATATTAGATTAAAATCAATAACATGTAGATTTTAAACTATGTGATTATATTATATTAAAGAAAAGAATCGCCCTCGAACGAGTGATTTGCAAGATAAAATTGGAAAATTATAAATTTAAAATAAGCCTTAATAGCGGCGTCTTACTTTCAATAAAGGGAATAGTTCACTCGGTCAAAGACAATTCTGACACATTATCATAATAAAATAAAAGAAAGCTTTATAAATAGAAAATATTAACCCAAGGATAAAGAGCAAAATGTTGGGTATATTTAAACATGTTAAAGAAATACATAATGAAGTTAGGTGAAATATAGGAAAAACAATTTTAAATAGCTATAGCATGTTAGTTATCACAAGAGCTTTTGGGTTAATTTAGGTTACGTCTGGAGATGCATTGGCAGGTAGATGTTCGGCAGGTTTTATAATTCAGCAGCAAAATCTGGAATGTTCATATTTTTGGCAGTGGCAGCAGCAGTTCCGGGGTCCGTGTAATAATTTCCGATGGTATGAAGCAGCGGCTGGCTATTCCAAGGGGACATAGCCATCTTAACGCCCCTACTCTGACATGTCAAAGTTACCTAATTATTAGAATAGAACACAGAATGATTTCTCTTAGACACATTAGAATAAAAAACAACTAACTGGAGAACAAAAGAAAAACCTCCTTTTTATAGTAGAATTTAACAATAGAACTGCCCTGGAGCATTACAAAAATATCAGACTTATCAGCTGTAATTAAATCATCGGAATGTCTAAAGGAATTCAACATTAATTAGTTTCTTTTGTTAATTTCCCTGTCAACATTCGAACTACAAACTAGATTTAGTTAAAATTACTTTTTTTAATTAAAGAAAATCTTAAGTGGACATCTGCTGTTTTTAGATAAACTTATACAACATTTACTAATTAAACTATTGTCCCTGATTTATTTAAACAGAAATATTTGGAATTACTTTTATTAAATTAAAGAAAATGATTTTACTTTTTAAATTGCAATATTTGAATCTATTTACTAAACGAATATTTACTAAATGAATTTTATTTTAAATCAAAATATATTACGATGGTAATATATTTGTAAATAGATTCAAACAAAATAACTTTAACAATTTATAATTTTGATATGTTTTAAAATGGATATCATAGTGTGTGCGCAATTACGACTTATATAAGTTACTTTTTAATAAATGTAAATTATGTGAACAAATACATAATTCATAATATTTTATTTTATTTGGGAATAAGTTATATATATATAATACGAGCATTGTGCTCGTGGTTTAATATTAGGTGAGATTTTCGGTATATAAGTGTATTGCAGACACACTACGATAGATTGGGGTTCAAACTAAGGTATGAGGGTAGGAAGTAGGTGAGAAAAGGTGAAACGAAGATCAGCAAAGCAGTCCTTACTGTTTCAGTAAGCTAGATAAAACAAAACTTAACATAAATATTTAGATTTTATGCCATATCACCTCTTGGTATACCGCTATAAATAAACAATGTGGCCTTAAATAAATTAGACATAATAACATTAAATATATTAAGATAGATACATTGCATAAAAAGTATTCCTAAGAAAAAATATCAGAGCAAGTAATCCATATCCTAATATTCCATGACAGGCTAGTAAATACATGTAAATGAATACACTGGACTAGCACCCATCGAACTACAAGTGGAACAAAATATCACAACCTTATTCCATACACCCATGTCTATCCTTATAGAATCACCCACCAATTTTGTAACACATCAAATGGAAGCATATAACAAAATGAAAATGAGTGAAACATGTAAAATAGATGATAATGTTTTTATAAAGACACAAGATTTATGCATCCCCAAAGAATTTATCTTCCACAAATTTGCTATCTATATGAGGGGCCATTTATTATCATCAACTGCACTGGCCTAAATGCATAATGGATATATAAAGGCAATAGTGTCAAAAAAGTCTACAATGCTTGATATATGAACCCAGACTATAGTGATAAGTAATAGATTCAGCAATGACTTAAAACAAAATACAATGCTATGGATTACAAACCTGAAAATTCAAATACTATTCAACAATACAGGTGTTTGATCAAAATTTTATATGAAGCAGCGATATTGTATAAAATCACCAGTGGTGAACATGGGTAATATAACAGACAATGAATAACCCAACAAAAGTAAAAATCATGGGCTACCTTAAACTAACCATAAGAAAAATCAAAATGTAAAAGATAGAAACCATCCTGAAAATATTTAATGAAGGGATATGTGATGGATGCCTCCAAATTCCTTCCAATAATCAGTACACACACCCTAAAACCAAATGCCCATGATATTAATGTTACTTATTAAGTGATAGCATTAGGTAATGTCATAGCACATAAAATAATAAATCAGTTATCACAACCTAAGTTTTAAAGCAAATATAAATAAACATTAAAACAAAAGTTAAACCTACTTACTCAAAATGATATCATGACATACAATAAATCAGATGAATGAACTGAGTGAAGAAAAATATTAACTATATAATAGTAAAGTAAAGTAAAAAATATTGTTAAAATTTTTTCTTACGATTTTGTTTTAACAAATTGTTTATGTTAATCTTAGCAAAAATGACATCAGCAAAAAAGTAAAAAGATTAGAACAAATAGACTTAATATATATATATATATAAAATATTCCACAAACATTTTTTTCAAGGAGAAAAAAATATTTTACCTGAGTAAAAACATTTACCATTTTTTGCATAAAGGATTTAAATAAAAAATTTGAAAGTTTGTTCCAACTAATGCAAACTCACAATACTGTTGATGAAATGTATTACAAGGATTTTAGAAAATGAGTAGAAACATTTAGTTCTAAAACATCTAAGAAAAGAATTCACAAATTAATAAGTTATAAACAAAATAAACCATTGGAATCTCTAAATATCACCACTGAATCATCACTATAACTTTCTGGATTTAAATCCAAAATATGAAGTAGCAGTAAAAATATTGATGCTTCTCTAATTAATTTTCAACTACAACAATTTAGATAAATATCAGCAAAAGTACTTATGCATTGCTGAATACAAGAGGAATGTCATGAGAAAAAAGACATCTTCCACAGAGCTAGAATTTGTCAAGACCAATATGGGATTGTCCTATCCCTCTATGCCTGGATTGATATATATCAAAACAATTTATTATGAATTATTTTTTTTTACACTCCATTCCAAAATTTCAGTTTGAAGGCTAATAAAGTCAACAAATTTACCAGATGTTTGAATTCTTAATTGTGAATACCATGACTTATAAGAACAGGCCATCTGACCATTGTTCATATGTACTGTAAACCCCATTTATAAAGTTGACATCATCAATAATTAATTTTTTGTCTGTTATATATTGTGACAGTCAAATGATGTATTTTGGTGTAACCCAGTTTGAATACTAGGCAAAAGTACCTCAAGGCCACCCATATGCAAGATATTAAAACAAGAATACTTTAACCTCTGCCCTATTCACCTATTCTCAAGGCTAACTACGAACCAACAACATATCTGAGACACAAACAAATTATTCCTTCACCTGGCCCAAGGTTTAGAAATCAGGGCAGAGACATGGATGGGGACACCTATGGAGCTAAATAGTTAAATGTTCATAAACGTACTATGAAATATGTGTTTTGCATGCCTGGATCATTGGAAAAGTAAAATAAAGCATTGATTTTATTTAATAATATATTTAATTAATGACATTTTAAAATATGAGTAATGTTTTAATTACCTCCACTATTCCCTTATTGACTAATTACCAAACAAATGAGACAATAAAAACAGATAGTAATGACACAATATCTTTGCAGTCAAAGTCTTTTTTCTCATCTTTAATAAAACTGTCAACTTGGATCCCCTCGATAAAGCACAATAAAAAAAATCTTTCACAAGCATTTTCTAATTGATTTGTGCTGAAAAACAGTTTAAAATTATTTAAGACATGTATAGTTAAATAAGATATATGTATGGGGCTAATAGGTGGACAAAGAAGGCATTATCAAAGAGATCAAGGTGGCAAACAAAGGAAACTTACTCATATTTAATTTAGAAACATAATTGACATTGGAACGATATTTTAAATGAAAATTAGGTTTTAACTTACCCCGCAATGGAATACAAAAATATTTATAACATTTTAGTAATAAGAAATAGTGAAAGAAAAAGTTCAATATAAATATAAATAGATGATCACACAATATATATTATACATCTAAGATTAGTCTAATAGAAATAGTTACATTATAAAATATAATCAAATCAAACAATTAAGAAATATAATTAAATAATGCAATTAAGAAAGGTATGATCAAAAAAGGGTAGAATAGTAAATAGTTCATGAGAAGAGATATGGTTACCATCCTGGTTTTTTGGTTCTGTTTCCACAATGTTTGTGGCTTGACAAGTCCATAAAGCGGTACTTGTCCAGACAAGAAAAATGGAAATAGGCAGCATTTTTTTAATGATAAAGTCCCACAGACACAGCACAGTGTTCAGTTTTATATAGGTTGGATACTACAGCATTTTGATGGTGTTAGGACCCCAGGGCAAAGCTGTTTGCCTAACCACCAATCATGATCATGTCCATCAAATTAATATGACTTCTAACTTTTCACATGTTGAAACTTATCAGTGATTTCGAGGACGATAGTTGAATAACTTTAGGAGCAAAATCTGCATGAGAAGAAAAATCTGAGGATCACAGCACAGGATCTGCTGAGCTAATCAATAACCAATCCTAATAATAAAAAATCATCAGCATGATAATGAATAAATCAAAATGAATCAACCAAGATGAATGACTGAATCAAAAGAAATCTGAATCTGAATATCTCTGAATAAATTATGAATCTCTGAATGAATTATGAATGAATTCTGAATGAAACATAAAGAATCTCTGAATCAATCGAAAAGAGAAATCTGAATGAATCTCTGAATCTGAATATAGCCTTTTGTTCTCTCTCCTTTTTATACCTTTCTGTCAGCTACCCTTCTATTGTTTTGCATATGATTTTAGATCTTGATAAGCTCCCTCCATGCTCTTTTGTTTCAAGGTAACATTTTCTAAAAATAACTTTTAATTTTTTATTTTAAATTTTTTTATTTAAAGTTTGAATTTTTATTAATTAAAATAGGCCATGTTTAATTTGCCTTAAATGGGCCAACTAATTAAAAACATTCATGCCTTTAGAAAATGTTGGTGGACTTATCTCAAAATAAAATCATACACCATAATTTAACAAAATTTAAAAAGAAAAATATATTCTTATTTCTTTTAACAAAATAACATTTTATTTCAGCAGAATTTTGCATTAACTCATATATATATACATATGCTTGATGTATATATATGTTTGATTAATAGGTTTTACAAGTAATTTTTTTAACAGCAATTTAATGTTAGAATGGAATTTATTTAAAAGAAAATAATTAAATGCAAATACACATTTAATAAATGTAATTAATTTTAGCTTTAATGCAAAATCCTGCTGATACTGAGCTAAAAACTTAATTCAGGTCTATAATATTAATTAAGTTTATAGGATGGTGTGAAGCATGGATCAGACTTCCAGATCCGTTGCTTCATTTCCCAATAGTTAGTGAGAAAAAAATGTTAAAAAAATGCAGTTGCTTCAGGTCAGAGATAAAAATTTTATGCCAGGTGAGTTCAAGCCTACTCTTTATTTGCTGTAATATTTAATTTGTTACTAACTAACAGTCTTTCTTTTCTTAATCATATAACTGTGGTCAGGTCAGTGTTGTTTCTAGTCTAATAAGATATGTATATATTTTTAATTTCTGTATTTTTCAGGGTCCACTGGTGTGCAAGGTTTTAGGTTTCAGTTTCTAATACTATATTCTCTTTTTAGGCTGTGACTATCTTTCCAAAAAACACTTACTCCACACTTCTTGTTTAATGCATGAGGGCCTTTATATATCAGAAAAAACTTTTTGACTTCTCTGCACTATCCTACGTGGCCTCAGATCTCTCAGCCATACATGCTTCCTTTGCCTAAGGTGATATTGGCAGTTTCATTTTCTCTTCCGGATCAGCACTGCCCATCTTAATCATTCACTCACTATCTTTTGGTTTTCAAGTTGGTGTATTTTCTCCTCTTCTATTAATATTTTGGTTTTTCAATACCTGAGGACATGCTTTACTATACTGCAAATGTATTGGAGTAACTCCAGTCAAGTCACTCATTTTATTACTAATGTGTTACCCCATCTTTTCAGTTTCGTTTAACAAATCTGAAGTTGAAGAGTCATTGATCTCTAGCTATTCTCTATTATCTGACAATTTTCTTCTCCATTTTGCATTGCATGTTTGACTGACAAGTCCAAGTGGTGAATATCTTTACATGCTTTTTCATCAATCAATGATTTAACCTGAGTATCAACTTGTTCTTGTTGATCTTGCTCCTTTTCCTGAGTATCATCATCTGGTAATTCTTTTGTCACAATACTAGTCTGTTTTTGATGGATTTCCATGTTTTCCTCCAAAATCTTTGTGATGTAATTTTATAACTTCTTGGAACATGGTCATCATCATTTTTTTCTTCCCTCATTTGTTTGATGAGAGCTTCCAAATTATACTCTTGATCACTATGATTACATATTGACATATTTGAAAGGTGGAGTACTATGATCTCACTGTCATAAACTTTGCTTCTCTTCTGTTCCTCCATTTTTGCCTAATATTGTCTATTTTCTTATACAACAATAACACCTTATATCTATAATGTATTTTAGTCTTTTATAAATAGTCAAGATAAGTATATTTTATCACATATGTCTAGGAGCAATATCCTTCTGTATATCTTTATACTAGTTAATAAAATTTTTTATTTCTTTGTAAAATGAATCAGTATTCTAAGTTCTTTATTTTATATAACTATCTGTTTTATTTTTGTATGTAATTAGAAATCAACTTTGCCTACCTCACAAGGTCCTATCTTAAACAAATGCCTAAATGTATCAGTTTTTACATGACAAAAAATTAAATCCTGCCTTGTCTGTTTTTAATATTTATACTACATATATGATTCTTTTCACTTTATTTTTTTATATTTCATTTAAATGTCACTGCTATGTTGTCATCATATAATTAAAATAATACACTTACAGCTTGACCTGTGTTCTCTGACACCGGAAACAACTAAAAAATGCATTTACATTATATACACAAGTTTATATATATCAAAAGGAATATGTGAGAAAAATATACAAATGTCATGTTTAAAATTATTTTGGCTCATTAAGTTTACATTGTTATTTTGATCATCTACTATACTATGGTTTGGTTTATTGTAATCTGATATGAGAGATTGCACTTGCCAACAAATTTATTTCATGAGGGCACCAGTCAACAAGGCAATGGCCATATCAAATATACATTTTAATGGATAATGATCCAAGCACACATTGATAAGGATTTATAAAGTTTAATGCAATCCAAATTTATTTTGAGTTTCACTTCATTTTCAAAAAAAAAAAAATCACTGCAACACTATGTAAATGCTATTTTAAATAATTTTAAAATTTATAAGTCTAGGATGTACAACAACTAAGTAAGGTAATATGTATGACCTGGATTCAAAACCAGCTACCATTTTAGTCATGACAAGAAAATATAAATTCAAATAGCCAAAGTACAATTAACAAAAAATATAAAAAAAAACTTTAAAATAAAAGTAAAATCCCATGATAACAACCACTCCAAGTTATGAAGCTAAGATAGAAACCAAATACCATTTTGGTCACAACATGAAATAGTTATACAATTATCAAGCAATTTTACAGAATACGCATTAAGATCAAAAATTGTTAAAAAACATTTACATAAAAATGGATTTCACCAAACTATAAATGAAATGTATACCATATACACCCATATATATAAATATGTACATCATTAAATAAGCATATATATGACTACATACAAATATAAAACAGACATACCTATATAAATATTTCTTTTATTATTATGTCCATGATTTTATTAGAACAATTCGTCATATTGCACACCACATACTCCTATTATTTCAGGCTAGTAAATGCTGGTCACAAATATAACAAGGAAGCAATGATTGCAGATGTAAACCTATTATTTCAGGCTATTCAGCAATCCAGAACTATGAAATATAAAGGGTCTTCACATAATAGGTTACTAAGGGGGTCTTCACCAAAAATGGTTACTAAAAAGGGTTTCACCTAATGGTTACTCAAAGAGTCTTCACCTAAAGATTACTCAATAAATGATCCGAATAGCATAATCCGAACGGAGAAAAAAATCTTAGCTTAAGGTGGTTGACATATATGTTATATAGAAAAAACTTTAATATATATATTTATTAAAATGAACATACACACATTTACTATTTATCACATTGAAAATTATGTTTGATATATTTAATAAAACTTATATTTATATATTATTTGCGAGGAAACCTAATTGCAAAATATTTAAAAGTGAAAAAATTTTTTTTGCATGATTATAATTATTCATATAAAGAAACAAAATGCAGAGAAAGTGAAAAAAATATTTGCTAACACCATACGTTGACACGTGTCAATTAAATTATCAAAGTTATTGATCTACAATAAAAAATTCCTAATAACGGAAAAAAATTGTTATCAACTATTAGATCTATACACAAATTTTATAATAAATGACAAAAAAACATTTTATTATCTATTTGTTCTTTTTACTAAAATATTAACACTGCTGTATATATGCTATTTTTCGAAAAACATTATTATATCAAAATTTCTCATATTTAAGCACTACTAATATAACATAAAGTACAAAAGCTATTTTAAGGGTGGGTGGGTATGCATTTGACACTTCCACCGTATAGAAGCGATATACTTTATACGACAAAAAACAATATGGCAACTGGCCATGACAAAACTACCCATTAGGGGGGGAATTTGCTTCAACTCTGATATTTTAATCTCATTATATATTCACAAAAGAAAACTAACAGAGTGTTAACCTTTCTAAATGTAAAATATTCATTCTATCTGATTTTAAAACTCGGAAATTTTTTTTTAACCTTATGACACATTTAACATTTTAAATAATCTTAAAAATGAAATTTGGGTCACGTTAGGAGACAAACTCGGAAAAATTATATATAAATATATTAGACTAAAACAAACTTCTCAGGGTACTAATTTTTTTTAAAAAAATGACATTCACTCCATGGTGACAAACTTGAAGAAATTTTTTTACATATATCTATTATTTAGTGTTATTGAAAAACATTATATATATGCGTACAAATCTGGGAAAAAATTCCACATATATATTATTATTTAAAACATATACACTGCCAACAGGGTGTGGGGTTTATTAAATCAATACCCCAATGATTGGGCAGCCAAAATTCAGAAAAAAATTATATATATTATTTTTTAAAACAGAAAAAAGGAAAAAAACATTATACATACATAGCAAATGCTATGTAGCAATTGCAGGGTGTGGGAATTTCAAATCGCCCCAAGGATGGGCGTTCAAAATCCAGGAAAAAATCTACTATGATGATCAGATGATGTATGTTGGTTTAACACAGTTCAAATACTAGGCAAAAGTACCTCAAGGCCACCCATACATGAGATATTAATTCAAGCATACTATGACCTCTGTCCTTTTCGCCTATTCTCGAGGATAACTATGAACCAACAACATATCTGAGACACAAATAAATTATTCCTTCACCTGACCCAAGGTTTAACAATCAGGGGAGAGACATGGAGGGGAACACTTACGAAGCTAAATAGTTAAATGTGCAAAAACATACTATGAAATATGTGATTTGCATACCTGGATCATTGGAAAAGTAAAATAAAGCATTGAAATAAAATTAGAAAACTCACGCTTTTTAGTTAATAATATATTTAATTAATGACATTTTAAAATATTAGTAATGTTTTAATTACCTCCGCTATTTCTTTATTGACTAATGACCAAACAAATGAGACAATAAAAACGAATAGTAATGACATATCTTTGCAGTCCAAGTCTTTTGCTTTCCAATTTTAATAAAACTGTCAAATCAGATCCCCTCGATAAAGCACAATAAAAAATCTTTCACAAGCATTTTCTAATTGATTTGTGCTGAAAAACAGTTTAAAATTATTTAAGACACGTATAGCTAAATAAGATATAGGTATGGGGCTAATAGGCAGACAAAAGAGGTGTTATCGAG
The DNA here is from genome assembly GCA_028023455.1 of Epiperipatus broadwayi. Classification (NCBI taxonomy): domain Eukaryota; kingdom Metazoa; phylum Onychophora; class Udeonychophora; order Euonychophora; family Peripatidae; genus Epiperipatus; species Epiperipatus broadwayi. The sequence goes on along the minus strand of JAQFVV010012750.1, from coordinate 458,880 downwards.
ATCAAGTTGGCAAACAAAGGAAACTTCATATTTTATTTACAAACATAAATGACATTGGAAAGATATTTTTTAAAAAAATTAACTTTTAACTTACACTGCAATGGAATACAAAAATATTTATTACATTTTAGTAATGAGGAATAGCAAAGGAAAAAGGTTCAATATAAATACAAATAGATGATCACACAATATATATTATACATCTAAGATTAGTGTAATAGAAATAGTTGCATTATAAAATATAATTAAATCAAACAATTAAGAATTATAATTAAATAATGCAATTAAGAAAGGTATGATCAAAAAAATGTAGAATAGTAAATAGTTCATGAGGAGAGATACAGTTACCATCCTGGTTCTTTGGTCTTGTTCCCACGGCATTTGTGGCTTGACAAGTCCATAGAGCGGTATTTGTTTGGACAAAGAAAATGGAAATATGGAGCATTTTTTTAACGAAAAGTTCCACAGACTCGGCACAGAATTCAGGTTTATATAGGTTGGATACTATGGCATTTTGATGGTGTCAAAACCCCAGGGCAAATCTGTTTGCCTATCCATCAATCATGATCATGTCCATCAAATTAATATGACTTCTAACTTGTCGCATGTTGAAACTTATCAGTGATTTTAAGGATGACCATTGAATAACTTTAGGGAAAAAATTTGCATGAGAAACACAATCTGAGAGGATCACAGAACAGGATCCACTAAGCTAATCAATAAACAATCCTAATAATAAAAAATCATCAGCCTGATAATGAATGAATCAAAATGAATCAATCAAAATAAATGACTGAATCAAAAGGAATCTGAATCTGAATATCTCTGAATGAATTCTGATTCTCTGAATGAATTCTGAATGAAACATAATGTTTCGAAGATAAATCTGAATAAATCTCTGAATCTCAATACAGTCTTTTTTTCTTTCTCCTTTCTATACCTTTCTGTCAGCTACCCTTCTATTGTTTTGTGTATGATTTTAGATCTGGACAAGCCCTCCATGCTCCTTTGTTTTAAGGTAACATTTTCTAAAAATATTTTTTAAATTCTTGTTCTAAATTTTTTTATTTAAACTATGAATTTCTATTAATTAAAAAGGCCATATTTAATTTGCTTTGAATGGGCTAACTAATTAAAAACAAATTCCTTTAGAAAATGTTGGCAGACTTATCTCAAAATAAAATCATACACCATGTTTTAACAAAATTTAAAAAGAAAAATAAATTCTTATTTCTTTTAACAAAATAACATTTTATTTCAGCAGAATTTTGCATTAACTCATATATATATATATATATATATATATATATATATATATATATATATATATATATATATATATATATATATATATATATATATATATATATATATATATTTGATTAATAGGTTTTACAAGTAATTTTTTTAACAGCAATTTAATGTTAGAATGGAATTTATTGAAAAGGATATAATTAAATGCAAATACACATTTAATAAATGTAATTAATTTTAGCTTTAATGCAACACCCTGCTGATACTGGGTTAAAAACTTAATTCAGGTCTATAATATTAATTAAGTTTATAGGAGGCTGTGAAGCATGGATCAGACTTGCAAATCCATTGCTTCATTTCCCAATAGTTAGTGAAAAAAAAATATTAAAAAAATTCAATTGCTTTAGGTTAGAGATAAAATTTTTATGCCAGGTGAGTTCAAGCCTACTCTTTATTTGCTGTAATATTTAATTTGTTACTAACTAACAGTCTTTCTTTTCTTAATCATACAACAATGGTCAGGTCAGTGTTGTTTCTAGTCTAATAAAGTATGTATATATTTTTAATTTCTGTATTTTTCAGAGTCCAGTGGTATGCAAGGTTTTAGGTTTCAGTTTCTAACACTATATTATCTTTTTAGGCTGTGACTATCTTTCCAAAAAAACACGTACTCCACACTTCTTGTTTACTGCATAAGGGCCTTTATATATCAGAAAAAACTTTTTGAGTTTTCTGCACTATCCTACTTGGCCTCAGATCTCTCAGCCATACATGCTTCCTTTGCCTGACTTGATATTGGCAGTTTCATTTTTTCTTCTGATGCAGCACTTCCCATCTTAATCGTTCACTCACTATCTTTTGGTTTTCAAGTTGGTCGATTTTCTCCTTTTCTACTAATATTTTGGTTTTGAATAAGTGAGGACATGCTCTACTATACTGCAAATGTATTGGAGTAACTCCAGTCAAGTCACTCATTTTATTATTAATGTGTTGTCCCATCTTTTCAGTTTCATTTAACAAATCCGAAGTTTGAAGACTAGTCATTGTGCTCTTTCTATTCTCTATTATCTGACAATTTTCTTCTCCACTTTGCATTTCATGTTTGACTGACAAGTCCAAGTGGTGAATATCTTTACATGCTTCTTCATCAATCAATGATTTAACCTGAGTATCAACTTGTTCTTGTTGATCTTGCTCCTTTTCCTGAGTATCGTCATCTGGTAATACTTTTGTCACAATACTAGTCTGTTTTTGATGGATTTCCATGTTTTCCTCCAAATGGTTCAATGTTTATGTTGTAATTTTTATAACTTCTTTGAACATGGTCATCATCATTTTTCTTTCTTCCCTCATTTCTTTGATGAGAGCTTCCAAATTATACTCTTGATCACTATGAATTGACATATTTGGAAGGTGGAGTGCTACCATCTCACTGTCATAAACATTGCCTCTTTTCTGTTTCTCCATTTTTGCCTAATATTGTCTATTTTGTTATACAACAATAACACCTTATTTCTATAAAGTATTTTAGTCTTTTATAAACAATCAAGATAAGTATATTTTATCACATATGTCTAGGAGCAATATCCTTGTGTATATTCTTTTACTAGTTAATAAAATTTTTTATTTCTTTGTAAAATAAATAAGTATTCTAAGATCTTTATTTTATATAACTATCTGTTTTACTTTGTATGTAATTAGAAATCAACTTTGCCTAACTCACGAGGTCCTATCTTAAACAAATGCCTAAATGTATCAGTTTGTACACGAAAAAAAAAATCCTGCTATGTCTGTTTTAATATTTATACTACATATATGATTCTCCTCACTTTATTTATTTTTTTATACTTTATTTAAATGTCACTGCTATGTTGTCACCATATAATACAAATAATATATTTACAGCTTGACCTGTTTTTTCTGACATCTGAAACAACTAAAAAATGCATTTATATTAATACACAAATTTATATATATATATATATTGTAACAGTCAGAATCGTCTATCTCACTAACACACTGCAGAATTCAAACCCCAGACACGAAACTGAACATTCTAGGAGGGGTTGCCTTCTAGATATACTAAGTTCAAATGGAAAGCTTAAATTTCACAATGCCATCTACATGACAATGCATCTGATGCCGTGCCTGGTGGTCAGGGAGAAACAAAAGACTCTATACTAAAAGAAGTTTGGGTGGCTAATTAATGTCTATGGATTTACAAAAGAAATGCAAAATATATATATATATATAGACTTAGACAGTGATAGGAATCAAATAAAATAAGAGATCAAATTTAGTTTTAAATAATTTCACAAAATTTATTTAAATAAATTATATATATAACACCACTGTCTGCTTATATGAGACAAAGACGCATATTAGATAATTGTGGGCATTATATTTCAATAAATGACAAAAAGGTTTTAAAACAAAGTGATATATTCTATTCCATGGGCTAATAGCTTTACGATAATGTGCTTGACAAGATAGGAACATGTGCGAGGTGCTTTGAGCAATTATACAAGTTTAAAAAAATATTTGAAAATTGTGTTCTAAAATATTTATTGATTTCGAGAATAGCACGGAATAAAGCTTACTAAGCAACAAAGTGGGAATGTGATCAAAGCATTTATTTGATAATAATATTAATAGAGTTGCATTGGGAGGTCAGTATTGCTGATAATGAATTTATTAATGTTGGAGGGTGTGACATGTTTAAGTCATGGATGCTTTGTAAAATAAATATAAAATAAAACAATATTGAAGATCCGGAATAATTACGGAGGGCATCTCGCCGCTAACCTGTAGGAAAGTATTTTATGAACAGCCGAAACTTAGTGACTGTGTGACGATTGCGTTTAATTCCCAGGTGTGTCATTTGAGTCACCCTCTGCCTGGAAACTTGCAATAAGTGAAAAGAATGAACTTTGCCATATAAAGAATCCTTGGAAAAATAAATCAAAGCGGTCTCAACAACCAATTCATTTACCAGCAATACGAGACTAGTGTATATAAAAACATACTAAATGGGTTGTACCCGGATTAAAAGAAATGCCCAATCAAATTCCCCGAAATTTATTTAAAAGGGTCCACACATTCTCGACGTCAATGATGAATTTTATAATTAAAGTAGAACACGGTAATTAAAATAGGAAAATGCATGCTTGCGGGTTTAAAAAGTAAGTATAGATTTATATACGCAATCATGCATTAAGGGACACATTTAACCATTGACTTCGCACATACTCTTATATTAGATTAAAATCAATAACATGTAGATTTTAAACTATGTGATTATATTATATTAAAGAAAAGAATCGCCCTCGAACGAGTGATTTGCAAGATAATAAAATTTGGAAATTATTTAGAAATTTAAAATATGCCTTTATAGCGGCATCTTAGTTTCAACAAAAGGAATAATTCACTTGGTCAAAGATGATTCAAACACATTATCATAATAAAACAACAGAAAGCTTAATAAATAGAAAATATTAACCCAAGGATAGAGAGCAAAATGTTGAGTATATTTAAACATGTTAATAAAATACATAATGAAGTTATGTGAAACATAAGAAAAACATTTTTAAATAGCTAGAGCATAATAGTTATGAATCACAAGAGCTCTTGGGTTAATTTAGGGTTACCTCTGGAGAAGCATTTTAGGTAGATTGATGGTCGGCAGGTTTTTATATAATTTAACAGCAAAATCTGGAAATGTTCATATTTTTGCAGCAGCAGCAGTTCCGGGGTTCCTTATGTGACAACTTCCGATGGTATACGGCAGCATATGACCATTTTGGAGAGAAATAGCCTTCTTGCACTCTACTCTGTCATGTCAACATTTACAAATTACTACAATATGTAAAATTAAGAGCGTGCTAATAGCTTTAAACAAGCTTTTTTTTTTTTTTTAATTTATGATAAATGCTACTACAAGAGAAGGCATTCAAATCATTTTTATTTTAAATGGTCCCCATCCCCAGACCGGTTTCGACCTATGGGTCTCTTCAGTGAGGAGTTGGGACATTAGATCTAAAAAACCAACTCAAGCAAAGCATTTATCTAAAAGATAATTGTTAGAAGAAGATCTGAAACTTTTAGACATCTACATGTCTTTAAAGTCAGCTCTCCAACTGAAAAAATCATATGGGACTGAACTTAATTCAGATACTCCATATATTAGTAGGCTTAGCTCTTTAATTTAGCTAAAGCCACAACAGCAAAAGGTTAGACACATTAGACCTCAGAATGACTTCTCTTAGAAACATTAGAAGAAAAAAAAACTGGATAACAAAAGAAACCCTTCTTTTTATAGTAGATGTTAACAATAGAACTGCCCTGGAGCATTACAAAAATATATCAGACTTATCAGCTGTAATTAAATCTATCCCAAAGTCTAAATGAATTCAACATTAATTAATTTCTTTTGTTAATTTTCCTGTCGACATTCGGATTACAAACTAGATTTAATTAAAAATTACTTTTATGAATTAAAGAAAACCTTAAGTGGACATCTGCTGTTTTTAGATAAAACTTATATAATATTAGCTAATTAAACTATTGTCCCTCATTTATTTTAAAGAAATATTTGGAATAACTTTTATTAAATTAAACGAAAGTTATTTTACTTTTAAATTGCAATATTTGAATCTATTTACTAAACGAATATTTACTAAATGAGTTTTATTTTAAATCAAAATACATTACGACGGTAATATATTTGTGAACAGATTCAAACAAAATAACTTTAACAATTTATAATTTTGATATGTTTTAAAATGGATATCATAGTATGTGCGCAATTATGACTTATATAACCTACTTTTTAATAAATCAAAATTATGTGAAAATATACATAATCTATAATCTTTTATTCATTTGGGAATGAGTTATAAAATTAGATGGGATTTTCGGTATAAAACCGTATTGCAGACACACTACAATAGATTGGGGTTCAAACTAGGGTATGAGGGTAGGAAGTAGGTGAGAAATGGTGAAACGAAGATCTGCAAAGCAGACCTTACTGTTTCAATATATATATATCAAAAGGAATATGTGAGCAAAAATATACATATGTCATGTTTCAATTATTTTGGCTCACTAAGCATGCATTGTTATTTTGTTAATCTACTATACTATGGTTTGGTTTATTGTAATCCGATATGAGAGATTGCACTTGCCATCAAATTTATTTGATGAGGGCCCCAGTTGACAAGGCAATGAACATATCAAATATACATTTTAATGGATAATGATCCAAGCACACATTGATAAGGATTTATAAACTTTAATGCGATTAATATTTATTTTGAGTTTCACTTCATTTTCAAAAAAAAAAATCACTGCACGAATACGTAAATGCTGTTTTAAATGATTTTAAAATTTTAAGTCTAGCATGTATAACAACTAAGTAAGGTAATATGTATGACCTGGATTCAAAACCAGCTACCATTTTAGTCATGACAAGAAAATATAAATTCAAACAGCCAAAGTACAATTAACAAAAACTATAAAAAAAACTTTAAAATGAAAGTAAAATCCCATGATAACTGCCACTCCAAGTTATGAACCTGGGATCGAAACCCAATACCATTTTGGTCACAACATGAAATAGTTATACAATTATTACGCAAATTTTACTGAATATGCATTGAGATCAAAAACTGTTAAAAATATTTACATAAAAATGGGTTTTAGCAAACTATAAATGAAATCTATGCCATATATACCCATACATAAAAATATGTACATCATTAAATAAGCATATATATGACTACATATAAATATACAAACAGACATACCTATATAAGTGTTTCTTTTATTATTATGTACATGATTTTATTATAACGATTCTTCTTATTGCAGACCGTATACTCCTATTATTTCAGGCTAGTAAATGCTGGTCACAAATATAACAAGGAAGCAGTGATTGCAGACATAGACCTATTATTTCAGGCTACTTAACAATCCAGTACTGTGAAATGTAAAGGGTCTTCACATAAATGGTTACTAAGGGGGTCTTCAGCAAAAATGGTTACTAAAAAGGGTTTCACCTAATGGTTACTCAAAGGGTCTTCACCTAATGGTTACTCAATAAATGATTCCAATAACATAATCCGAACTGAGAAAAAAATTTTAACTTAAGGTGGCTGACATATATGTTATACAGAAAATACTTTAATATATGTATTTATTAAAATGAACATACACACATTTACTATTTATCACATTGAAAATTATGTTTGATATATTTAATAAAACTTATATTTATATATTATTTGTGAGGAAACCTAATTGCAAAATATTTAAAAGTGAAAAAAAATTTTTTGCATGATTATAATTATTCATATAAAGAAACAAAATGCAGAGAAAGTGAAAAAAATATTTGCTGAAACCATAAGTTGACACGTGTCAATTAAATTATCAAACTTATTGATCTACAATAAAAAAATTCCTAATAATGGAAAAAGAATTATAGTCTTGCATTGGTGGTCGAGAGGTCAGCGCAACTGCCTTGCACTTGCAGGCAGTTGCCCGGGTTGCAGGTTCACATCCTGGCCGATGCTATGACACTTAAAAAAAAACTATTAGATCTATACACAAATTTTCAAATAAATGAAAAAAAAAACATTTTATTATCTATTTGTTCTTTTTACTAAAATATTAACACTGCTGTAAATATGCTATTTTTCGAAAAACATTATTATATCAAAATTTCTCATATTTAAGCACTACTAATAAAACATAAAGTACAAAAGCTATTTTAAGGGTGGGTGGGTGGGTATGCATTTGACACTTTTACCGCATTGAAGTGATATACTTTATATGACAAAAAACAATATGGCGACTGGCCATGACAAACTACTCATTAGGGATAAACAAATTTGCTAAAATCTGATATTTTATTCTCATTATATATTCACGAAAAAACTAGCAGAGTGTTAACCTTTCTAAATGTAAAATATTCATTCTATCTGATTTTAAAACTCAGAGATTTTTTTTTGACCTTATGACACATTTAACTTTTTAAATAATCTTAAAAATGAAATTTGGCTCATGTTAGGAGACAAACTCGGAAAAATTATACATATATTTTTATATAAATATATTAGACTAAAACAAACTTTTCAGGGTACTAATTTTTTTTAAAAAAATGACATTCGTCCCATGGTGACAAACTTGAAGAATTTTTTTTACATATATCTATTATTTAGTGTTATTGAAAAACATTATATATATGTGTACAATTCTGGGAAAAATTCCACATATATATTATTATTTAAAACATAAATACTGCTAACAGGGTGTGGGCTTTATTAAATCGATGCACCAATGATTGGGCAGCCAAAATTCAGGGAAAAATTCTTCATATATATTATTATTTAAAACAGATGAAAGGAAAAAAAAACATTATACATACATAGCAAATGCTATGTAGGGCATTGCAGGGTGTGGGAATTTCAAATCACCCCAAGGATAGGTGTCCAAAATCCAGGGTAAAAAATCTACTATGACGGTCTGATGATATATGTTAGTTTAACCCAGTTCAAATACTAGGCAAAAGTACCTTGAGCCCACCCATTCATGAGATATTAATTCAAGAATACTATGACCTCTGTCCTTTTTGCCTATTCTCGAGGCTAACTATAAACCAACAACATATCTGAGACACGAATAACTTATTCCTTCACCTGACCCAAGGTTTAACAATCAAGGGAGAGAAATGGAGGGGGACACCTACAAAGCTAAATATTTAAATGTGCATAAACATACTATGAAATATGTGTTTTGCGTACCTGGATCATTGGAAAAGTAAAATAAACCATTGAAATAAAATGAGAAAACTCACACTTTTTAGTTAATATATTTAATTAATGACATTTTAAAATATTAGTAATGTTTTAATTACCTCTACTATTCTTTTATTGACTGATGACCAAACAAATGAGACAATAAAATGAATAGTAATGACATATCTTTGTGGTCCAAGTCTTTTTTCCCCAACTTTAATAAAACTGTCAAATCAGATCCCCTCGATAAAGCACAATAAAAAATCTTTCACAAGCATTTTCTAATTGATTTGTGCTGAAAAACATTTTAAAATTATTTAAGACATGTATAGCTAAATAAGATATACGAATGGGACTAATAGGTGGACAAAAGAGGTGTTATCAAGATCAAGTTGGCAAACAAAGGAAACTTCCTCATATTTTATTTACAAGCATAAATGACATTGGAAAGATATTTTAAATGCAAATTAACTTTTAACTTACACCGCAATGGAATACGAAAATATTTATAACATTTTAGTAATGAGGAATAGCAATGGAAAAGGGTTCAATATAAATATAAATAGATGATCACACAATATATATTATACATCTAAGATTAGTGTAATAAAAATAGTTGCATTATAAAATATAATTAAATCAAACAATTAACAAATATAATTAAATAATGCACTTAAAAAAGGTATGATCAAAAAAGCGTAGAATAGTAAATAGTTCATGAGGAGAGATATTGGTACCATCCTGGTTCCTTGGTTCTATTCCCATGATGTTTGTGGCTTGACAAGTCCATAGAGCGGTATTTGTCCGGACAAGGAAAATGGAAATACACAGCATTTTTTTAATGAAAAATCCCACAGACTTGGCACAGAATTCAGGTTTATATAGGTTGAATACTATGGCATTTTGATGGTGTTAGGACCCCAGGGCAAAGCTGTTTGCCTAACCACCAATCATGAACATGTCCCTCAAATTAATGACTTTTAAATTTTCACATGTTGAAACTTATCAGTGATTTCGAGGACAACAGTCTAATAACTTTAGGAGCAAAATCTGCATGAGAAACATAATCTGAGAGGATCACAGAACAGGATCCACTGAGCTAATCAATAACCAATCCTAATAATAAAAAATCATCAGCATGATAATGAATGAATCAAAATGAATCAACCAAAATGAATGACTGAATCAAAAGAAATCTGAATATGAATATCTCTGAATGAATTCTAAATGAAACATAAAGAATCTCTGAATCAATCGAAAAGAAATCTGAATGAATCTCTGAATCTCAATATATTCTTTTGTTCTTGCTCCTTTTTATATCTTTCTATCAGCTACCCTTCGATTGTTTTGTGTATGATTTTAAATCTGGATAAGCCCCCCATGCTCCTTTGTTTTAAGGTAACATTTTCTAAAAATAATTTTTAATTTCTTATTCTAAATTTCTTTATTTAAACTTTGAATTTCTATTAATTAAAAAAGGCCATCTTTAATTTGCCTTGAATGGGCTAACTAATTAAAAACATAAATTCCTTTAGAAAATGTTGGCGGACTTATCTCAAAATAAAATCGTACACCATGTTTTCACAAAATTTAAAAAGAAAAATATATTCTTATTTCTTTTAACAAAATAACATTTTATTTCAGCAGAATTTTGCATTAACTCATATAGACATGCTTGATGCATATGTATGTTTGATTAATAGGTTTAGAAGTAATTTTTAACAGCAATTTAATGTTAGAACAGAATTTATTTAAAAGGAATATTTAAATGCAAACACACATTTAATAAACATAATTAATTTTACGTTTAATGCAAAACCCTGCTGATACTAGGCTATAAACTTAATTCAGGTCTACAATATCAATTAAGTTTATAGGAAGCTGTGAAACATGGATTGGACTTCCAGATCCATTGCTTCAACATAATAATTTACTTTCTTCATTTTAATATAGGGTTGAGTTACTTTAATTTAAAATTTATGAAATGAGGAATAAAGATAATTTTACCTATTACTTGAGATAGACAAAATTTATGAGGTGCAAACTGGACTATAAAATAATTAGCTCATTATAAATTTTATTATTTGTGTCTTAAATTTATAACTGTCTTTCATCACACACCCATTGTCCATAACAAGTAGTATATTAAACTATCATGGCATTAACTAAGATATAAAAAGATAAATGAATATATCCCTATATATATATATATATATATATATATATATATATATGAATATATCCCTATATATATATATATATATATATATATATATATTATGACCTTGCCTATGTGTAGCTCCACTATACCTCGAGCCCACCACGTTTCGCCATAATCTACCCTCTCACCCTACATGTATTTTATGTGTATATGTGTACTCCACTTCTCCCAAAATAAATAATATAATATAGTGAAAATCGCCTCACCGGGTTCTAGTTCAAATAATTAATGAGATATTCAATTAAATGCTTTACTAGCTCAGGTTTCTTAAATTTAACTTAGGTTCGGTTTTAGACTAACTCAAATAACTATTCTATAATTCATGAGACTAGAAGTGGAAATAAAGAGGTGACAAAGTAGATTGCATTGAAATAATATCCCATCGGATACCACCTCAATGGCATAAGAACACTATCCCCCCCTTATACTACTATTGCATATAATAACTACATAGTATATTCTTATGACTTCTGCAACTTCTAATCACTAAGACTCATTTAACAATTAAAGTATTAATCTTTTATCTATAATAACAATAATAGTAATTATCTAGCTCAGATGAAATAATCTCAGGTTCTTAAATTTATTCAAGGTTAAATTAAAATAAGGTAGCAAAATATGATAAGGGATTTTGTGTCATAATTTACTACTCTGAAATTAGATTAATAATAAAACAATAATAATAATAATCACAATCTTCATTGTTTAATCTAATTAGTACAGCTTTTCTTTTATCACAAATTTATACCCGTAATAAATTAGTTAATAATCTAATATCCTCCTTTTTTATTTTTAAGTAATAAAATAAATTAGTAAGTGGCAGTGTTTAGATAATCTGATAAATGAAGCAAGTGGCAACTAATAGCATATAATTTAGCCAAATATTATGACAATGGATTTATGACCAATAACGCAATGCAATTTCATAATTATTCAATTACAAAACACCAATAAACATTTAAGATTAAATACACTTCTTTATTTATATTTTGTGCAAACAATTATATACTTAGTTTAATGACTGTAAACATACCCTATGAATTCATGCAATGATGTAGAGAAAACAAAACTCAGACACAGGTTTTAATAAACAAATTTTAGAATTTTATTAACAACAATCAAAATTAAGATAAAACAAACAAATCTATTTACATTTATTTACAAGGGATATCCTCCTTTCTTTTAACACTACAATAGTTAAATTATACCTTTTAGATTTCTTTTATAGTTAATTTACATTATTATACCTTTTATAAGTCATTTATTTATTTCTCATTAGGTTTATTATATTACTTATTTTAACTATTTTATGGGTAATGCTATTCTTTACCTTTTAATATTAAAGTTACAGTATTATAAATTATATATGTGGGTAAACATCATTTATAAACATTATAAATTTACAATCAATATGGTTTTTCCTCTTAAAAAAATTACATTTTCTTGTAACTCTCTATAAGTCACTTTGCATGTTGTTCAAATATTATTACTACCTATTACGTTTGTTATCTAATGCTCGTAAACTCTAATACATTTATTCCATAAGCCATATTCATGTCTAATGCCATAACATGAGTTTAATTATCACCTGTTTTATTTTCACATAAACTGTAATTATCGAATGTTATTATATTCTTTAAATATGCAATACTTATATTTTTAAATATCATCAAACAATAAGAAAATGTTAAATCATCTTTAATATTTTATATATTTCTATTTGGATATATTTCTATAAAATTATAGTTCATTTCTTGAAAAATTAACATAATTCTCTGACTCCTTCCTTTCTTAGGATATCTGCATCTCTCTTTCAATAACCATAATGTACTCTTTGTTAATACTTAACTATTCTTATTTCAAATAACAGCATGACATACATTCTAAAATATCTATTGTTTCTTTTCAATAGACTTATCAAATAACGATGTAGTTGCAAGAAATACAGATAAAGATAGCGAAAGATGTATAGGATATTGGGAAGATAGATAGATAACTTATCAAAATATATACTTCAAAATATATGGAACAGTGTGAACAGGGCTGACATTCCTTGTCTGATAATCCTGGCAATAAGCATGATGTGGCAGCTATTTATTCAGCTTTACCAAACATCTAATAAGATTCACAAGAAAGATAAAAATAACACTGTCCATGACAACATGTGTAACAGTCGTAGGGCTTTGTTAACTACGCTGATTACCATCTAAAACTACTTGTAGCATCCTAGTTTTTTAATACATCATGTTGGTTTCCGAATCTCCACGTACTACCAAGTCACTACCCAAACTATCTCTCAAGATTTTTACTGTATCCAACATTGATAAAACTAACTACCTTTGAAAACAATAAACAAAATTCACTAATATAAAACATTTCCCTATTCTATAAGAACAATTTGTCTTGCTTTATTACACTGTAGGTTCGACATCTACGTTTTATTAAAATAACACTTAAATATCCTAATCGGAAAAATTAACAGAAAATATGACATAACCATCGGTTATATTGAACTATATTAATAACACATTAAATGATTGTCGTATGCATATTTTTAAAAAAATCTAATTACATTTCAAAGTGTTTTAAAGTGTTGTTTCTCAAAATGCGTTTTACAATAACTACAACAATAAAACTTTGCATTACATTCATTCGATTCAAAGCTGATCTAAATAAATAAAACATACATTATATCATTAATAATCATAAAATGTACCAAAATAATCTTTACCTTCCTATTAGAGTTCGTAGTAGGTTTCTTTCTCCTCGAGCATCGCAAACATACAAAATTTCCATACACATACAATTTTATTTGAACATTCAAAATCACAACATATTATTTTATATAATGTTATATTGCAAATTAATGTATTTGTTTCCCTATCACTATCTAAAACTTAATGTTTAACTTAGATTAATAAAGAAAATAATTTAAACCATAATCACATATTTTTCTGGCGGTAAATCTTGGTTAGTCCCATAATATTTATTATTTGTTCCTTTGTCCAAATGTTCTCCTTTCTGATTATTAAAGTTTAAAATACATTAGTTCATTTAGTAAACTATTTAGATGACTTTTAGTTTTAATGTTTAATTCAAAATTATTAAAAAACATTTATTTATTTATCCCACAAAGTTTTTAATGTTCGGGCGAATATTACCTCGGCGCGTTGATGCATCTTTATTTCTAGCTGAATTACAATGATTTAATCATTACGGTACCAATTGCGTTTTTTCCATGATCCAATATTTTATATTTATTTCTCTGTAAAATATTTTTTTCTTCTTTAGGCAAGTATTTTCCTGGGTAATTTCACTTTCATTCATTATTAATTTATATACAACATTTTCGATCTTTAACTATTTCTAGTATTTGCTCAGGTCATCTTAAAGAAAGCAATTCATAAAAATTCTTTTTATCCATTTATTCTTACATGAATAATATTTATTTTTATTTTTCATTATATTCATTAACTTTGCGCACAATGTCCTTTCATTAATTTTACATGCACGAAAGCAGTTTTCATAATAATACGCTATACAAACTATATCAACGAACGACATTAACATTTTTTGAATATTATAAAATTTATAACTTGGTTTTAAGAATCCATCCATTTTTTATTGAAAATTCAGATTATATTTTAATAGAATCCACTGGCAGGTTACTGTGGAATTAGTGAAACATTATTATGAGAACTTTTTTAAAAATTTATTCTTAGATTCTCTTCGAAAGATTTTAAATTGTCAGTTTCTTTCAAAGATATTTATTAAAGTTATAATAAAATTGACTAATAAATTGAAGAAAGAAAGAAATTTTAAAGAACTTAAAATTTTACCTCTGCTCTGGAGTCAACACATTTTTGTTCTCCTCATTTATACAATTAATTGGCGCGATTTTTGTTGTCTGCCAAGATCTATCTTTTTATTGGTCAATCCCTACTTTGGTTTATAGACAATTTCTAAAGTTTTAAAATTGTGATGTAATAGACTTAAATATTAACCTATTATTACTTTTAAATTAATTATTATCTATTACAATTTAATTACTTTTAAAATAATTTTGAAACAATAATTAATAAAATGTACAATACTTATTTTTTATTATGATGTGTGACAATTCCATCCAGTTCTATAATATACTATTTAAATATTTTAATTATTAGTATTAATTTAAACTGGTGCTTATACATAAAATATTCCAGACAGTCACATAGACATTTCCGGTGTTTAGTCTAGTATTATCTGTATTAATAAATTTGCTACTTATATTATCTAAAATGATTATATAAAATTTTGAAAAATAATTTAGAAAAATATAAAACTAGATGCAATCCTCACCATCACAATACTTATTATTAAATATATTATATTAACCTTTTATTGCCCATTTATAATTTATAATATTAAATACTATATAATATTAATTTTAAATTTTTTTAGTAATTGACCATTTATAACTATCATTGACCTATAGAAAAGGGCACAATATATATATATATATATATTGTTTATGTTATTCAGGACATGTAATGGCTATTCTTTATAGGATCAGGACGAGAAACATTGGTATAAACCAAACATAAATTAAGAATAACCATAGCTGTATAATTAGTTTCCTCAATGTTGTTATAAATATTTTTCTCCAAATGTTAATCCATGTATATGTGTTCATTAAATTTATTTAAATGCTAAAACATAATTCGTGGTTTACTTTGCTGTGGTTAAATTCTGCTGAGTCATATACTTACACACATATCAAGATTATTAATTGCATGTTTAAATTATGCTATTCCCATTTTTATTAATAGGCATATATCTATTTCACATATATTATGAACTTGGTGATACAATGATTATCTAAACCTGAGGATCATACATATCTCCCTGAGTTTGCAATCCAGATTAGCATAGTTAACAACAATATGTAGTTGATAAGTTATGGGTAGAATCAGTAGTTATTAAATCTTACTCTTTTCTGTATTAAACCTGAGTTTAATATAAAAAAGATAGAATCAAAGTAGATAATAAATATACACTTTTTTAACTCATCAGAAGGAACTAACCCACCATTGTTCATACCCCGATTAGACAGTCCTGTTACAATATATATATAAATTTGTTTATATACTTGAATGTTAAAATTTACATAGAAATAAAACATTCACAATTTTTATGAATACCAAAAAGAGTTTCATTTTGTATTGAAAAAGCAGAAAAATTGTTTTTAAAGAGATTCTGTTTTAGCATAGGTAAATTATGTCCTTCTTAATAACTTTTTATTATTGTTTATTTAATGAAGAAATTAAGTGTTTTTTCTTCATAAAGAAAATTTTACATATTATAGTATATGTATAAATTTCTAAAATAATTTTTTTAAAATTGATTTTATTTTTTCTTTCTGCAATATTCATCACTTAGCAATTTAAAAGAACTAAAAATATCTGATGGATTTTTTAAAATAAAAAACAAAAAAGTACATAATTAAGCATAATTACAATAAAATTTTTTTCTTTTTTAAATGAAATTAATTACATCGATCATGATGCAATAAAGTCCATCTGGAAAATGATTTCGTTGAATGTTTAATCTGTTTTCAAATTTTAATATTTACTTTTTATTCATTTAAAAACAACCTTTCATGAATTTTCTCATTATTGATAATTGAACGTCTAACAAAATGTATACAATTTTGGGCGTATTTACATTCATTGTAGTTATAACCATAGAGTTATTATTGTATGTCTTTTATTCTTAACATTAAATTTGCAAATCATTTTTTTGCAAATGTGCGAGATGTTAGATTAACTTCATTATAATCTGTTTTCATAATTTAGAGAAAACAAATGCAAGCTATTTTTACCAAAATTAATATATATTTCATCAATATCATTTTCAAAAGTATTCAACTCCTTTAGAATAATGAAGTTTCCAACAATCTCTAAATTCTTTGAATTATAATCTCTTTTCTCCATATTGCACAAGTACATTTTAAACCTTTATTCATCCATCTCCCTTGGGTTTTTTTTTGGTCTCTATTTTCATGAAAATATTTTAGATAGTTTATGTGTCCAACTATTATGATCTCTTCTAGAAATATATGAAGACTGGAGAAACTTCTCTCTCAACATTTTTAATGATGTCAGTTATTAGATGCTGTTATTTCTAATACAAATTATTCCATCTTTTATTGACAATTCTGTTGTATCTACATTGGTTAATAAATAATTATACAATGCTAAAACATGCAAACAAGAAATTGTGAAACATTTTTATTATTAACATCTATTTTCAGATAAATAATAGTATGATTTTCATAAAAAGACAATTTTTTTTTTAAAAAAAAATTGTTTTACTTTATTCATATACTGAATATTTTGCATAGAGTTGGATTTTATAATAACATTTATTTATTTCATCATTTACAACCTGTATATGCAATTACTAGTTCTTAAATCATTCTGATTTTCATTACTGATATTTATTTATTTTTAAAAAAAAATCTGAACATTTTTTGGACTTTTCAAAATTTATTTTAATTCTCTGTTATTTTTTCTATGTGATAACTTTTGTACCATTTCTTGATGCCTGAAAGGGTAATTCACAAAAATACCCACATCATCTGCAGCATTTTAATACTTCTATCATCATAATTACTACACACTTATCTTTTCATTTACAGTAAAAAATATTTGGTGATATGAAGACATCATTTAATACATCCTCTTCATTATTACTCTTCTTAATATAACAATTTTCTGTCATTTTATATTTTATAACCAGACCAAAATGGCATTCACATACATACATTGCTTCTTGATAACATCTTGGAATATATTAATATGGTAAACTGTGATAAATCATAGATCCAAACCATGTTTACTTTTTAGTTGCAATACAAAGTTTAATGAACAGAATTGTAATCATTTTAGTAAAAATGTCATATAGACATGATATGCAACTTATTGGCCTGTAAATTTTAATTATCTTCTTATTATATTTAAAAAATGTCAATATTACTACTATAAACTTCCATCTACAGCATACATCATTAATATTTTGATATTATGTTAATACTTTGATATTGCATCTTCTGTTTTTTGGCTGGCAAAGTGATTTCATATTTTCATAAATTAATTGGTCTGTCTCATTTGTTGACTTAAAATCTTGGTGTCTTTACATGGACATTTTATTGTATATTTTTGTTTGTTCTTTATTAGATTTTAAGGAACTCATCACATATTTCATGATGCCATGTCTTTTATTAATAGCTGTATTTTGTCTTCTAAATGCAGAAATATAGTTTTCCATTGTCAAGATCTGGTGTTACAGTTAAAAAAAAATTTTTTTTTCACCACTTTCTTTGGTAATGTATAATTTTATTTTATTACATTATTAATACCTTTTTCTTATATTTATGTGTTTTTAATAAACAATTGATATAAACATAAGTTTTGCCTCAATTATCTTAGTAAAAATATTATTAATAAATTGTTTTTGTGGATCAGTTACTTTTGTTGCACTTTGCAAAAATGTTTTAATTAACTTTTTTACACATTTTATTTCAATATAAAATACCTTCAAAATTGGTTAACATTTTAAAACAATATACAATTTTAATGTTAATTCAAAGAAACAATTCTGCACATTAGGTATACTGATCCTCAATGTATTCATCATAAATGTCTTTCTTTCTTATTTATATTAGCATTTAATGTATCTAGTATTTCAATAATTAGTACTTACTTTCCATACTTGATATATTATGTACCTTATGGTTTTGAAATAGATATTTTCAATTAATCAAAGACTAATTTAATTCTGATCTACTTTTATTTGAATGACTTTTGATATTTTCCATTTAAAATTATGCTCATTAAAAACATATATGAGAAATTTTGTCTCCTGAAAAGTTTACACTTTAATGTGTCATCTCATTTTTATTACTATACACAAATTTAACCACAGTATAAAGACATTTCAACTATATACAATGTTCCTTTTAAATACTTTTAGCTTAATTTTAATATATATGGTTTAATGAGATATTATTTTATATAGCGCTATGTTTTTTATGTAATAGTAATAATAGTGATTAAGCCAATGCACATGCACTTTAAAGATAAATTATAAATAAATATTCAATTTTTCCCGACTGGAGATATAGTATTTTAGAGAGAATGGAATGAATCCACCCATTCTTTTGACCCAAATGCTTGTGTATGTGCAAATAATATCTCATTATATATGTTTAATTTTAACTAAAGAATGACTGCCTGTAAATTTTAAAGATTTCACAAGTATCATTCATTGAAACATAACAAATGTAATTTAAAGTGATCGTGTAACACAGTCACACTTAAGAGTTTCCCATACATAAACATTTGGGTCAATAGAATGAGTAGATTCATTTCATTCTTTCTAAAATACTATATCTCGTGTCTGGAAAAATTGAGTATTCATTTATAATTTATCTTTAAAGTGCATGTGCATTGGCTGAATCACTAATATTACTATTACATAAAAAACATAGCACAATATAAAATTATATCTCATTATATATGTATAAAAGAATGATGGTTCATAAATTGTAAAGATTTCACAAGTGTCATTCATTCAAACATAACAAATGTAATTTAAAGTGATCATGTAACACCTTCATGCTCTTAATTCCACACACTTAAGATTTGCCCTTACATAAATATTGGGCTCAAAAGAATGGGTGAATTATTTCCATTTTATCTAAAATACTATTTGTCACGTCTGGAAAAAATGAGTATTTATTTATAATTTATCATTAAAGCACACGAGCATTGGCTTAATTACTAATATTACTATTATATATGGTTTAAGTAAAAATTTTCTTGTATATCCATATAAAACTCTCTATTTTTGGATTATGTAAAGAAATAAATTGAACAAAATTCCAGTTAATTTGCATTTGGTAGATTGTATTATAAGATATAAATATTATTTCAACATTATCAGATAGACAATCACTTTTCACCATCATATTCCTATGCTTTTTGTAATAAATTTTTCTTATCTTTTGATTTCATTGTATGTCTATTTGTACTTTTGTCTTTTTTTAACTTTACAAAATCCAATGTCATTTTCATTAATAGACATTTGTTGTTGCATTATACCCAAACATTCTTAAAAGTCATATGAATTGAAAAATAGTTCCATAAATAATTATGTTGAATTATCAAGTATATACACAATGAGATGATTCCTAAATCTATCAGCATATGGTTGGAAATTAATTTTTCCTCGCAAATTTGAAGAATTTTGAAGATAACATGTGAATTTGAGATTTTCTGTAGATATTGTAAATATCTATTAAAACATTTATTGAAATATATATATATGCTATTAACCTCTACACTTATTTCAAATATCAGAAAAAAGAAAATTATTATAAAATTAAATATACAGTAACCACAATGCACTATACTAACAGATGCATATTTCTAAGCAACTAATTCATTTTCATATACCATATGAATGATTATAAAGTAATTAGCTGAATTTTCAAGAACATGTAAAATAAATACAAGGAATATACACTGCTTGCTTGAATAAAAACATTAAATGAAAATCAAAGCATTGACTTTCAAATGTGTGGAGAAGTATAAGCATCCATAACAAAAAATATAGAAAATAATGACTCAATATGAATATTCAATTTTAATTTGTCTTTGAATTTTAGTTTGGCAAAGTATAATTTTTATTACTCTCTAAATAAATGTATATATTTTGGATGTTATACTATCCAATATTATTAATTGAAAATGTATAGTATTTGTGCTATTATCCAGGAAAATATTATTCTTAGTGATAATAATTCTTTATAATAAGGAATAATTATGTTAAGTGTATATTAATCAGGAGTTTTATGGTTGTGTCTATCTAATTGTCCAACAGACTATTATTGTAAATACATAGCTTTGGTAATATGAATAAGAATTATATTGCATGTATATACACTAATTCTAATTGCATTAAGAATTATTATCAATATAAAATCATGTAAAGAAAATTGAAATATTTTTTTAAATACCCAATCATTAATAATATTATGTAATGTATATTCAATTCCATTATTTAGGAAATTATGTTTGATAATGTTTGAGCAAGTTCATTAATATTTATTTTTATTATCCTATATAAAATATATAGAAAATATGCCTGCATAAAAAATTGTTGAATTTTAGTTTCAACAATTTAAAGTTATCTTTGATTTATCAATTTCTTATTCTCTATCTCAACCCAAAGTGCTGATAAAAATTTGTTTGTATAGGTAAAATTGGTAATAGTAGATTTTCTATGAAACTGATGATAAAAATCATATTACTTTAGCAAAAGTGACTTTTAATATTAGTATATATAAGAGTCATTTTCAGCTCTTTATTGTCATTTAACTACTCAGATATTTGTGAAGTAAGTATATACATTTAGTTCACTCATTAGAATTTACTTTCACCATATAATTTATTTTAGAAATTAACATTGATATTAAAAAAATATGTGTATGAAAATGTAAATGGACTTATAGACATTTGATATAATGCCATATTTCATACTTAAGTTTGGCTTCTGGAGAAAAAATAAAAAGAAATTTGGTAAAGCAATATTTTTTAATAAAATTATAAATGTTTATATATAGAAATAAAAAGAAACACATCTCTTCATAATAGTTGCTTATCTAATATACTTATTCATATGTAATAATGTTTAACTTAGTCATTTCAGCTATACTTTTAAATTACTTATAATTGTCATTTACTTTATATTGTATCAAAAACGTTCTAATATTAAACAGAAAAAATGCTTTCACTACTCTGACATCATCATCATTTACATGTGCGATGATTAATGTTTTTACTGCTCTATCTAAGTGTTCTGGAACTTATTTATTCCCTAAGCATGTGCATTCAAAATCTTGTTTATATGCATGAAAATTTTAATATAATATATTCTACATTGAAATAATTTAAAATGTTTTTTGCAATTTGCAAATTTAAGATGGTTTGTTTATATACATAACATTAGATAGGTAGATAATAGATGGATGGTTTATCCAATAAACTGTGCAAAAAATTGGTCAAGCAGTAAATAGATCAATAGAAAGCTAAAAATATATTTTCATCAATAATTATTTTGAATTTTTATGACACATGTTAAGAAATACTAAGGTGACTTTGTTGTATTTTTAAAAAAATACTATTTTTTTATTTATATTTTATTGTAGTTATAATATTTAAAAAATTTTACATTTAAATATCATTTTTATGGATATTAATACATTATCTTTAAATAAATATATAAAAAACATTAAAATGAGAATTTTGTCAAAACTTCTGCAAATACATCAATATAAGTATCTTATTATTATAATATAATTAAGTTTACTATATTTGGTATTTGTCCAATAGGCTCTTCATTTTAATTTTAAATTAAAATCAAATATATTACTTACTTTAGTAAAACATTTTTTTAATTAAATGTTTAAAATATATTGCATTGATAATTTTATTTAATAAATATATTTTACTATCATTAAACCACTGCCTTAGTCCCATCATTTATATGACTTTTAATAAAGATTAAAAATTGTTTTCTATTTATTAGTAAATAACTTTTTCTAGTATCAGTAATTTAGACAAATCTTTATATGTAAAAAAGTAGGATTTTTAAACAAATAAAATAAGTTTAATTCTTAAATAAATAAAAAATATTACATATTTTAGGTACATTCCCTATTAGAAATGTTTATGTTCAAGAAAAAAATTATTTTGTAAAAAAATTCTGATGTTAGCATTATTTTAACATTTATTAAATAATTGTTTTGATAAACAGCTGCTATATAATGTGTGCAATAAAAACCTGCACATCATTGAACTAAACATCACAAGACGATCACTTTTTATGCTTTTATATAATTGTTGTTAAAACAGGCAAATGCACTACACATATTGCCACACACAGCAAGCTACAGTAATCAATGGTTGCCAGAAGGCTTGTGCATAAAATCTTTATCGAGTAGCTACTCATCCAATATCCCCAGACTAGTTTCTTGCTTGTGCTCTCAGATCTAAGGCTCCGCACTGATGAAGGCCACAAGCCAGACACTAGTCTGGGGATATTGGATTAGTAGGCACTAGAAGGGGATTTTATGCACAAGCCTTTGGCATCTATTGATTACTCTAGCTTGCTGTGTGTGGAAATACATATGTAAGTTTTCCCATGTTATCATTGAAATAGATCTATTTGTCTATCCATAAATACAAAAATAATTTTCATTAATTTGAATAAAATATACAATTTGATATGACAGTGTTGAAGTTATATTGAAATTGAACTTTTAGTTATGAAGTCGTTCTTAATATGTGAAGTAAACTAAAATTTACATTTATTAATAGTTGTCTATCTTTCTTATTGCTATTTTATCATTAATAATATGCATTTTAATAATCCTACAATTTATTGATCTTTTTATCATGTATCATAGATTTATATCATAAATTGTACATAATTCTCTGTGCTATTTTATAATTATTTGACATTTAGCATCATTGTTTAACAATAGACATTTCTAGTTTTGTCATAAAAACTTTTTTTAATCAGAAAATACACTTAAAGTTTTTCTTTTTTTATTGTGAGTCTATATATACATACATACATATTTCTCTTATATAAAAATGCAATTATCAAATTTCATTGATATGTATGTGTGTATGTATACTTTGATATATCATCATCATCATCATTATCAACCATTATCAATCCACTGCAGGATGAAGCTCTCTCCAAGTTTAATCCATCTTCTCCGATCTTTAGCTTCTCTTCTCCACATCACCCCTACACATTTTCTTATTTCATCCATCCATCTTACATGTAGTCTCCTTCTAGGTCTTTTACAATCTCTTGGAATCCAGTTTAAAATTTCAATTGTCCATCTATTATCATCTCTTCTAGCAATATGTCCAGCCCAACTCCACTTCAATCTTTTAATTTTTTCAATGAGGTCAGTAACACCTGTTTGTTCTCTTACCCATACATTGCGTTTTCGATCTCTTCTTGTTACTCCCAACATACATATCTCCATACTTCTTTGAGTGGTCTGAAGTCTCTGTATTGATCTTCTATTAAGTGTCCAAGTCTCAGATCCATAAGTAAGAACTGGTAAAACACATTTGTTAAAAACCTTTCTTTTCAAACACATAGGCATATTTCCTTTTAATATCAAGTTATTTCTACCAAAAGCACTCCAACCAAGTTTAATTCTATGATTAATTTCCTCCATTATGTTTCCATCTGTATTAATAATCTGACCAAGGTATTTGTAACTCTTAACTTCTTCTAATTCATCATAATCAATCTTTATTTTCATATTTTGAGCAAATCGATTAAACATTACTTTAGTCTTTTTAACATTTATCTTTAGTCCTACTTTCCTACTTTCATCTGATAACTCCTGCAACATTTCCTGCAGCTCGGAAGCATTATTTGCAAAAACAACTACATCATCTGCAAAATCTAAATGACTTAAATAATCTCCATTTACTTTCACTCCTTTAGTTTCCCATTTTAATCCACAAAATACTTCTTGCAGCACTGCTGTAAAAAGTTTTGGAGATATGGAGTCACCTTGTCTTACACCTTTCTCAATGTTGACTTTCCCACTATCATTATGTAATCTAATTGTTGCTGTTGCATTTTTATAAATATTCTTTAAAATATGACAGTATCCTGGATCTATACCTTGATGATCCAATGCTTTAATCACTGAAGAAATGTTTATAGAATCAAATGCCTTTTCATAATTTACAAATCCAAAACATAATAACAACTCATATTCATTTGTCCTTTCTATAACTTCTCTCAATACTTGAATATGATCTACTGTACTAAAACCACTTTTAAATCCAGCTTGTTCTCTTGGTTGGTGAAAATCCAAGGTTCTCTGTAGACGAGTTGTAATTATCTTGGTAAAAAATTTGTATAAAACTGATAAAAGATTGATAGATTTGTAATTTCTAATATCTTCTTTATCACCTTTTTTAAATATTAATATTATTACTGCATTCTTCCAATCATCTGGTACATCTTTATCATTTAGACATTTGGTATATAACTTTGCTAATATTTTTTCTGTTTCTTCACCTGCTTCTTTTAATATAACAATTATAATTCCATCATTACCTGGAGCCTTTCCTTTTTTCATACATTTAATTGCATTTCTCACTTCTTCATTTAAAATTCTGGACAATTCGGAAGATGTAATAGATATAGGAGGTTCTTGTTCTTTATTACTATATAATTCTCGATAAAAATCTTCTACCAATTTCATAATGTCATCCCTCTTTTTAGTAATAATTCCATCTTTTTTTCTTATTGCAGATATAAATTTCCTACCAATACCAAAATGTTGTTTTACATTCTTAAGACTTTTATTTTCTTCTACAGCTTTTCTTGCTAATTCACAGTTATACTTTCTTATATCATTTTCAACTCTTTTCCGCACCATTTTACAAAATTCGAGATATTCAATTCTTTTTAATGCATCATTCTTAAATATCTTCATATTCCTTCTTTTCTTCATAAGTTCTCTAGTCTCAGTAGAAATTTTATTAGTCAATTGCTGCTTTTTTCTACCAGCTATCTTTGTTGCAGTTTTTAAAAGTGTATCAGTTATTTTCATATTAATTTCATTCAAATCTGAATCATGTTCAAAATCTACTAATACTTGAAACTGATTTGTAAGTTCTAATTTAAATTCATTAGAATGTTTCTGAAGATTAGGAATATCAACTGTAAATATAGTTTTTCTTAATAATTTTTGTCTCTCTAGTTTTACATTAACATGTATCTTACCCCTTACTAATCGATGATCACTTCCTGTGTTAAATTTATTAAGAACATTACAATCTTGAAATATGTATTTCCTGTTAGTCAAAATATAATCCAATTCTGCTGTACCTTCATTTGGATGCTTCCATGTCCATTTCCTTCTAACATTTTTCTCAAAAAAAGAATTCATAATATAAAGTTTTTCCTTCTCTGCAAACTCCACAAGTCTATGTCCTCTCTCATTTCTATTACCATAACCAAAATTACCTACAACACTTTCATCTTTCATTTGTTTACCAATTCTAGCATTAAAATCTCCCATAACAATTTTAAAATGTTGTTTACTCTGATCAAAAGCCTTTTGTACATCCATATAAAAATCTTCTACTACTTCATCACTGTGAGAACTTGTTGGGGCATAAACCTGAATTATCTGCATTTGATATCTGCTATTAAGTTGTATAACTAATCTTTCCACTCTGTCTGATACACCATCAATCTCCACAATATTGTTCTTCCACTTTTTATTTATAATGAATCCTACTCCACTTGTATTTCCAATATTTGTGCCTTTATAATAGAGCATATGTCCACTTTTTAAATCAATTGTCTCTTCACCTTTTCTTCTAACTTCACAAAGTCCAATAATATCCCATTTAATATAAGAGAGTTCTTCTTCTAATTCTTGCAATCTTCCTTCACTTGAAAGTGATCTGCAGTTGTAAGTACCTAAATAAAAAGTCGTCATCAAATGGCAGCCTGGGTCCACCTCCAGGATATTCTTAGCACCCTCCACCTTCGGCCACCAACCGCTGCCTTGGTTGGTGACTTTACAGCCTCCTGGGATTAAGGGCCATGCTTTATTTTTGTCTGTCATAATTGTATAATTGGGAAAAATCTTTATCATTTACACAAACATTCATTCTGCCTTATCAGGCACTGAGAAGAAAGACCATGGTGTTTCTTGATCTTAAACTCAGAGGTAAAAAGCCAATAAACTCACCACGCTGGCTAATGCATGTTGGTGAGCAGCCCATCCATGTTCGTATACTATATGAATAAACATATAGTAATAACAGCTGCAACGACAAGAACGTATGGAGTGGACATTAGGAATTTGCCCTGCTCAGTTCCTTTAAGGCCTCCAAGAAGAATCAAAGGGTCTCCTTTCAGTTAATAGCAAACTCCTTTCTGCAGCCATTTGATATATCATCACTATATAAGAATGTGAATGAAATCAATATTTGTTATATATAGATTGAATACAAGACAAAACAACATGCTACATATAATAAATGTAAGTTAAATAAGAGCTTATGGGGATATTGATTTTAAAAGTGCTCCCAACATTAACACTATCTATGCAATTTTATAGTGAAGCATATAGATATTCACAAGAAAGATGTCATATATTGGATTGTATACTGGTACTGGTTTAATCATTATCATGTTTCTCACTATCTTAGATTTACTGTTGAAATAAAAACCTCCACTTAAAACAAATTTAATAAGAATGTAATATATACTATATTTTAGCATCATAGGTATAGAGATCATATTAACTAAAAAATATACAATATATTTTGATTGAATAATGTATGATTTTTGTAATGTTACAAATTTCAACTTCTATTTTATTAGCTTAAATAAATTAATTATTACTTCTACTGAGATTTTATTATTATTTTTCATAACAATGTGTGTGCGCTGACAGAAGATCATATATATTAACATTTGTTCATGTTAATTTTACAATAATGAAACAAACATCTATCTATTAATATATTTATTGTAGATAATATTAAAAAAAATGCCAAATGCTTATTTACATCTGTTGTTGTTGGCAACAGTTTTAGTTTTAATGAGAAAATTTTTTTTTATAAAGACCAAAATAGAAATACATTATTCTCAGTTTCAGTCACTCATAGCAAGAAACAAAAGCAAAAAAGAATCATATAGGGTTTAATTTCTGGGTAGTGAAACTTTTGGTAACATTTAAGTTATTTTAACTGTTAGATTAACAAACAAATATTTATCAATGAACTAATATTAAATTGTTACCTAAATAAATAATAGTCCAAATGTTTTTGCAGAAATTAATGCCATTTTTTTTTCAAAAATTAATGTCTTTACTTGATCATAAATATTATTTTATATGTATATTAATTATAAAATTTTTACCCAGATGATCCTGAAACTATATTATTTATACATATATGTATTGTTAATTAGAGAAGATATTAATTAGTGAGAAGTAAAGCTATATTTATTACATATATGTATTGTAACCAGTTGGGTTATGCATATTTATATAAAGCAAAGGAAAAGTAGAAATAAACACAGAGATACATTTTTGTAGATATTTTTCTACATTTCCTGGAATAAAATTAATAATAAAGAGTTAAATACTTTGGAAATTAAAACAGAATGTTTTTATTAATTAAAACATTTAAAAAACCATAATTTAATATATTATTATTCTGATTTTAAATTTAAAAACAAACATCCCTACTGATAATTGTAAAAATGTCTATCTTTGATAGTCTTTTAATTAATGCTTTTATCCATTATGTAAATTTTTTTATCTATTTTGAAATCTTTTTATCTACTTAAACTGATAAAATTTCCAAAAGCTTTTAAATGCAAGTCCTTTTGGAAAGATTAAAATTGTTTTTAAGTACAACTGATTAAAAACAGTTACCACGTTATTAAATTTACTGTTTTTATAACCTCACCAAGGTTATAAAAAACTGCATGGACAGAGATATGTTCAGACTGCTTAGTGATTTTTAAAAAGGACAGGCTGGATAGTAATTTTTGACAAACAGTTGGTTAAGCATTAGCTGCAAAATCTGGTTAATATTTTTTTAGATGCAATTGGCCAATTGGCCACCTGCAATGTTTGGCTTGTAGCTTTTGTAGGAGGATACCCTAAGAGTCTGACATTAAGACTTGGCTAATTATATTTTGCAAGAAATGGCCAGAATGCTTGGATAATGATATTTTTGGAAAGCAAAATATTTGGTTGCATAATCAGCTAGCAGAGTTGGACAGAGCTCCCATGAAGATATAGTTAAAGTCAAGAGAGGAGGAAGCAGCTGCTTTATACTCTAATGGTAAAATTTGAATTCACATGGGAAAAATGATCTACTTTGTTTGGTTGAAATTCATTTCTACAAATTTAAACAAGACAATTTTCTGGGGTAAGCTCATCAAGTCCTAGACAAAAAAGGGAATACCAAGTATACCTGAATTATTCTTTTTTATGTAATGTTAAACCAATCTCACCTAGACAAGCAAGCTTACCAAGAGAAAGCTTGAAGAATTGGTATGTATATCTTATAGTTTATATATACATGCAGGGAAGCACAGATCAGTGGGTCACATGTTTATACAGTGAGTTATTTCATTTTAATATTTTTCTTCTGAAATGACATTTTAAAAATTAGAGATAAATAATAAAGAACAGTATTATCTTAAATCATTTCACTTCCATATTTTTTAAACAAACAGTAATGCAAATAAATATCTCTAATTAGAATAAAAAATTGAAATGTCAAAATTAACAGTTAAAAACTATTTTAAAATCTTTTAAAGAAGCAATCTGTGATTTGAGACATATTTAGAAGAATATTATCATAAACACTTTTTTTAAAAAAATTATGCAATCATAATTTTGTTTGAATTAAAATTAAAAAAGGAAATCTTTTAGATAATTAACAATTAAAAAGTCACCTGTCATAAAATTGACTTTATTATTTTTTTTTTTAAAAAGAAAACTATAATTTGTTAAGAGTAACCAGATGAAAAAAAATCTTTTTTAGAATAATGTGTAAGAAAATATTAAATAAAATATATCTTTTGGGTGATTTACCTGTTATCAGTGGTCAAAAAATTAATATATATTTTTTAAAAAATATTAATCTATTAAGAAAGAATGAAACTTTTCTTTACTTATTATTAATATTGGACATATTATGTACATATATTACTAAACAAGGCACAACTCTCCATTCAGTATTGCCACCCTGTGCCAACCAGAGTAATCAATGGATGCCAGAAGGCTTGTGGATAAAATCCCTATCTAGTGCCTACTCATCCAATATCCCCAGACTAGTTTATGGATTGTGACCTTCATCAGTGAGGAGCCTTGGATATGAGAGCAGATCTTAGGATCTAATGCAATTTTCCAGCAACCACCTTTTATCTCTACTTAACTACAAAACTATGAGAATGAAATTGAAAACAATATTTTCAATCTAAGCTCAATGGCTTATATAGTCATATGAGTCTGATCTCATTTTAGCATCCATACATTTTGGTGTCTTTGGCTTTTTATCAACCATTGCCACCACTATCTTATTAGGCAGGATTGGTGTTAAACCACTAAACATCACATGATCACTATCTCATACTAGCACATAATTGTCATTAAACAAGGCAAAACTCTCCATACAATACTGCCACCCAGAGTAATCAATGGATGCCAGAAGGCATGTGCATAAAATCTTTATCTAGTGCATAGTCATCCAATATCCACAGACTAGTTTCTGGCTTACGACCGTGGCCTTAGTCAGTGAAAAGTCATGGATCTGAGAGGTTGCACAAGATGTAGGTGAAATGCTTTCAGATCCCAGGCTCTTCACTGACAAAGGCCACAAGCCAAAAAAATAGTCTGGGGATATTGGATGAGTATGCAGTAAATGGGGATTTTATGCACAAGCCTTCTGGCATCCATTGCTTACTCTGGTTGGTACAGGGTGACACTACTGTATGGAGAGTTTTGCCAAGAGTGGTTTAACACTGATCCTGCCTAATAGGATAATGGTGGGTATGGTTGTTAAAGAGCCAAAAGCACCAAAATTTATGGGTGCTGAACTGAGGTGAGATCTGTATGACTATATAAGGTATTGTG
Source organism: Epiperipatus broadwayi (assembly GCA_028023455.1). Taxonomy (NCBI): domain Eukaryota; kingdom Metazoa; phylum Onychophora; class Udeonychophora; order Euonychophora; family Peripatidae; genus Epiperipatus; species Epiperipatus broadwayi. Next base: position 427,841 of record JAQFVV010012750.1, on the reverse strand, counting down.
CTTGGATTGAAAATATTATTGTATTTTCAATTTCATTTCCATAGTTTTGTAGTTAAATAAAGATAAAAGGTGGGTGCTGGAGTGTTGCATTGCATCCTAAGATCTAGCTGCCATGCTCTCAGATTCAAAGCTCCTCACTGATGATGTCCACATGCCAGAAACTAGTCTGGGGATATTGGATGAGTAGACACTAGATATGGATTTCATGCACAAGCTTTCTGGCATCCATTGATAATGCAGGTTGGCAATGGGTGGCACTACTGTATGGAGAGTTTTGCCTTGCTTAATAACAATTATGTGCTAGTATGACATAGTGATTATGTGAGAGTTTACTGGTTTAACACCAATCCTCTCTAATAGGTTAGTGATGGCTATGGTTGTTAAAGAGCCAGACACCAAAATGTATGGGTGCTAAACTGAGTTCAGATTCATATGAGTATATAAGCTATTGAGCTTAGATTAAAAATATTATTGTGTTTTCAATTTTATTCTCATAGTTTTGCAGTTAAGTAGAGATAAAAAGTAGCTCCTGGAGGGTTGCATTAGAGGCTAAGATCTAGGCGCAGTGCTCTCAGATCTAAGGCACTTCATTGATGATGTCCACATGCCAAAAACTATGATAAGTAGGCACTAGGTAGGGATTTTATGCACAAGCCTACTGGTCCATTGATTACTCTGGTTGGTGCAGGGTGGCACTACTGTATGGAGAGTTTTGCCTTGTTTAATAACAATTATGTTCTAGTATGAGATAGTTATCATGTGCTGTTTCATGGTTTAAATATTTTATTGTGACAAATTAATATATATATATATATATATATATATATGTTTAAGTGCACATACATTTTTATATGCACAAACATATATATATATATTAATTACATGGTATAAAAAGTAATATGTCTATTATTTTGACAAATTTAAATATATTGACTTAATAGCAAAATTTGTGGCTGTGCATATATATGAGTGTGTTATTTGTAAACCACCATATAGTGACTTAAAATGTTTAACCTTGTATTATTGTAGAACAATTTAAATATGTCCATTTCTACATTGTATTGTACTCTGTGTGCATATGTGTAGCAATGCTTGTCAAATAGAACCTATATGTAAAGTTTTAAGCATTTTTATTAATAACTTGCAATTTAAACCTGTTCATTTCAAATCAAGCCATGTGTCTATGTTTTGAATGGGTTTAAGTAACTTAAATGAAATATATGTAAACCATAATAAATATTTGATATACAGGCATCCTGCAGCTTAACTATAATAAATGGGGATTGAACTCAGACTTTAAAGCACACTTTAACTATCTGCACTGTCTCATCACATTACCCCACTTTTAGAAAAATTAAATAATCAATATATAAATGTTGTGCTGAACCACAACTCATCAATTTATCCAGATTACCATCACACACACATATAAATAATCAGGGCTCAGTTTACATTAAGACAATAAACCTTTCATATTTTAATGGAACAGGCTTCAATCTACTGCAGCCTCCAACTCTTCAGTCATCCATACAATTGAAAATCTGATGATAAAAGCCCATAATTCCATGCTGAAGCCAACATTATTGTCATGTCCATGTTTACCTTGTGACTTTTCTATGTATTTCAATGGATAAACATCTATACATGATAGATCAGAGTACTTGAGGACAACATGGACTTGGCAATAATATTAGCATCAGCATGGGATTTGGGATTTCTGACATCAGATTTTCAATGTTATGGATGGCTGAAGAGTTGGAAGTTGTAGTAAATTGAAGGCTGTCCAATAAAGTAAGAAGATTTGCTATCTTAATATAAATGGAGCACTAATTTTATATACATATATGTGTGGGAGATGATAATTTTGTTCAGCACAAAATAAAGATATTGATTATTTATTTTATCTACATGTGTGTTTTCATGTGTACTAGTGATATGAGATAGTGTGGATCATTGAAGGGTGCTTGAAAGTCTGAGTTTATTTTTCCTATATATGTAAAACATAATTGTAACTTGAATTTTGTATAGTAATTTTGTAAATCATAATTGTGATAATTTTTTTATCTTACTAAATGTTAGAAACTTAATTTATATGCACATCCATATTCTACAGATCTTAATATCACTTTTTTGTTAATAAACTTAAAAACAATTGCTAAAATTGTATTGCATCATCTGTTCACCACCAGAACTGTGATAGAGTGTATTAATCTGAGATAGACTTGTTTGTAGTGGCTGATATATTAAATGGGGATATACATTAGTTATTTTGGGCATCTCGTGATGGTCAATTCTCATTCTGGATGGTGCATAAGTTTATATTATTTAAGCCTATGCACTACATTTTATTTTTGTTTAGTCTAATTACAAATTTTTTTTAATGTTGGCCAGTACATTAATGGTCTTATTCGTCAGACATTGATGATGATCAGGATGTCTTAATGTCCCAGTATTGTTTCTCTAATTATATATTTTTTTGAATACTTATTTTGTGCATCCAGTTTATGTTTAAATAATTGCCCAAGCTGGCAATGGCTAAATAGTTGGCCTGGTCTAAAAGTGTACCACTCCATATCCAGTCATAATACTGATTGGATATATTTTTGATTGCTAATCATTCATGATGATTAGAAAAGTACTTACTTTTCTTTAATAAATAATGATGCGAATAGTTGGTTTGAGGAGTAACTGGCTGATCTCAGTCTCTCATGTTCTTACAATATATAACATTGCTTATATATTATTGTGATATTGAACATTACTTTAATAACTCATATTTTATTTTACTTATATTTTATATTAAATAATTTTATTTGAAATATTGTTGAATCAGGGTTAATAATGTTTTGCAATCACCACATGTTTAGCTTCACCTTAGGACCATATTAATACCCATCCCATTACAATACGCATATAAATAACTCAATGTTTAGTTCACAATCATTTACAAGAAAGAGATACCCAATTGAGATGAGTGCATTTTATATTAAATGTGCCATTATGAATAGTAATTTCAACTGATTGCATGTATTGTAAAGATTTTGATATATTTTTAATTTCATATAATCTATTGTGACATTTATTATATAAAACACTTCTTTGTTAAAATTAATATGTTTTTTAAATGGCAATTTAAAATTTCACTCTTTTGTTCATGCCTAGATTTATCTTAGGGTTTTAAAATAAATCATTCTTAATCATTCACTTAAAAGATAGAAATATATTTTATTAAGTTATGGATGACATTAAACACGATTTTCTTATGCATTACTCTACCATGTCAATTTGAAGTTCAGATAGCAATCGCAATAATTTATGGTGTAAGTAAAGTTATTAAATGAATATGTAATTTAATAGCTTAGAAGTATGATGTTTAATTTTAACAATATGTAATAATAACTATTTCAATAATAACAGAAGTCCTATTTTATTATAAAAATTTTTTTAATAAATGTTAGGCATGCAAAAAAATTTATAAGAAAAAATAAATATATATTAATAACAAAATTCTATAACAATATTAATAAATATCATTGTTTGTTTTTTTTAAATAAGTTAATTCTGTGTTATTATTAATATATGTCATTATAAAGTGTTGCAAAGGCAAGGTACTCTACTGGTGAAAATTGAAGAATGGTAAATGAAAACCAAATCATTCTTACAGGAGCATAAATATCTTTTATAATATCCTTGATTATCTTTGTAACAATAATAAATAGATTATTAATCTGTTAATTACAATAATGAATAGATTATTAATCTCTTTCAATAAGAGATGTCTAGTTTTTTAACACTTGGATAAAAAAAATTTATTCACTTAATACTTTTAAATGCTATACAAAAAATATAACTTTATAATTTAAAACATTCATTTCTTTTTTCTAAAAGGTGTTGCTATGTTTATTATTTTATATTATAATTAAAGTATAAATGGTTTGACTAATAATTCCATATATTTTATTGTTACTATAAGAATGACTTATGGCATATTATAAAATGTCACATTATACAAATATCATTGGCACAATAAAGCTAAATATTCCCTAATAATTATAATCATTTAATTTTGAATAAATAGTTCTTTACTAATTTTGAGGTGAATTCAGGGACTAAGTAAACATAAAATAAGTTGAACATGAATGAGTTAACAGATGTTTATAAGTTAGTTCAACTAAATGCATCCTGTACAAACAGTAAAGTTTAAAGCACATATATAATATTTTCACACTCAGTTATTAGAAATAATATAATTTGTTACCTGTATCTCATATTTAAAATTTATCTTGATGGTATTATTTATTCATTACTTCAATAATAATAACTACAAAGTAAATAATTCAACAATTATACATAAAGTTTATTGAATCATTTATCAGATACTTATTCACATATTTGGATTGATTCAATTACTATGTGAAGAGTTTGTAGAATATTCCAATCTTTATAATTTATTGGAAATAACCTAATATACATACCAAATGTTAAATCAAAAGTAGAATGCATTAAATTTTGTAAGTTTAAATTTATAGTAACAATTAATATAATGAACCACTAGACATCACATAATCACTATCTCTTATGCTAGCACATAACTTTTATTAAAACAGGCAAACTCTTTATATGACAATGAATGATACTACTGTATAGAGAATTTTGCCTGCTTTAATATAATGATTTAAGAATTTAATAAAAACACTTAGTAATTTTATTCTGGATGGCAAAATTATTACATTAATTTTTATAGAATACCTGTTTATCAATTTGTGATGTTTATTATATTTTCAAATTATGATTTTAATATTTATAAAATCAATGCTTCAGCACTGATGTTGAATTGTATTTTATGCACAGTGATCACATTAATTACTTAGATGGCACTTGTAGCTTAATATTCTCATGGTTGGCACTTACAACATAGATTAAATAGCATTAGATATTTAATTCTTGTTTGTTAAACACTTAATGCACTCTTTTTATAGTCTAGGTTGTAAAAAAATTTATAAGGCCTAGAAAACAAATAATAATTTAGATATTGGGTTAACTTTGCTGATCTTCATTACAAAGTAAACAATTTCTCCAAACTTGAAAATTTATCCTTTAATTAAAATTCATATTGTATAAAGTTTTCACTTTCAATTATTCATGTGGAGGTGTTCAGTATCTTTTCCAAACAAGTTATTCCCATTATTAAAAAAAGATTTAAATAATTTTAAGATATTAACATGTTTCCATAATAGTTGAAGTTAGAAACTTGAAGTCTGATTAAAATAAGATTTGGTGATTATCATTGTTGTTATTATGGCTCAGCAATTTAGTTTAAAAAAAAATATATTATACCAGTAAGAAGAAATGACAATAGTGGATTTTGCTAGCTTGTCATTATAAAGAAGACAGTCAAAATGGCTATTTGAAAATTTAATTTGATAAGGCCTCAGATGCATTATAGTTAACAATGATTGAATTTCACTACAAATTATCTTAATAATCTCTGTTCAGCTCATATCTTAACTTCTTACCATTACACAAACCCACTATTTCTGTTATGTTTTTAAAGGTAAGTATCTCTCATTGCTATGGTAATTTGAATAGCATCAGATCATATAAAGGTCAAGGTTTATTCCAAACATATTTATTTGAGACATTGATTGAAATGATAATATATTCTTTTATATTATACCATCATTTGGAACATTAAAATAAATTATTTCCACAATTATTTATTAAAACCAATTAGTTTATAATGTCTTTTAAAGTTCTTAGATAATTTATCTTTTATATAAGAATTACCTTCATCTTGTCAAAGAAATAATTTATTTTATACAATATAAAATAAGTTTATTTCCTAGTTTTCCTTTATAAATTTAAATAGACTAACTTTTAAACATACAGAAATTACATGAATGCATACATATACATTTAGATAAAGTGTTATATCTATTATTTTAGATAAATGAAATCTTAGTTGTATAATAAATGAAATATAATTATTTCTAAAATGTGTCAAGTATTGTTTTATTGTGATTGATTTAATGCATCCTATTTTGGACATTTTTTAAAACAATATCAATTTATAATATTGAATTTCAAAACATTTACACTTTTCACTTGTCATCAAAGAAATTCAATTTATGTGTGTATTTTCAGTTTGGAAATAAAAATTTAAATGTACTTTTCAAATTGAATGTAATAATAACACAGATGCATGTATTTTATATAATATATACATTTATTACTTAGCCAGGCTTACCTGCCTGTTGGCATTGTTGCCAGGCAAAAACATCTACAAATGTCATTTACACAGCTTTAGTAAACAGTTCCATTTACCTTAGCCATTTTAGGCCACTTGATGATGTTGCACAGAAATATAATGGCATGTTTTGTGCTTGGTGACACTTTAAGCAAATTCGCACAATTCACAGTTGGCTATCGTATCATTTGACATGTCTGTATTTCATGTGGCCGTAACTTCTGATATCTTCATAGTAGAGTAACTATATTTCTACTTAAATCATGCAATCTGATTCACAATGAATTGTCACCATCCCCACCCTTCTCTACACAATTTGGAATGTGTCAAACTTTGACAAAGGGTTGGGCTGAACACAATACAGATGACTTCATGCCAAAACTCATAATTTGAGGAATTATATACAAGGCCAAATGACCACAGTGTGGCAAGCAGTTTTTCAAATTGTGCCAGTTATTGATATAGGCTCATGTATTCGATTCCTAAAAAAATATTAAAGATGTAGTAGAAAAAAATAAAAAAATCCAAAAAAATAATTAATAGTCAAAGTTCTAATTTTTCAAAAGGGCAAAATAGAAATCATGCAATACAAATCACCATATAGCCAAACAAAAAAAAGACTTCGTATTTTAAATTGAAGTTTTGATCTTATTGTAATTTGGGGGGGGGGGGTTAGTGGTGGGTTGAAAAATTCCAAAAATGGAATTAATAGTAAAAGTTGTTTGTTAAAAATGCTAATATAAACATCGCATAATACAAATTATGCAAAAAAAAAATCACTGTATAGGCAAAAAAAAAAGAACAGGCACCATAGTATTTTCTTTTATTAAAAAAAAAACGAAAGGAAATTTAAGGTTAAAGAAGTCCAATGTTTTGATCTTATTTAAATTATGATGGAGGAGAGTTGGTTGAGAAAAACTTGGTTGTCACTGAGACAAAAGTTATTTTTGGTTTGTTTTTATTTTTTTTAAAAAAGGTAATAAAAAATGGTTTTAAAACTAAATGTTTTACTATAACAGTGATATACAAATAAAGCCAAAAAGAATGCCACCGTAATTAAAAAAAAAAAGAAAGTTGAAAAAGTCAAAACTTTTGAACTTATTTTAATTTGGGGTAGGGTAATGGGGTGGGGGTGGAAATAAGAAATATATTGTCTTGACTGAGACAAAAGTTAGAGCAAAAAAAGTTATTTTTTGTATGTTTTTTGAAAAAGATAATAAAAATCTGTTTTAAGACTAAAAGTTTTACTATATCAGCGTCATACAAATAAAACCAAAAAATAAAATGTCATGTATTTTATTTAAAAAAAATGAAAAAAGGGGAGGGATAAGAAATACTTTGTCTTCACTAAGAAAAAAGTTAGAGACAAAAAAAGGGTTATTTTTGGTTTGTTTTTATTTTCTAAAAAAGGTAATAAAAATCAGTTTTAAAACTAAAAGTTTTACTATATCAGCGGCATACAAATAAAGCTAAAAAAATCATCATATAGCCCCCAAAAAATAAAAGTCACCATATTTTATTTTTAAAAACAAAGAAAGTGGTTAAAAATTGTGGCCTGGTAATGTTGCATTGTACTGTATTTGCCTGGCATTTATGCCATCATGTGGCCAAACCTGGCCAAGTAATAAGTATCAAAAATCTTTTCAGAAGACAAATTTAAATCCTCTCTAAAAATATATATGTATAGATAGTTCAATCAGAGACATTTACTTTTAATAAACAATGAGGATTGGAAATTTGTCAACAAGCTTTGTGATAAATGGTTAGCCAGAGACAGCATTTAAAATGTGTCTGTCAAGAACCCTTCCAAATCCCTGACCATGGTTTCATGCTTTGGCACTCCTCAGAGAGGTGCCAGGGTAGGTTCAGACACTAGATATAAAAATACCAACCCAAAGCCAGCATTTATCTAAAAGTTATCTACTGGGTGGAAAATCTAAAATTTTCTGACACCTACATGTCTTTAAACCCCACTATCCAACTTAAATAGCTACATGGGATTGATAGATCTTCAACCATACCATATATTAGTAGCCTTAGCAATATAAAATTACATAAGACCCAAGGCAGAGACTATAAATAGTCAAATTAAAAAGTCATAGATCACATGACCCTAAACACTTAAGCTTGTAAATTATAAACAATGAGGATTTCCAATTCCTCAACAAGCTTTGTGATAAAGACTTAACTAGAACCAGCATGTAAAATATCTGTCAGGAAACCCACCCATACTTCTGTCTATGGTTTCATGCTTTAGCACTCCTCAGAGAGGGCCAGGGTATGTTTAGATACTAGATCTAAAAATACCAACCTAAAGCCAGGATTTATCTAAAAGTTTTCTACTGAGTGGAAAATGCTGGCTTTGGGTTGTTATTATTAAATCTAGTGACTGAACCTACCCTGGTACCTCCCTGAGGAGTGCCAAAGCATGAAACCATGGTCAGGGGTTTGGGGGGGTTCCTGACAGAGATATTTTAAATGCTAGCTCTAGGTAAGCATTTATCACAAAGCTTGTTGAGGAATTGGCAATACTCATTGTTTCTAACTTACAAGCTTAAGAGAATAGGGTCATGTCAACTATGACTCTTAATTTGACTATTTATAATCTCTGCCTTAAGACTTATGCAATTTTATATTGTGAAGACTACTAATATATGGTATGGATAAAGATCTATCAGCCCCATGTAGCTATTTGATTTAGATAGGTGAGTTTGAAGACATGTAGATGTCTGAAAATTTCAGATTATCCATTCAGTAGATAACTTTTAGATAAATACTGGCTTGGGTTGGTATTTTTAGATCTAGGGTCTGAACCTACCATGGCACCTCTCTGAGAAGTGCCAAAGCACAAAACCATGGTAGGGGGTTTGGGGAGGTTGGTGACAGAGATATTTTAAATGCTAGCTCTGGCTAAGCATTTATCACAAAGCATGTTGAGGAATTGGCAATCCTCATTGTTTATAATTTACAAGCTTAAGAGAATAGGGTCATGTGATCTATGACACTTGATTTGACTATTTACTTTTGATATTTGGTTATTTGATCTGATATCTGAGAATAATAGTTGTGGATTTACTGTTATTGATGAAAAATAAAATTTTTAAAGTTTTTTTTTATATTAATTAACTAGGATGGTAAAAATTAGGTTACTATATATATATAAAAAGCACTTCATTGTACCATGATGGCTTCAGGAATAGAACTAATTGTCTTATAAACCATTTAAAATATTGTTTCAATATTGATCAATGATAGCAAATTTTTTTCACATGGAATAATTTTTGTTAAATATCACTTAGAACTGGTAACTTAAGCTCTTATGTAATAATTATATTAAATATTTTATTGGTAATAAAAAAATTGGATAATTGGTATCATATTTTGCAAATATTATTTATATAACCTACAGTTAGCCGTCTTAATTTTCATCTTTTGCAAGAATAAATACATTATTTATTGATAAGAATGTAGATTTCAAAAAAAACTTTTATTTATGTTTGATTATGTAGTTTATTGGATAATAAAAAGTGTTTCTGATATTTTTTTATTAATTTAACTGAATTAGGTATTTTTCTTGTTTGAATTATAAATAAAAGTCACTCCTACTTTTTTTGCAGTCTAAAAGTTGTCAAATTGCTTTATATTTGTTGACATAACCCATATATATATATATTAAATTCTAATTCTTTATAAAAATTAAGAACATGATGAAAAATTTGGCTGATTTTCATTGAAAATTGACTTTATATCGTTTATATAAACTATAAATATATGAATGATTATGACATTATCATTTGTTTTTTTATTAATAGCCATTATTTGCTTTAAAAAAATTTGAAACAGTGATAGCTTTATTATGATTAGAAATATAAACGACATAATTTAGAAATGGTATTTAAAACAGTCATAAATTTGTTATGATTAGATAAATAAACACCCAAATTCAAAAATTTTCTCCAAATTTTTATGCAGATTGGTGTACATTTTCAATTTTGTGGGTTATTTCATATGTAGAAAATTTAAATTTTGTATTGAATGATATCTCAGTAATGTAAAGTAATAGTTTTATATATCTTAGGTAAAAAAATTATTTCTCATAAAAATATATCTGTCACTACAAATGTTCTATGATAACTAAAACCAACTAATTACATTTTCTACCACAAGACTGAAACCCAAATTGCTGTGATAATTGTGTGAACAAACATCATAATAGCTCCACAGATAATTTTCATGTCAAACATTTTCTTCCTTAATCATGAGTTGTAAAACTAATATCAAGTGAACATACTGGAGACTATTCATAACTCATTGTAAAATATTTCACATTAAAAATAGAATAGAAAAATAGATGTTCATTGTGTATTTTTCATAATAGTTATTAAGTAATCAAGTTAATGAAGGTTAAAAGACTATCTAATGTAAAAATGGATAGCTGAGTGAACATTCAATCATATATTTATAGATAATCAAATATTATCTTAAATTTCAATCCCAAAAGCTTAACTGAAAAAAAACCACTAAAATGCAAGGAATGGTTTTACTGCTAATCACAGCCTCATCAAGTGTAAAGAATTACAATATAAAAATTTATGCTAAATAATACCAACCATTTCCTCTAAATCCTATACATACTTAATATAAAAAGAACTTTTAATAAGGTAATTGTTTTAGAATTGTACATTTTCATAATGAAGATTCTTTATTTTTTTTTCATTTCATTTTTTTCAAGATGTCATTTTTAGCTTAATCAAAACAAATAATAAGGTCTGTATATTTTTATGAAGATATAAAGCAGAAGTAACATACTTTCTTTCAACCTTATTTTTATGTATCTTTATCTATTCATTTAAGATCAAACTATACTGACATAAAAGTATTATTTTATAGAAACAATGGATAATAAACACTTCTCCTGTTATAGTTTTTCTATTTAATTTTTTTTGAATTACTTAATCTTTTCAAAGTAGTACCCTTATAATAAGCAATTCCAAATAAAAAATTGCTTGGAAAACAGATATTACATTAAACAATTTATTAATTGTTACAAAGAAATTTTTGATAGAAATACTATTTGTGAAGTATTTATTTGTTTCTGTAAAAAAGTAAATGTTGATAAGAATAGTTTAAGTTTAAATGAAAAAATACAGGTAAATAAAAGTAGAGTTAGAAATAAATATCTCAGTTTTAATTTATATATCCATGAAAAGAAAATAGTTTACACTATTAGTTTTGATGAAGTTAAAATTGGCTATTTTAATAAATAAAATAAATGAAACAGTGTTAATAAATATGTATTACTCTGAAACAATAAATTAAATTAAAAGTTATTTTAATATTCAAAGTATGTGGATGAAAGTAAATTTGTTAGTAATATTTAGCATAAAGTGTTTCTTTATATTGTAGCCTTTACATATAAGAAATCTGTTTGTAGTGGTGAAATCAATGGTTGTGTTTTCGCATTTATTATTTTTGGTTAGTGTGGTTAAGTTATGAATTTCTGGAAATTTTGATTACTATGTTGACTACTTTAATATTACACTTACAATGCTTATATATATGTACCACAAAAATTACACCAAAATCAGAACACCACCAGACTACTCAAGAAAATACATTCTAAAACACTACCATTGATTTCATTGCTACAAGCAGACTTCTCAAATAGAAATAACTACACAATTACAACATATTTATAATAATCATAACAAAAACTTCACTTTCCTCCCACACACCCTTAATATTAAAAATCATTTAAATCAATTAATTACTTTATTATCACATGTTTTTATTAACAAAGTCTTTAATTATTTTATTTCATTTATGTCAAAGAAAAATATTTTAACTTTACCAAAATCAGTTGTGTTCTCTATATATTTTATTGACACATATATATATGCCGTTACATTAATTTAAAATAAAATCTTAAAGTTCGCAAATAAAAATTTCTTTTTTAAGAATTAAAAATTGAAAATTAAAAAATCATCTTAAACTCATATATATATAAAATCGCACAGATAAAAAAAAATTATTAAAATAAAACTTTATTAAAAATAAAAAACTAAATCTTTCAATAAAAAGATTTAGAGATAAAAATAAGTTTGGAAAACACATTAATTAATCAAAAATGGAAATGATTATTTTAATTAGTCAAAGGGAACTAGCCTTTGGGTATTTAAATGTATAAGCAATGGTCAGATAGGAAAACAATAGCAACAAATAGCAAATGAGAAAAATCCATCGGGAAATCGGACCTCAATGGAAGGATCATCATCAACGATGTAGTAATGTCCATTGGATCCTAAAAGGTAATATAAAAGGAAAAGTTTGGAAATTATTAGTTAGTTATTACGATGTGACTATATGTGTTAGTACAGAGTTGAAGGAGAAAGGATTGAAAAGACGCACTTTTCAATCCCTTCAGTTTTGTAAAAAAAAGAAATGACATCATTTTTTACATTGAGGACCAGTCAAAGCAAGAGACCTCCAGATGAATAAATAAATCGGCCAACAGAATACCAATCTCTTTAGAGCAACATGGGAATTCACGTTCAAATGGCAAGCAATGGATAAAAGGAATGTTTTGAAATCGTAATAACTTTTTAAACTCTCAGCTTTAAATATATATAATTAATGAACATTTCTAAACAATAAAAACTTTACTTCTAATCTTGTTCTGTATTTAAAAAAAAAGATTCCTATCTGACCAAACTAAATTATTTATTAATTAGGTATAATTTTATTTCATGTATTTCTTTTGTAAAATCATTTCCATTTTTTTTTTTGTATTTTTAAGTTTTTATTATGATTTCTGTTTTTCGATAAATTAAACTATATAAATATTAAACTTAAGTCGGGGGTGAATGTCTATATAGATTTGTAAAGTTATATTAGGGGAGGGTAATCTTAGGTTATTCATTTTGTAGTTGAATTAGGTCAATGGATTGGATATATTGGTGTAATTAGTAGATGTAGTATGAGATTCGCTATGGGCAGAATTGCTATTATACACCACACACACTCATTTTGTGTATGGGAGGAATTATAAGACGGAGACCGCAGTTCCTTTCTATGGAGTTTTTTTTATTGCTCTCATCATCAGATAGATGTAATATTTCTATCTGATGAGAAGCAGTTTCTTCTCTTAACCTAATTGTGCTGCCGTATTCATACTACATTGAACACATCGATATATCAGATGGATTGAAGTTTGGTTTGACTGCAAACCTTTGGCCTAAGGTTAAACAAGGATTGAATATTTTCTTTTCAAATGCAAATCTATGTAGGCTATTCATACTCGACACTCTAAATAAAAATGCATTAAATTTAAGTTGGGTATAGACACTTGCATGGGTTCATTACTGGTTGATTATGATTTTGGTTTTCATATTTCATCAAAATATTAGACATTCAGTAAATACTGATACCTTACGGTGAGTATCTAAGATGTATTTATGTTGGATTTTTTTTAAGTTATTGGTGTCAATGTGGTGTCTTATGATGAACACCATTGGGTTTCTCGTATTCCCTATGCAATTGACGGTATCAATGACTTTGTATTTTCATCATTTATGTTTACTTTGAAATGTTTTTTTGACCGTGTAATCTATGTAACCGATCTATGCTCAACATTAAAAACACATTTTATAAACCCATCTGTGCGAACTTATAAAAAATTAAAATGTAAACTTATAATATTATAAAAATTAAAATGTAAATTTAATTTCTAAAATCAAATTAAAATCCAAAGTAAAAGTTATTCTAAAATAATGCTAAATTTTATATATGTGCGTAAATAAATGTTTGTGGGTTAATTACTGGCAGTGGCTTATTTTATTCTTTTTTATATATTCTTAGATAAGAATTTATTATAAATATAAATCTCTGCTACTCCCTGAGCTAGTGACAATGGGCTTATGACCGCAATCAAAATATATTAAATCAAAATATATAAAAAAAAGAAATTTTTTTTTAAACTTACGTATCTGCCTACTTTATAAATTTTCTAGGTTCAAATGCCTAGTGGCGCCCTGTAGTGCAGATTATGTTAAGTAGCTCTTTCTCTGATCATTACAATATATATATAAAGTAGAACTAAAATATTTATTTCAACCCTATTTTTATGCACCATTATTCTTTCATTTCAAATCAAACTACTCTGATTTATATATATCTTCTTAAAAAAGTAAAGGAAAATGTACACCACTTCAAAAATAGTGTCTCCATTAAAAATTTACTTTGCATTATTTAATAAATTATTTAAAGTAATAACCCTTTTCCAAGCAATTTATCTAGTTTCCAAACAAATTACTATTTTACATGTAATTTTATAAGAAGACAATTTAAATGAATTTGGAAGTATAAATTCTTAAAAAAATTGGATATATATTAAAACTATTTGCAAGATATATGGATGATTGCTTGTAGTTCAGAAATATAAATTTTAACTGCTACTAAATAAGTTTAATTGTTTTCATATTTCTATAAAAAAATCCATGTTGAAGAAGAAGGGTTTAATTTTCTAAAGTTAAAATTTTTGTCTTTATTGGTGATTAGAAATTGTTTGTATGCAGTCATTATGTTAAAAATAAAATGTTATGATCTATAATTAAATCAGATACATTCATAATCTGGATCACATAAAGTATCTGCATTAAGCCATTGTTATAAAAATAAGACATTAAATAATATTAATAGGCTGGCTATTTCCAATTAAGTCAATTTTATAAAGATTATATGACTATTGGACATTCTTATAAGCTTATGAAAAGTATTTTATTTCAGAATAATATTTGTAATAATGTAAAGAATATTGGAAAATTAGTTTTTATTACTTTGTTATTTAAATTCTTTTTATAAAAATGTTTGTTAATTTGTTTGGGAGTAAGAAAATTGCTTATAAAAGTGGTATTACTTACAATAATTTATTAAATCAACCAAAGGAAAAATTTAATATAATGACTATTTATGGTATAGTGTATATTATCCTTTGTTTTGTAAGAAGGGAAATACAAGTCAGAGTAATGTGAACTTAAATGAAAGAATAAAGGTATATAAATGTATTGTTAAATATAAACATTATTTTTCTGTTTTACAAATCCATAAAACGATATAGGTCACACCTATAATTTTGACAAAGCTGTGGTTGTCTATTTTTAGAAAAATGAAATAAAAAAATTAAACAATTTTTATTTTGAAAAACATATGATTTTGATGGATATTAATTAATTTAAAAGTTCATTTAATATTAAGAGTGTATGGAAGTAAATATACCTGGGGATAATGTTTAGTATAAATATATTGGTATTTTGTAGTTCTTTACAAATGATGTGTTCTTGCAGCTGTAAAAGCATTGTTAGTGTTTTCTCAGCTATTCTGTTTTGACTTCTGAATTTGAAATAATTTTGAATATTTATTGACTGGTTTAGATTTATGTATTTATATATATATATATTAAATATTAATATGAATGCATGTATATATTTTAAGACATGCTGACAATGAAAATTGTACTTCTTCTTTTTTTGATGGTCGCTGTTTTTGGACAAGAAGAAGGTAAAATTTCTTTTATTCTTAGTGCAGTAATTTCATTGCATCATTCATTTACCTAAATATTCAGTCATGCTTTCTATATGATGAGAGCCAATCTGAGATTATAAAAATAAAAGACATCCTCTCTCAATATAATATGTAATAAAATGTATGAAGTTTGACAAATTTAATTATTTTTGAACATTCTCTTATTAGTTATAAAATGTTAAAATTAGTATAAACGTCTCACTGCTTTATGAAGTTTTATTATATATCAGTGACAAATCTTTTAATTACTTCTGGTGCATATATATATATATATGTAACGGGAGAAAGATCTATGAGATTCGCATATACTGACCACGCGGGCGCCACTAGTCCGAAAATAAAAACTAGATATTTATTTTAAGGGTGGACAGGATATGCGAACCAAAAGGCACCGAACTAAACTCAGGGAGGGACAAGATATCTTAAATATTGTCTAGACAGTTGAGAAATCAAAGCACAAAGACAAACATCAGTGAAATTAAGTTTAAACAATTTATTAATTTTATTAAAAGTTGTGCAATAGAATGAAGACATCTAGCCACAATTATAAAAGTGGCTTATATTAACATATGCGTATTTACCAGGGAGTGCATAAGAGTATGACAAACATGAAGGAATTAAACATTTTGGCAGCAGAATTCTCTCACTTAAAATATATGAAATGGTTAGGATAATATCATCTTGCTGGCCAGTTGTAAAATTACAAAAACATACAACAACTTTAGCTTCCTGAATCAGAGATAATAAAACAGTTACTGTCCTGCCGGAAATCAATGAAACCAGCGCGGACATCCGAGCAGTAATATTCTAATTACTGTCATTAAAACACTGCAGGACTGCTGCACATAATACTACATTCAAAGTAAACATGGTTGATCTCACTTACAAGACAGCAAAAGATATTTGATTACGATCTTACGTAATCCAGAAAGAAATGACTACTTTCAGAAAACCTGAAGAAATAACTTGACAAATAGCCAGCAAAAAGATTTTGTTGTTTGCACAAAAAGCGCAAATGAAACATGCTTAAAGATTCTTTATTTTACAACTAAGGGCAGGTGAATAAATAAAGATTATGAAAACTGCCAATGCATTTTGTAATAGTTAACAAAATAATCAGGTATATATTAAACATATAAAATACAATCTCCTAATGTATTCCCTGATAAAGGAAAATTGCAAACAAACTTGGAATCTTAAAACTAAGATTCCAAGACACAATTTAAATACTAGAAAAAGTACATACAGATAATAAATAATTAAAAACAATTAATACCATTTTAAAACATATTTATCATTAGATTGAGCAGAGATTTAATTAAATGCAATTTATTTACCCTGGCTTGAATAGGAAAAAGTTTAGCTTACGGTAAGGCAGAGTTCTAGTGATTTAGTGATGAGTACGCACTTTTGATAATAGTTCATCTTTCAGGTCCTTTGACAGCGGCAAGATAGAGGCAGTGTTTATTTTAAAAGTTCATGGAATGACTGAAGGAGAGCTGGTAGGCATGGGTCCATCCTTTTTCAAATTAGCAAGACATTCTAATGATGGCAAAACTCGTAGCGGTAGATTTTGACATTTTGCACAGCAACAAAGTTTGTCAATAATTATTTAAGTTTTTAACAGGAATTAAACATCCAAACAGCTACTCAAAACCATATGACTCTTAGCAGGCAATAATCCAAGTGTCCTTTTCTATACTGAATCGCCTCTCTCTCCTAAATTGGTGGGCTATATTTTCCTCGCTACATTTCCCGTGAAAAACTTTCATTACTGTCCATTCTATATTTCAGGCAGGGCAAATATTAATTTTTCACTCAATCAAATTTAAGACTCCCAACCAGGGATTATTGTAACCAAAATAACAAAGACAAAACTAAATCTCCACTTTTTAGAATTAACTTTAAAAATAATTACAATAAAAGCAACAGGAATATATAATTAGCAAGCTTGTCTGTTTTTAATCAAATTGATTAAAACAGGCGGTGAAAGTAAACTATTTTAAAATCAATTTTATAATCATTAAATGATCTACTTTAAATATAAATGTATATGTGTTTTAAATAATAATACAAACTTTAGCATTAGACATTTAATGAAAATAAAGTTGTTTTTCCTTTATTAATTTTAGTAATAAAACCATTGAATCGGAAATCAATCCGGCTCAATATATATATATATTTGATGCAGTTTTATTAATTTGCATTTGTTACACATGTAATCCAAGTTCATTTTAAAATTGTTATTGTAATGGATCATTTAATTATGATTTTTAGGGTAACAAAGAAGACCAATAGAATTATCCTCATAGGGCATAGAAAAATAAGTATTAATTTCCACATCTTGTGTAACATATATTTAAGTTAAAAATTAAATTATGAGTTATAAATATTTGATTTTATTTTTAAATTTAATATTTGTTTACCATAGTTCACTGTTATTACAAAAGACGATGCAAAAAAAAAACCAAATAATCTCGTTAATAAAACTCACTTTAATTAATTAAACATTAGTAATCAGAAATTTTATGATTTATAACTTCGCCTTTTATTATAAACGCATTAAAAGATAATATCTTTTATAGAAAAGTGTATTTTTACTAACATCTGTCTTGTTTATATATATAAAATTATGTTCTCAGTCAAAACCAAAAAATGAAATAAAAATATGGATAAACATGTATTTTGCAAAATCAATCTGCTTATGCAAAAAAAGTGTTACTATTATAGCTTTGAAATTGTTACATATATTAAATAAATTAGTAACAATCACAAGTTAAAAGGATGTTTCGAAATAGACCATTTTATTTGTATTTTATTTTATTTTATTTGTATTATTTCACATCAGACTTATTATCTACAAAAGTTAGAATATCTGGAGTCATAATTAACTCAAAATATAATTTAAAAAAAAGCCATTTTTTATAGCGTAATTGACATCCTTTACTTTATGGATATTTTATCACAGTAAAACTACTACTAATATTTTTTAACAATTTGCTTTCAATAATTAAAAAAGTCAATTTTTCACAAATACAATAAATAATGAATATGGACGTAATAATGGCTAGGTTAATTAATTTATTATATTTTTTTTCGAAACAATTAATTTATTATTAAACTGATTTAAAGTAATAATGTAAAATATCAGGGGGAAATGTGGATTTCTGTAGAGATGGAATAATGGTATTTTTATTGTAATATATCAATTCTAAGATAAGAGTTTGGTGGGTGAATTAAAAAACAAATCATTAGGAGATAAACAACTAATTTGAGTATTGAAAACTGTTTATCTTATAATTCATTTTTCATCTTCAAATTATTACATCACAACTTATAACAATGATTTCATCATTTATATAAAAAAGGTATAGATGCATTTCTTGATAAATCTACATGGATATTATTCAAAATCAATTATGGCTATCACAACTCTGAGAAACAAAATAATGTTTTTAAAAGTTGTATTTATTGTGAATGTAAATGCAATATCAAATCAATAAAAATGTTGACTAAATATTCTACACAATTTTTTTAGTTCTTTGACATTTTATGACACTTTATTTTGTTTTACTCAGATAAAAATGTTTCTTACTAAAACATTTTGGCAACCTGCTAACAGTGACTTCCTAATGAAATTTCTGTTCTGCTACATCATTCTTCTAAAGAAAATAATAATTGCTATTATTTAGAATGTTTGATTTAATTTTCATATCTTATATGTTTCAAATATTTTATGCAAAGACTAGTTCAATTTAAATATTTTTAAAATATTTTTAAATTGTTTATTGATCTTAAAATGTCCACTCTACCAAAAGGGTGATCTCATAATACTGGTCATTATATGAAACGTTTAATTTTTCAATAATCAATTGAGTGTTTTATTATTTTGCCATATTTTGTTACTTCAAAGGAGAATCCAGATGTGAATATTATTTATTGACTTATAATATTAGATATATTTATGCAAGTACTTTTACATGTAATGTATTAAATAAACTATTAGATCTATAATAAAAGTACTTAGTTTCAGTATGTAATTTATAGTAATGATACACCATCTCATGACATCATTCAAATTACTCTTATTCTATTTTATATATAAACTACAGAGAAAATAATTTCATCAGACTTTTAATGTCATAATTAATAAAAATTAATTTTTACAGAGATTTGCTTTTATAAATGCTTGATAAACAATGTCAATTTTAGATATAAATTGTTCAACTAAAGTGTTTATATATGCCATGAAAGAATCCTATAGAACATTTAAAAGATCATTTTTTGAATAAACAAACATAGAATAAGAATCTTCATAATTTATTAATAAAAGTTTTCTTATTCCATTTCATGAAATCAATGTAAAAATGCTATTACCAATTTTACATTTTAATTTGGAGCTTTGTTTAGAAAAATCATCTATCAACAACAAGACACATCAATGCAATACAAATTAAAATTGATGATGTAAAAATCCCACAGGCTTACTTGATACGGACAGTGATTTACATTCCCCAGAATATTTTACCTAAAATAAAATTTGTTGCATAAGCTAAATCATTACATAAATTGCCATGCAGTTTTTATTAATATAATTAAAATCACAATATAAGACATTTTGTTCCATATTTTTTCTTATTTTCACCTTTGCATAAAAATCCTCTTAAATAATGGTTTGCAATATAATAATAACTTGTACACCCCTTAGTATGTGACAGAAAAAATACTATTTTACAAAATTTTTTACAATAATAGTTTGCTGTACAAGACATTAGAATGATTACCCTATTACTACTGCAATAACAGGTATTTTTCATAATTTGACAAAAGGAAACAAAGAATGTAATCGTAAAATATGGTTATGTTTCATGTCTCATATATTTTATAAAATTGGCATGATTTTGCAAGTAACCACAATAATTTCAATCAATGGAAGATATTTTAACACAATTTTCAATCATTCAATTTTTAGATTTTAATGTTCCTTTATTTAAATAAACTGAACAGCTTGATGGTTGTCTAAATCAGTAGATTAGGTGATTGCTTTTTTAAAGTCATTATATTAAAACACATTATTGAAAGATGATTTAAATACTACATTTGCTTGCTCAAAATGCAATGTGGTCAAAATAGTAGTAGATTTTTGAACATAATAGTAAGGAATTTTTATTTTTAGATACATTTCTTGTATTTCATTTATAAATAAAGTGTTTAGTCACTAATGCTTACAAAAGTCTATAATTTTATTTAAATTTTTACTGAACAACCAATTTTATGTGTTTTCTTCAATCATGATACCTTTATCTATAGGTCTTTATATTAATAATGCCATTAACAAATGAACAATTTTTACAGCAAACTAAAAATAGTAACAGATGTTAATTAAATTGTTAATAATAACATTGTCAGAAATTATGCATAGTGAAACAAATAAATTTACTTAAATTCATATCACATGTCAAGAAAAATTTATTACTTAATAATATTGTTATTATACAGATCCAAATGAACACTTTTCATATTTAATGCTTGTAAAAAAAATTAAGTATAATAATTACTTAAGGATAACTAACAACAAGAATTATGAGAATATGACAGAAATATGATTTATGTTTTACATTATCATTTCCATCTTGGCACATTTTAATTTATTTATCATTCAATAATCTGCACTATTATAAAAACACATCATGTACTCTTTTAATTATTTTAATATTTAATAACAAAATAGTGTATTAAATGCCTTTGTTCAAAAATATGGATAGATTCATATTACTTTAAACTATTATAACTTTATTTTTTATTTCATTACTAAATTCATATAATAGTAATATAATTTATATTTTTATTACTTTTACTTTGATTTTTACAACCCACTATTGGTGGTTTCAATTGTTCCTGTAACTTTTTTCAGAATTATAACAAATGCAATACAAATACATGAATACAAATATGCATGAAAATATAATTTTAAATTTTACATATGTTGTTAGTATTAAGTACGTAATACAAATAATGGTTGCATAATATATAGGTAAAAATATTTAGAGATAATTGACATTGATTACATGTTTATTCTACAATATCTTTTTTTAGAAGAATCTATTTACATGGACCAAACTGACATAGAAAAAATTCTGGAAATTGCAAGAAAAGCCGTTGCTGCAATTCTGGGCATTTCTGTGAATCTGCACTATAATTCAGAATATGATTTGGATAAAAATATATAGAAGCTACTGAAGCTACTACTACATTCTGTAAATTTCATTGTTAAACATTTGAAGATTACATCTGTGATAAATTATTATGCAAGAATTAATGTAAATTAATATTATTGTTAAATAAAATATTATATCCAATTGTTAGTAATTGTATTATAATTAAATCTATTCATAGTTTCATAGCTATCTATCATTTTTAAAATTATATATTAATAATGCAAAGATTACATTAATAATATTGCAATTCAAAACAAACAAAGTTACTATAGTGTATATGTCATGCTATATATGACTTGCTTTATTGGGAATAAAAGTGTATTTACTTTTTTTATTCAAATAATTAAAAAATATCATTTTAAACTTTCATCTGATTTTTCTGTATCAGAAGTAAAAGACATATATCTATCTGTTTGTCAAAACATTATTTCAGCTGCATATTTGTCAATTAGCTGATTTTTAAAAAAACATATTTTCAAAATCTTTATTTTCAACAATTTAGAAGTTTTATGCACAAATTGCACCTAATTTACTCTCATTTATTAAGATAAATTACGTGAATAAAAAAATTGTATTTATTTGCAATAAATTTACTTATGCTAATCTAAATACGTGATCCAATCATTTTTAAGCTTTTTGTCTGTGCATGCATACATATGTTTGAGAATAAACAGTTAAAATATAATGAAAATTTTTATGTCCTAGAAAGATTTTAGAATATATCATATTTATTTATATACATAGTCACTGCTGTATTTAAGAGTCTAATTTTTATCATTTTTAAAGTAAGAAAATAATTATTGAATTAATAATTTAGTAAGAGAGATTCAAAACTTTAAAAAAGCTCCAATTTGTTGACTATTTTGTCTAAGAGAAAAACAGATGTACTTATCCATTATTTTGCTGTTTAAAAATGTATTTATTTGCAAAACTTATTCTATCATGCTATAAGATAATGTCAAGCGTTGGTGGTCGAGTGGTTAGAAACAACCGCTTTATAAGCAGTTGCCTCGGGGTAGGAGATCCACTGCATGGCTGATGCTTTGACACATGAAATATATATATATATAACAAACACTTTTCATGCCAAATTCTTATTTACAAAACAGATTATTTTAAGTAAAAAAAATAAGTTCTTAAAATATATCAATATTTTTTAGTAAAACTAATTGATCAAAATCGATTTATTGATAAATTAAATGTATACATTTACTCATGATTTATCTGTATTATTAGTATATTGTAAACTGAAATATGTTGGTGTCAGTTTGATTAGGCTTGATACATTCATTCAATATAAAAATGGGCATACTCTGTCTTCCTCTACCAAGGGCAATATATTTATATATTGTCTTTTGGTATTTTAATAAATAATGAATTGAAAAAAATTGTTTCATCGTAATCATAATTCCCAATGTATAATCATTCCAATTCTGCATAATTTTTTTTTCAGATTTATTCATTTTCCTAAATTGAAATCTTATTTTCTTTACATAATTTATGAAACCCATTCCTACTTTATTCATATATTTTCTAATACAACATAAAATGTTAACTGAATATCTATTATTATCATGTCTCACAACATTACTTTTCCTTATCATTTGTCTTTGCGTTTTGCAGTAAGCTTAATAATCAATCATTGATCAATTATTATTTTTATCCATTTTTAGTTTTTTTTGATAAACCTATTATATTTATTATTTATATTTTGTTGAAAGGTATGAAGCCTGTGGTATTCTTTTTTATGTAGCAAAATATACCCATGATGACAATTAGTGAAACATTTTTCAAAATCATTTATGTCCAACATTATGATGATTTCTTTTTTAAGCATAATTTATGAATAACAGAAATCCTACAACTAAATTTAGGTCTATGATAATTTTGATCATCTGTTGCAAATTTGACTTATTTTTTATATTTATTCATTATATCAACATTATTACTATTTACTATGTTGGAAAATCATCCCATCATTACTTTAGTCATTATATATTTCTTATTATTTCTACATTTTTTCTTTAACACTTACAATGTTTTCTAAAGATTTGAAAAATTCTTTGCAGAACTACGCATTTTTCTGCAAAATCTAGAGGTTTCGATAATTTCCATTGCTTTATAAGATTACTTTTTTAATTCACAAAAGATCTCTAATAAATCAAAAAATCTTGGTTATAGAGAATTGTTTCTGTCTTACATTCTTCTAATTTTAATGTAATTTTATATTATTCAATTAAATCCATAACTGTAATATTTTGAAAAACTTGTATTAAACTAGTTGATGCTTTTTATCTATATTTGATAATTCAATGTTTTAATCACTTAGAAATGCTTGGATAATTAAAAACCTTTACATGTGATATGATTTTACAGAATAATGGATAATATTTATTGATCATATCTATGACATCATTCACATTTACTTTGCCGTGACTTTTAACTTCAACCTTTCTTTGATAAAAATATGAAATTTTTTCTGACACTGTAAATTAGAAGTAAAAATTTTGTGTAAATCTGATTGTAGACTATGAAATCAGTAATTTTTTAATTACACTTTATTACATCTTTCACCTATGAACATCAATAATACATTCTTTTAATGACATTCTATATTATAATCACTTAGACACTTGGTATATAAATTTAGTCATTGCTTTATCATTTTTTTAATTCTATAATTACATTGAAATTTTAGTTTACATGAATTTTATCACATGCTTTGATTCAGTATTTAAAATGTTAAAATTTCAATAGATATAATAATTGATTGATATAATTTATTTTTATTTAAAATAACTTTTTAGAAATGTGATACACTTTACTTAATGTCTTCCTTTTTAAGACAAATCCCACATTTTTTTTTCAAAAAATAAAGTTTCTCAATACAAAGAACTTTATTTTGAGCATGTAAATATTTTTTATACCTTCCTTACTTGTTCACTATTATATTTTGTCTATTTCATTGTAATGTTTTTTTATTATTTAAGAAATTTCTTAGTTTTTAATACATCTTCATGAATAAAATTTAGAATTTTTTTTAATTTTTTTATTTTATTTAAACATTGACTTTGTCTAAATAAAAAAAATATTAGAATATTGCTATTTTTGTAGCAGCTATTTCTGTTACATTTATTATAGTAATTCAGTTTTGGTTTCACTTATTTCATTCAAATATTAACTACCTAAAATAATTTATTGTTTTCTAATGATTTGAATGTTTTAATTTATTGACATGTTTC
Source organism: Epiperipatus broadwayi (assembly GCA_028023455.1). Taxonomy (NCBI): domain Eukaryota; kingdom Metazoa; phylum Onychophora; class Udeonychophora; order Euonychophora; family Peripatidae; genus Epiperipatus; species Epiperipatus broadwayi. The sequence goes on along the minus strand of JAQFVV010012750.1, from coordinate 402,555 downwards.
TGATAGACAGAATTGTCAACTGGATATTGTGTTCACTTTAATAAATTTATCATTTGAGATTTATGTTAAAACGTGTTCTGTACCTACATATTTGTACATTACATTTCGTGCTGAATTTATTAGGATTATTACAATGTTGAAATACATATTTTCTGTTGTTGAAAATATAATTCAATTTTTCCTTGATATTATTTTAATGCTTGCATATTCATTTTTATATAGCATTTATTTAAAGTTAAAAATTATGATATACAGTTTTGATTTTTCTGCAAAATTACCAGCATTGGGTACGCCCTTATTTCTATTTCTTTAACCAATTGAGTCATACAACTATTCTTGTAATAATGTACCCCTGGTAAAAACAGCATCCTTCATAACAATTTTAAAATGTTATTTTGTTTTATTTTGCACTTTCATGTATGAATCATGTACTTGTTTATCAAAAAAAAATTTCATGAGAGAATAAGATGAGAAATTTTTAATTAATTTCTTTCATAATGTAAAGTGACTAATCTTTTTATGATGTCTGATATTACATCAATCCTCACACTGATGTTTTGCAGTAGTTTGATTATAATGATTATCTCTCTTTTTGAACAATATTAGTGTTAGTTTTACAATATAAAACATGTCTAATTTATAAAATTAACAGTTGTCTTAATTTCTTTTAACTAAAAAAGTCTAATAATATCACACTTAATAAAAAAAATGTTGTTCCATTTTTTTCTATTTAAATGTTATGTGCATTAGTAAAATCGTAAGTAAAGATGTTTTTGGAATTCCTTATTTAAGTTTCAAATCAGTTGACTATTAACTTTCTATTTTTTTATGAAAATGTAATGGTTGACACGTTTAAAAAGTTATGAAAATCAAAGCCACAATGTCATTTTTCCTATTATTATTGTAAATATCTAATAGAAAATTTATTGCTCAAGTAATTTATTCTATTTTCAAAAATCTGAGTTAAAATCAATAATGCATCTGAGGATAAAGATACAAATATTACATTAAACACAAAAGAAATGCAAATAGCCTTACAACATTTGTGGCGCTTATTGCTTAGCAACCAATGCTGATTCATGTGCAATATATATCATTACATAGTCATAATAACTTAAACAAAAAGGACTTACAGAGTGATAATTAGGAAACTTTCTCCTTAGTTCTTACACTGTTTTTATTATTTATCACTATTAGATCTGTATTAGGGTGTTATTATTTTTCAAGTAATTGCTTATACATGTATACATATACAAAAATTAATTAGTTTTTATTTCCCAGTTGAGGGCTTTTGTTATGAAGTTGAAATGTTGGAGTATTTTTAATAAAAACTTAAAACACTGATTGAATCAGCAAATTATGTTTATATAAATATCATACTCTATTTACATCAATAGGGACTTTTGCATGCAAGATTATCTTTATGAAGGAAATTTTATTCAAAATGAAATGTATCTTGCGATGATGTGTCTTTTGTTGTATCTTTATTACTATGAAAAATAAAAAAAGAAGTATAGAGATTATTAAAATTCCTTAAAATGGTTACTTTCTTAACACAAAACTACAAACACTTTTTGGCTGTTCCACAACTTTTTTTATATATTCATGTAGTACTTTTATGATCTGGATTCATCTGACAGTTTGAGCAATGATGTTTATGTAGTTATTTAATATATATTTAAGTTCTCAAAAAATCTATTCAAAAGAAAAATGTCTAAGTATTTCTGTTTTAAGATTTTTTATTAGAATATTTTCTGTTTGGCTTCACTTCCTTTATAGTTTTAATTTAATATTAAATTGTGTAGTGAATAATAGACTCCCTATTTCCCAACTCAAGAGAGTGCTACAAGAGGTATAATCTATCTACAATAATGAGAGCATTATGGATAGGATACTTAATATAAATGCTTGCACAGCCATACCCTCACTTATTTTCTTTTAAACATGTATCTAGTTAAGGGAGAAGAATTACTTTAGTCTAATTTTCAATGGCAGAATAACTCAAATTTAACAATTAACAAAGTAAAGATTATTTACTATAGTTTACTATGAAGAAGCAACCAAAATCCTTAAAATTGTTCTATATTTGAGCATATTGCATATTTGGTTTCTTTGCCAAATTACATATTATTCTCAATATTTCTTCACTATATTGCTGCATCATCTTGGAAATTTATTGACAAGTCTATTAATAATGTGAATCCATAGTTATGTTTTTGAAGTAAGGATGTGTCCATGTATATTTTTCATATTGCTTAAAAACAATAAATAATTACACAACATAAATTCACTTTAACTATTCACAACTATCTTGCTATTAAAAATTATACCTATACAATGGATATGTGATCCTACACCACTTTAATGCCAAACTACAATTTATAGCCTGTGTCCATCTGTTACATAAATTAAAATATATTTTATGGGGAAATATTCTCTATCCAAATAATATCAAAATATTTAATGAGTATTTTCAGTGGAAATAATATATATCTTGAAAAACAAATTTAAATATGGAAGACAAAATATTTAAAAGCAAATACATAATAATGTTGATATATATGTTGATTCAAAGGGTTTTGTGGGTTGCATAAATAAAAGACATTTTGCAGATTCATCCATGTTAAAAATTGTATATTGACATTTTGACTTGATTACACAAGTCAGCCAGTAGATGACTTGTGTGATCAAGTTGAAATGTCAGTATATAAATATTTAAATTTTTAACATAGATGAACCTACAAAATATGTCTTTTATATATATTGTAACCTTTCGTTTCTTTCATAAAAAAACAAATGATAAGAAAAAAATAGGATCAGGAGATAACCATATCCAAATAAAATTTTGTTTTAAGTTCAAAAAAAGTTAAATGCTTTTTTTAGAGAGACCAATGACCATGTAGCTTGATTTTAGTGTATAGATAAAAGTATGTTTAAATTTTATTTAAAATTATAGCATATTATTATGTAGAGGGAAAGAGGATTAACCATTGTGCACACTATAATATTTAAAAAATGTTAATTTATATAAGTCTAAACTGGAAGATCTTGTAAATTGTAATATTCATAAATATAAATGATATTACAAATACAAATAGAACTTGTTATAGATAGTATTTGTTTGACAGTTTTTTTATGAGGTTTAAATTTTCAGGAAATATATATATATATATTGATCTTGGAAATTTACAGATTGTACTGTATATTATTTGGTAGTATAATGTAAAAAAAATTATTTTGTATGGGTTTTACAGAAATTGGTTATTGTTTTCAGTTCTAAATTTGATTTAAGTTAGAAAAATTTATTTATATAAAAAAGTCAGTTATATACAAAACCCACTATTATAATTTTTTAAAAAATATCTTTAGTAAATCAAAGTGAAAAAAGTTGTTAAGATAAGAGTAAAAAAAGATAACATAAACATAACAAGAGCTTAAGTCAATAAACCAAAACCAACATTTAATAAATGTGTGAAAGTTTGTCTGAGGTATGCTGGCAGAGTCAGTAGAAAGATGAGATGAAAGCAACATTTGCAGGTGGTTTTTTAATAAAAGCTAGTGCAAATGATTCTTTCACTAACTCTGTATCTGATCATCTTCTCTGATCCTTTTGCATCAACTTAAACTTGAGAAGTGTATGTATATTAATTAAAATGAAGGGCTAAAAGATATAAGTGGTGTACAAATCTCTCTTCAAATCAATTATGGCAAAATTAGTTCTCAGCAAAAGGTTTTGTACTCAATACCTCAATTTTCATATTTGGCTTTGAAAAGTTCATTTAAAAGAAGAGATCTGAGGGACAATATTTTATCCATGGCTTAATTAAAAACTCCAAGGAACAAATGGATTTTAATATAAACAGTTAAATACTCATTATTATTATTATTATTATTATTATTATTATTATTATTATTATTATTATTATTATTATTATTATTATTATTATTATTATTATTATTATTATTATTATTATTATTATTATTATTATTATTATGTTTCAAAGATAACTTTATTCAAAAATAAGTCGTTACATTGATTGTTGATTATACATAGTGTTATACATAGGTTTACACAGTTATCATATTACAGTCTGGGTGTTTGACTAGAGTCTGTTTGCACTTTAGATTTCTCTGGGTTTGCCTTTTCCCTTTCCTATTATATCTCTATTATAAATTGGCCTGAATTTTAAAAAGAGACCATGCTGCTGCAAAAATATCACGTGATGCAATAATGCGCTCTTTCCCTTATTTTTTGCAATTTGTTTTTATAGGTGTTAGGGTGCCTTCTCGTGTTGTTCCCTAGTGTAAAATTGCATCTGGTACACCAGAATGCATATAGGTATTATTATTATTGTTATTATTATTATTATTATTATTGTTGTTGTTGTTATTATTATTATTATTATTAGTATTAGTTTTGATTGTGACACTAGTAAAAACCAATGTGCAATTTAGTTTATTTGAATCAATCAAATATGCAATGGACACTTGTCAAATATAGAAAAAATAATTGCTCAAAATGAATTAGCAATTCTTCATCACTAATAAAATCAAACTTAAGAATATACATGGGAATAGAGCATCTATAACACCTGTTTTGTTGGAATTTTTTTGGTTTCTCTCTCTTTAAAAAACTAATAAAAAATAAAGCTTAAAGAAAAATAAAGTTATGGACTAAAATATAAAATCAAACATCTGGATTTGATCCTGGTAACAATTGTGTCAAAAAAAATGAGAGCGATCTACAGGACTGTTTTTTAAGTTTTAATTGTGATTACATATGAAAATATCAAGTATCAATGTAGCTACATCCTGAATGAAAAAATTTTGTGCTTCCATAATCATTAAAGTGAGATGAATATAGCATATTTTCCATCGTCATAAAGCAAATAATGGTGGATGGTGTTGTGTACAATCCATGTATGTCTTTCTATTAAATTAACATTTACTTGCAAAATATTCATTTTTAGCTCTGAAGGAACCCAAACCAAAAAGACAATGTGTAATGTTTTTTTGTTTACCTTGTCTCCTTTAATTTATGTTTGTTATTATGTTTAATGGATATTTAACACTCATAGGAATTTTTTTTAAAAAAACCCAATGATTTTTAACTCTATATGAAACTATTGAAGTTTTTTTTTTTTTTTTAAAAAAAAGAAAATTGTTAATGTATAAAAAAAAAAGAAAAAGCATGAATGCTTTTATATTTGTCATATGAAACTTTTTTTTTACTTCTCAAAATTATATGCCTATTGGTAGAATTGTGAATGTCATTTGAATAGTCATTGCTGTGCTCTAACAAGTAAATGCAATCTGTTTTGATTATAAATCTTAGATGAGTGTTGCTGGGTGCTTGATTTTTGAAATGAATTAGTTCATGGCTTTTGTTCATGATTGGTTAAAACTTTATCATTATGCATCAATATTATGATAACCCTGTGTATGTGTGAAGCTGCAAATATTGATTATTGCTGAGGTAGATTTATTTTACCGCCTTGAAGGGATAGATAGAAAATAACTATCTTCTTATTTTATTACTATGTATGGAGGTATAGGAAGATTGAGGACTTGATGCCAGCTCTATTTATACTTATTTGTTATAAATAATTATTTATATACTAGTGGTAAAATGTTTCACATGCCTATTAAAAGTAAATGTGCAGAGACTAGTTCTTCACATGATGCTTAGCCTCACAAAAAATGCACACCCTTGGTTTATGCTAACATTTGAAGTTATGAATAATTTGTTTAATTTTCCTTACTAAGACACTAATGTGTGCATTGTAAAATGCAGCATAGTAATATGAACTGTATAGAGGGTTTTTGCAAGATAATATAAAAGTCACTATGGCAGAGTTAGAGTTCTAATCAGATGTATGTATTGATGTGGGGGATGAAAGGGAGTAGTTTTGATTTATACACTGGCCGATCTGTAGTCAGAGTTTTTAGAATGTAATAAAATTAGACATTGTTAAGCTGTGGCAACATATTAGCCTATCCAAATGTATACCATTGCTGGATTGGTAAAATAATGATCAGGATTAAAGAGAGATATAGTGAGGTATATTTAGTGTGCATGGATATAAAACTGGTTCAATTATTTAGAATCGTTAAAAAATGTAGATATAAAACTATCTTTACATAGGAAATAAAATATATCATTGCTTGTTGGAATAGTTTAATTTATCATTATTGTAGTAAAGTGGGACATGAAATTGAACAGATATTTGGCTAATGTTTTGCAATAATACATTTAAAAGCAGAATTCTGATTCCTTTTTTCGGTGCATTAACATTAAAGTTAAAATATAAGTCAAAACAATGATTAAGTTTAATTTGGAAATCTAAATAATATGAAAATATATATTTATTATTAATATAATTATTATTATTACTACTGCTACTGTTACTGCTGCTGCTACTACTACTACTACTACTACTACTACTACTTCTGCCACCACTGCTAACACTACTACTATTATTATTGTTGTTAGTGTTATTATTATTATTTTATTTTACAATGAATATAATATCTGAGTTTGGGGTGATATTATATATGTGTGTTTCTTTCTCATTTAAGTATAATAAGTATTTGTTATTATTATAAATGTACATGTGTCTTGTGTTTTAATATTTCAAATATATAGATCCATTAGATGACTAATGAAACTCTGAGATCTTTTTGATGAATTACATAAAAGATAATACATAATACCCCAACTACAGAAAATAATCACCTGTTTATTAATTTTATTTTACAATGAATATAATATCTGAGTTTGGGGTGATATTATATATGTGTGCTTCTTTCTCATTTAGTATAATAAATATTTGTTATTATTATAAATTTACATGTGTCTTGTGTTTTAATATTTCAAATAAATAGATCCATTTCATGACTAATGAAACTCTGAGATCTTGTTGATGAATTACATAAAAAGATAATACATAATATCCCAACTACAGAAATTAATCACCTGTTTATTAATTTTATTTTACAATGAATATAATATCTGAGTTTGGGGTGATATTATATATGTGTGTTTCTTTCTCATTTAAGTATAATAAATATTTATTATTATAAATTTACATGTGTCTTGTGTTTTAATATTTCAAATATATAGATCCATTTCATGACTAATGAAACTCTTAGATCTTGTTGATGAATTACATAAAAAGATAATACATAATACCCCAACTAGAAAAAATAATCACCTGTTTATTAATTAATTAAAGGAAATACTTTGCTAATGAAATAAACAGCTGTTCATCATACGAGGTCCAGACAATATGTTTAATGGATATTAACTAGGCCAACTACATGCAACATGAGTTCCTTCATCATTTGTCACTGGAGATGTGTTTTTTTAGTATTCAAACTATCATTTGACCAATTTGGAATGGTGGAAGATGAAGAAATATTCAAACATAAAGATTTTATACAATGGAGATGTCAGATTTCAGCCACACAGAACCACTGGAAATTCCTTGGTTTGTTTTTGCCCTTTTAAGCCAGTTCACTTCTACTTTATTTGCAGACATGGGTATCTTTTTTTGAAAAGGGATATATCATATTTGAGATATATACATTTATAGGAATTCTTTTATTTATTCAGAAACAAACATTGCTGTGTACAATGCAAAACATAAGACCATCAGATGTTACCAGTACAATTTTCAAAAAAAATCTCATCAATATGTCAGAAATTTTTGTATTCAAAACTGTCATTGATACTATATGAAATACAGCCTGATAGCAGTACAAATGGACGTAATGAGTGTTTTTTATTTGCTACCAATTACATACTCATAAAAACATTACAAAAAACAACATTATCAAAATCAATATTATATTTATTCACAAACTTGCTAATAAATAGAGATATGTACATAACTCCAAATGGGAAAATCTCTTTACTTTTAATCCAGATCAATAAATCTCACAAGGATGTCTACCTAGTGCATTGCTATTCACCATGTCCATAAATCCACTGTTTAATAACATTGAAAAATGGTTCACAGGAATCTGTGTACCCACACTTGGTAAAAATGTAGCTAGCATAGCCTATATGAATGAAATAGCAGTTTTAAAACTCATATATTACATGAATACACTTGCACCTATAAGCTAAAATTTAACATCGATAAAGAAATGTGTATGGTGTTTATGTGTAGAAAAAACACATACAAATGTATTTCAGGGTAAACCTTTAGCATATTTAGGATTTTCCTTTCATTTGAGTTGCTCAGTCATGAAATTTGATGATGGCATCAACATGTTTGTTGGACTTACTAATTTAAACTGCTGTAATGAAGGTACATAAAGCATCATAGTAAAATACAATTAAGTATTGTACAAATAAAATGTTAAAGTGTAAAACAACTCAGTAGTATATGTATTTAAATAAACATAGACATAAGACAAAATTGGTGATGAAGATGACATATTTTTAATGAACGTGCAAGCAAGATCAATGCATAAAAAATTATATTTAAAAATAAGGCAACTAGCATATGTAAACATGCAATTATTATTGTTATGTCATAAACTGTCATGCAATGGGTTTTTCCTTGCATTTCTTTCTTACTTAAAAAAAACAAAAAATGTTTCAGATAAATTTTTGAATCGACAACATATTATACCACATAATGGCTACTATAGGGACTCTATTGTCATTCGACATTGACTCATCAAACCTGTGGGATACATATGCATTGCAAGTGCATTTTTTGCAAAGCTAATGACATAATTTTTGATCACAGAAGGCATGCAACTCTCCTTATAGCATGTGGCCTAAAAACTTTGAGTATCCTGTGCTCCTTTATATCTCTGGCATTGCTTCAGGAAAAGTCATACAAAGACATCATTAAAATTCTAAAAAAATAATTTAACCTACAGCCATCCATCGTATACCAGCACTTTCAATTTCATTGCCATTGTCAATGAGAGGGAGAAAGCGTAAGCACATTCTTGGCAGACCTACAACATCTGAAAGATGGTTGTAAATTTGAACCTTCACATAAAAATCATCTTTGGGATCAATTCGTTTGTGGACTGTGTGAAGAGGCAACACAACACAAATTACTAACAGAAAAAAGCTTAACCTTGGAAAAGACTGTTTAGTGTAGCTTGGCCATGAAAGCAAATGAAATACATGCCACAAGCTCATCCATGCCAACCATAGACCGTATTCAATGGAACAGCCAACAGTTCACTGTACTAATTCTCTGGGGTCACTACCACCTTCTCAAACACTGGTGTACAAAAGAAACAATAAAACTTCTTGGTCAGGAACCACTTTTTGTGATGGATGCAGTGCTCAGTACAACCGAGCAGAATGTTCTTTTAAAAAAACCAAATGCCATTTGTGTCAGAAAAATGGGACACCTACAGCATATTTGCCAAGCAAAGCAATGAAATACTTTGAGGATACCTAACCAGTGCATGACAGTGACAAAATTGGAAGATGAAGTTATAGATCACATCCACAAAGTATGCCAGAATGGCTCGACACATAAAGATGTTGCATATATATTCATATACGACAAAAAATGCAAAATGGAGGTTGACTCAAGGTCATATATGTATGGAACTGATACCCAATTTACAACCAGTCAACATCACAGAGACTTTAAACATTGTGCAATAGCATTTAAAGGATAATGCATAATACCTATACAATATGGGAAGGACACATGCCATTATGACTTTTGGTAGCAGAGAGACCATGCACAAGTCTATTGGGATGGTAATGGTTCAGACTGCTGGATATTACACTATCAGAAATTCATAGTATTAGTGAACTATCCATCTAAGATGTCAACAAGTATCTGCAAGTATTCAACTCATCAAGAGGAACTTGTAAAGGACCAGCCATTTCACTGCCACTGGATCCAAATTATCCTCCAATTAGACTGAGAGCCTGGCCATTAAAACTTGCCACAAAAAATAAGATGGTTCTCGCATTAGAAATACTGCTTTAGAAAGAAATCATCAAGCCAGAGAACAACCCAATATAAATAACACCAATGGTACCAATCCTCAAACCTACAGGAGAAGTGTGATTATGCAGTGATTATAAGGTGACTGTCAACAAGGCCTTCAAGAACCACCAATACCTTCAATCCAACATCTTTTGGCATCTCTTTCCCATAACTCTATTTTCACAAAAATAGATTTGGCCAAGGCTTACCTTCAATTTTTAGTCAATGAGACATCAGCCAACATACAAGCCATAATCACTCGAGGAGCATTTCATGTTAAATGCTTACAATATGAAATCTGTGAAACACTTGGGATATTTCAATGTGTCATAGACAACTTGCTGGGAGATATCCTTAAAGATTATCCATACTCTGATGATATCTTAATCTATGCCACATCAAAGATTGACTTATGTGCAAAATTACACATCATATTGGAAAGGTTGACATATAGCGGATTGAGGGCAAACAAGAAAAATTGTATGTTCAGAGAAAACACTGTAAATTTCCTAGAATATAAAATTGATAATAAGGGCTTCCACCTGTCACCAAGAAAAGTGGATGCAATTAGAAATGCCAAATCCCCAAAGAACAAAAGAGAACTAAAAGCATTTCTAGGACTCTTAGAACTAAAAGCATTTCTAGGACTCTTAAAATTTTATAATAATTTCCTTCCAAGCCACGCAACCACAGCTAAACCCTATATCACTCATAACAAACAAACATCACATGAACTTGGACAATGAAACACAAAATGACATTTGAAAAAAGATGCATAGACCTCTGATAGTGTATTGGTGCCATTTGATCCAAACCAGAAGTTCCAACTTTACATGTGGCACTTCACCATATGGGGTGGGGGCAGTGTTATGTGATTTCCCAATGGATCAACTGCCCTAGTTGCTTTCACCTCACCCACCTTATCTAAAGCTGAAAGGAACTATGCCAAACTGACAGGGAAGCTTTGGCAAAAATATTTGCCATCACTTCCTATTTGGAATCAAATTTAAAATAAATACAGACCATCAGCGACTGCCAGACATATTTACCTCAGTTTTAACCAACACCCATAATCTTATCACCAAGAATGCAAAGATTGGCTCACACACTAAAAGACTATTGTTTTAAGCTGAAGTATAGATCAGGAGGGAAAATTGAAAATGCAGATGCATTGAGCAAATGCCCACTTCCATCAACTGAAGATGAAACTCCTAAATTTGGTGATGTCCCATTTTTGGAACAATTATAGTTTCCCCCTGTGATGGTAGAACAGGGGGCACAAACGACATGCAGAGACTTTTTGTTAGCAACTGTAAAAAAGTATATTCTCACCACCGAGCCAAACAAAGCTACAGACATAAAACTGCAACCTTTTTAATAGACAAAATGAACTCTCCGCACACACACACGAACTGTCTGCTGTGGTGGTACCATGTCACCATATCTTCATCACTACAGAAATTCATCTAAATGAGCTTCACATAGGTCACATAAAAATCATAAGTGCTAAGTCATTGGAAAGGTCATATGTATGGTGGCTGTCAATGGATAAAGACATAGAATATCTTGTGGAAAAATGCATGCATTGCCAAGTCGTAAATCATGCATGTCCTCATACTCCAACACACCCCTGGGAGGCACCATTGACACCATTGTCTCATTTCCTTTCGGATTTTGCAGGCCTCATCAATGGACAGATTCTCCTCATTGTTGTGGATGCATACTCAATGTGAGTAGAGGTACAGAGAATACAAACAATGACTTCAAGTGCAACAGTTGCAGCACTGTGACAGCTATTTTCACCCATGGAATACCAGAATGTATGGTATCCAATAATGGACCACAATTCACATCATCAGAATTCTCGATATTCCTAGTCACTAATGGAGTCGGACATGCATGGGTTGCACCCTACCACCCAGCAAGTAATGGTCTTGCAGAGCAAGCCATACCATCAATAAAAGAGATCCTGAGACATGACATACATGGACATTGGATCCAGCATCTAGCTCAGAACCTGTTAACTCAATGCATCACACCATCTGCAGCCACAGAATTAAGACCAGTTGACAATCTCTTCACCAGAGTTCTTCATACATGCTTAGATTTCATACATCCAGATAGAGCCCCAAGAACAACACCAAATACTACTGTAGAGAATATGTGAATTTACACCAGACCATGTGGGTTTTGCATGAGCCACAAGGAGGGGCTCCCCTTGGATCTCTGCCACACTAGAACAGTGAACAGTCCCTTGCCATATGAAGTTCAGCCTGACTTGGTGGTGCAACATAGCACCTAGATCAATTGCGAGCAGGAGTGACTGTCACTGACCAATCCAGCTCAGTTCAGCAGTGGCAGAGGAACTGATTGATGTTCCAAAAACACCACCTATATCAGCAGCAGAAACCATAGACAATCCCAATCCAACACCTCTCTGCCAACCATCTCCAAAACTATTCAAGGAGCACCTTTCACATCAACATTGACATCCGGCATATTTAGAGAATTACAAAAGTCTTATTCTAAAAGGAAAGGGGTGTTACGGATTGGGTTATGAGACATCACAAAGGCTAGCTGTGAGATGAAAATGTTCTCAGTCATGGACTTACAGTAATGGCATCAACATGTTTTTGGACTTACTAATTTAAACTGCTGTAACAAAGGTAGTATAGCCTCATAGTTGTACAAATAAAGTGTTAAAGTGTAAAACAACTTGTATTTAAATATATGTAGACATAAAACAAACTACTTCAAACAACAGAATGGGCTACATCCTCTCTTTCAAAAGCATATCTTTTTTATATTCAAAGATATCACTTATAAAGATGATGAATATTACAAAAATTCTTATTATACACCAATTATAGTCTTCACAAAATTTTTTGCATCAAAGATTTATTCATTCTGTAGAAAACTTTTATGGGGAAGAAAAACAGTGGCCTTCTCACTCAGGCAAATGCAATATTATAGCAAACTAAAAGATTACATTTGATTTATTTATTTACAATACAAAGAACAATTAAACTTTTATCATCCATGATGAGAATATACCCACATATACAATTCATCTTAAAATAACACCTGCAGATAAACTTGCACTGTACACAAAATATCTGCTACAAACATAGAATCTATTAAATGAATATCTAACATCACTTTCCACAAGACAAATGGTGATACTGGAATACATATGTACACACAAACGATAATTTAGACTTTCCAATGCTAGATATTAACAATAAATTGCTAATACATAAATTAATGTATTGGACTCTCAAAGTCCAAATTTGTATTGATTTTTTACTGCAAACAGCATGTGAAATGTATTCTGTTTCCTGTTTTGTTGTAGATGTTTTTTTAATAATTGTATAATTCACTGATTACTGTTGAAAATATGTTTTGTGGGTATTCTTCCAGTAGTTTACTATTAGTATTGTTTTTTTAAACTCAAACATCTATATATATTTTTTCCCTTTAAACTGATATATCTCCATATATATATTAATAATGTTCCTTCTAAAACCCTAACCTAATGCGATTTTGCTAAGCAGATCCTGAGTAGCATGCAAATTCGAATATCCTTATATAATGATTTTTGATATATATAAGGGACTTTATGAAATTTTAAAATGACTAGTCAATAAAAAATAATCACATGACTCCACATTTTTTAAGCTTTTTTCTATGATAAAAATTTATTTTTTGTTTTTTAAACTTGTAGAAATAAACAAAGAGCTTTGCTAATTGCAAAACAAATTTTGAAATAAGTGCTTAGTAAGAGAAAGCATTTAAAACATCTCATCTAAACACTGACTCCCCTTCAACTAAGCAATGTTTTCATGCCTTCGGCACTCTTCACAAAAAAAATATAATAGCTTCAGAAACTGATTGTTGTACATGCTTTCTCTTGCTAAGCATTTCACTCAAAGCTTGTTGAACAATTAGCAATGCTCTTTGCTTGAAATTACGTCTGATAATAAACTTTATAATTCATTAATCAAAGTTGTTGACAAAAATAGTCAAATGGTTTACTTTTGTTTGGCGGTTGTTTCTTCTTCCGGATTTTACATTAAAAATATAATGAACATAGGTTTTTTAGTTTAAAACAGCCGCAGAGGTCAATTGTTCTTTTTGGTGAGAAATTTGTCTTTATTTATTTCCTTGTTTTACGTTTAATATTATTACAAAACAAATGACTAATATCAATCAAAATTAATCACTTTCTTTGTTACTTCTACAATCACTTTCTTTGTTACTCCTACAATGCATTAGACATTTATTAAATCAATAGGATATCAATTGCCCCAGCAGTTTTATTCTGATCTATACAAACATATGTAACTATAATACATAAATATTTTACATAGACACATAACTTCCACTTACATGTATATACATTTTTTATATTATAAATTTTTTAATCTACATACATCTATTATATATGTTTTTACTCTCTTGTATGCATACAGTAACATAAATATGTATAAAAGTATTTATCATTTTTTTATCATATTATCCAAAAAATTAATCAACATGTTTTATAATCATATAATTATATATGTTAATTAAGAAGGGGAAATTATATTATGAAAAATATATATAAATAAATGTAATGTGTTTATGTAAAGTTTTCACATATTATACTTATATTTATAATTGTTATAGATCTAAAAAAGACTTCTGGGGCAATTGAAACCGTTATTCATAACTAAATGTATTCTGCTTTGTAGAAGTAATAAAGAAAGTGATTAATTTTAATATTAGTTGAATTTAGTAGTACAAAAAAGAACACATTAAATTACAAAGAAATGACTTAAGGAATAGTTATATGATATGTAAATTAATAGCTTTTGCAGTAGAAGTTGATGCAACTAAATACCATCAGTCTGATAGCGATTTGCCATTGGAAAATGAATAAATTTTTTTATAAAGATTGGAATTTTCCAAAATGACATTAAGTGAAAATTTCACTAACATTATGTAAAAAAATAAACAATTTCTGATTTATTGACATGTCTGTATTGCATTTCCAGTCATAATATTTATTATAATAATATTATCATTTTGAACTGTTATTAATTCCTTTCTTATTTTTATATTGTATGTAGAAGTGATATTTTAATAGTGTT
This sequence comes from Epiperipatus broadwayi, assembly GCA_028023455.1. NCBI lineage: Eukaryota > Metazoa > Onychophora > Udeonychophora > Euonychophora > Peripatidae > Epiperipatus > Epiperipatus broadwayi. The sequence goes on along the minus strand of JAQFVV010012750.1, from coordinate 387,440 downwards.
ATTAGTAATTCATTGAAGCTGAAAATCAATATCTTCAAGTTTTGTCTTTACTGGTTTTATCTTAGAAACGTAATTTCGGTAGTTGTAAATTATACACTGTACATCTATTGGTGGGGCTGTATCTCTTTAAAAACATAGCGATATAATATTACCGGGAGTCTAGATTTTTTTTTTTCAAATATACCGTCTCTATTTTTTTTTTTTTTACAAATATACCGTCATTTCCATAGGTTTTTTTATTCTAAAAAATGTAAAAAATGTACATTATAATGGAATTTTTTTTTTGGGGGTTTAATTTTAAAGTATAATGGAAACTTTCTTTTTGATTTTTAAAAATTGCGAAGTTTCTTTTTTTAAGAAGTAGCTTTTTTTTGTTACATTATGTGATTTTTTAAAATTCTCATACATGTTTTATAAAAACATTTTGTTTTATATAAACAAGAAAAAAACCTTCTTTTTTGTTGACATTATGTGACGTGTCGGGTTTATTTCAAAATCTATTTATACTACATGTTTTATAAAAAGATGTATTGTTTAAAAATGAAAAGGCTTTTTGTATATATATTATCAAAATAGTCAATATCTTTTTCCCAAAAGTGTGTTGTTTGATTTCAAATAATTCAATGCAGTTAAACAAACGCAGGCTCACTTTGCTCTCCTGGATGTTAATTAACTCACACAAAATAATCACAACCACAACAGATTATCTTTTTCAAAAAAATCACAACCACAAGACAATTTCTTCCCCAAAAAAGTGTGCTGTTTGATTTACAATCATTCAAAGCAGTCCAACAAATATTGCCTCACTTTGATCAAGCCCCTACTCTTAAACACTGACATTCTGGCTGTTAATTGACTTACACAAAATAACTACAACACAGATTCTTTGAATCAATAAACTTATTAACCACATACAACTAGAATTCTAAACTAAGTATTTCTTGTGAACACACTGGGCCAATGAACCAACCTTTGACCAAAACATTTTCCAAAATAAAATCCAGATCTACCATCTACTCAGACAGTTAGGAGGGTTATAAGACTACTGATCTTGAGGCAGCAGGCTTTAACCATCTGACAGTTAACCATCGTTATAATTTTGTGCACCTCAAGCTCACACTCAAGACCATTGAGAGGTTTTGGAGTTTAGAGCAGTGGCAGAACAGCAAACAATGCAGCACAGCATGCCAATATCTCCCCAAATAATCTGGCTGAGTTGATTTGGAGACATCTTTATCATGACGATAACATTTTTAAAGCCATACGGAATGAAATGACTGCCCATCCAAGTAACTTGTCACTAACAACTTGTTTATTTTGGAAAAATGTTTTGGTCAACTGTTGTTTTATTGGCCAGTGTCTTCAGTAGAAATACTTACAGTTATGAATTCTAGTCATATGTGGTTAATAAATTTATTGATTCAAAGAATTGTGGTTGTAATTTTTTTGTGTAAGTCAATTAACACCCAGAATGTCAGTGCTGAAGGGTAGAGGGTTGAGCAAAGTGAGGCAGTTTGTGTGATAGCTTTGAATTATTCGAAATGAATAAACAACACACTTTTTTTTTGGGGGGGGAGACCATTGACCATTTCGAATGATCTCTAAAAAAAGCCTTTTCATTTACATCATTTTATAAAACATGAAATATAAGCAAGTAGATTTTTAACTAAAGCCAACATGTCACATAAAGTCCAAGAAAGGAGGAAGGTTTTTTCCTGATAAAAAAAACAAAATCTTTTTATAAAACATGTACGAGAATTAAAAACCAAACAAAAAAATAAATCACATAATGTAAACAAAAAACAAAAAAGCCACTTATTAAAAAATTTCTCATTTTTAATTAAAAATAAAAAAATAAAGTGTTCATTATAATTTAAAATTAAAGCAAAAAAGGATTTCATTATTATATATTTGTCACATACACCTTAAATGGCATGTGGCAGGATGTTTTGGGTTTGTAGAAATTCAACTGTGTCAACTTCTGTGTTTGGGATGTCCCCCCATTGAAAAAATGTGTTAGCATTTTATTATTCTGGTATGAGTCATGACATAAATTGTACTTTTTTGCCAACACCTGCAATCACTCTGTTTCAGAGCACTTTTCATCTTTAAATAAAAATAAAATTGGTTTGGGAAATATCATTGATCCACTGATAATTATTAGTATGCAAAAATATGTCTGTTGGCCAATACCAAAAATTATATACATCAGCAAAGAAACAGTTGGAAATCATTGAACTGCACACAGTCTCATTATATTCAAGCAAAAATACAAATTTTGTCAATCTGCATAGGAACTGATGCCACAATGCAAATGGCTAGCTATACAATCATAGTGTTGTTAGTAGATGTAGTTGTTCATTATCCACAATTGCATTCAGTATCTAAATGGCTACTATGATTGCAGTCATTTATTAGGTGTAGGTTTGGCCTTGAAAACGGTGTTATTCTGTTTTTACACAGAAAATGCACCACCAGTCAATGTACAGTGCATAATTTATAACTAGATTGTAATTTTTAAAAAAATAATAATTATATTATGTGGGATTTTCCATTTAACTCTTTTTTCTTTTTATAATTTTATACAGAAAATCATATTTGGATATGTAACTTAATATATACACATATAAAAATTAGTGCAGTCATACATTTGTTATATATATATATATATATATATATATATATATATATATATATATATATATATATATATATATATATATATATATATATATATATATATTGTTTCCAACCAGTAACCACCTAAACATTCACAGTAAATATAGCAACCAATATCTCTAACTGCTGTCAAGGCAACCTTCACACCTTTTAATAGCAAAATGGAAATATATATATATATATATATATATATATATATATATATATATATATATATATATATATATATATATTCTAACTATTAAATATTTGAAAGAAGAATGATGATTTTCTAACTAAATGAAGATTCAGTTGTATTATTGGTTTTTGAAAGATGCTGAACATTTCTTAAATATATAAATTAACGACAGATGCATTTCTTAAGTATCAATTAAATATGCAATGCATCAGTTATATATATTCTGGTATACTAAGTATAGATCAAATAATTTCTAAGTATAGATTTAATCGAATAATTTCTCAAATATAATGCATAGACTAATATATTTCATACGTATAAACCAAATATAACTTTCTTCATGCGACCGCGTTACAGGCCAATTGTAACCAAATAAAATCCATTCAAACAAATGAAAAGTTATTCTTTATTTTGTTAACTTTATAAAAACTTATTAAAGTAACAGGAAATGTATTTTGCAATCTCTCGATCGATTGGGAGAGCTTCCAAATATCATATATATATTATTGAATAGTTTAAGCTAATTACTTCATTATAACCAATGAGAATTTTATTCAAATGATCGCACATCCACGTTATGGATTAATTATATTATATTCAAACTATATGGCATTTACACATTTGCAGATAAATTGCATGCCATATACAACATTTTAAGAATGGATCGATGGATACTTCATTATTCTCAGCTGACACTATTTCTGAGGCCTACTGAGATGATGATGATGATACAGAACATTTATAAGCTTAATTGCCAGGGCGCCAAATTGCAGATCCGATAAAATATAGAGGTTAAATCTCAATTCAATACTCTTAGTAATAATATTTCATGAATGGGTTAATACATAATTAATTTAGAGAACACTGAGAACGCATTAAAATTGACAATATTAATATCTTTAAGAATTCCAGGCTATTCTCAGCATAATCCCATTCACTATGATTAAAGCTACAATTAAATTTTATTCTAATTATAAAGTTCTATATTCATCTCCACCTTCCTGATCCATCCCTTCATCAATTTTACGTCCATATGTCTATTACACTATTATTTATTTTATCATTAAATTTTACATTTTTGCTAGCTCACTTCCTCACACTCTAATCTCTTCTCAGGGTTTTTCGAACAATTAGGTGTGGAAATCGAATAAGCTGAGATAGGTTATTGGTAATAAACCCTCCTCTCTTGATCGCCTCCAAGGTGATCTCGGTTGTCTTTAATGCAGTCTAATATCAATTTACATTAAAGCTGGAATATTTTAAGCTTATTAAATCTTTATAAACACATCATAAAACCTACTCGCAATTATAACAAAATTATAATAAAATAAAATGCGTCTAGAGGAGTTTGAATACAACGGATGGGGAAAGGATTTTATGCCCACCCTCTGCACTCCTATCACTCAAAACTATCTCTAGTCTCGATTTATATTTAAACAATATTAAATTATTTGGTAATTTTATGCATTTAAAATTAACCTTTTAAATAGTTTTACTAAATATTAATTACGTACATGATAATTCAAATATTCATAATAATATTATATTGATGTATGATTGGATTGGAAACATCTAGATAATAATAACCCACAAAAACATGGAGACACATGCAAATTTTATTTAAAACAAATAACAAATTTTATTTAACAAACTATAATTCAATATCAATACAAAACATATACAGTACATTATATCTACACTTTCTTTTAACCTTAAATATGGTAAATACCAATTTCTTCCCGTTTTCAATGCTTTCTCTTTTTATTACAGATATATTGTAGAAAATACATAATCGACTTTTCCCCTAATTAAATCTAATAATTTTATTTAATAAATCTAAAGTTGATATTCCCTTGCAAATTTCTTGATCTTATCCGATCACACGGATTAAATATTCTTTGGCCCTAATCTTTACAACAGATATATCTTAATAATAGTGAGACTAAGTTATTGCAAATAAATTGGCATTAAGATCAAACATCATCATAGTGCACTCTCTATGTTCATGTTCTTATAACATAATAATATTTTAACAATACTACCTTTCCAGAGAAGTTCTCAGCTGGCCATATAAATATTTATTAAATGCATTTATATACGCATTGCTTATGCCCAATCATTTGTAAGTTTTATTTAACCCTTAACAGTTATTAACTTAATTATTTTTGGCTCGTATGCTAAATCAAATCTACAAAAACAATATTCAAATACAACAATTGCACATACGTTATCTGCATTCATTCAGACATTAAATTGAGTTTGTGACCTGGTATTCAATACTAAATAACACTTATCATGGTTATCCTCTCATACACACGTAAGGAATATCAAATATTAATATGAGGCAGGCAGTGACCTGAATAAGAGAGAACCTTTTCACCAAGGTTGAGATATGCTAGGATTTTTATTGCTAGTCATATAAAAACATAGGTATACCAATTACCTCTGGCCATCAAAATAAGAAACCTTCTTATGGTGTAGAAAATACTCAAGTGGGAAAATTCTTCCACTGGGTTCAAATACTTCATGAATATAGCATATATCTTAGTGAGTTAAACTTCACTGAATTTGTGGAGATCTTTGTCTATCCACACACCTACAGGTCGAAACATCAAATTATACAAGTAAACTTTCACAATCTTAATATTCTTGCAAAGTAGTGTACTAGAATATGAGCCCATAAATTTTCCAAGCATAAATCAGCTTGTTTCTGGCATTAACTTTATGATAACAATAATAATAAGCAATAAGAATTGTGCACAAAATTCTCAAAACTATTTTCATGCACTTTTATAAAATAAAATAAAAATAAAAATGATGATGATACTCAACAGACAAGCAATTCATTTATAAGTCTAAGCATTTGATAATAAGTTCTGATGCTAATAATAATATCTCTTAATTGTTTTTTTTTTAAATTGAGAAAAAAAAATTGTTTGTAAAGCATTTTAAATAAGGCATATTAGTTCTACCCCAAAATGACCATAATAGCAAAAGCATTTAAATAAACATATATAAAATCATCTGAAAACAATTTCTACCCCCAAAATAATACAATAGTAATTACATGAATTAATTTTAAAATAGAAGATATACGTGATATACACTACAAAGAAAGAAATTCGTTTTTTAAAATATATATATTAAATGTCCTACACACATAAAGAGTGAATAATAATAATAATAATAATAATAATAATAATAATAATAATAATAATAATAATAATAATAATAATAATAATAATAATAATAATAATAATAATAATAATAATAATAATAATAATAATAATAATAATAATAATAATAATAAAATTATACTTATATAAGTCTTTTAGCAGGTATTCTTCCAGGTTCCTGATTTCTCTTTTTTTTCCTCCTTGACCAGTTTATAATAGCATATAAGTCCTTGTAGTAAAAAGTTCTTTTAATGGAGTTCTTTTCCTTTGCTATTATATATACAGTTTTTATTTTGCTGAATGCATTCCTCATTTCCATCTCTAGATAGATTACCTTTAAACTTTGTAATTTTCTGCAAGTTTCAGTTAAACAGCCTTCATTTAACTTTTTCACGATATCTTTCTGTTTTTGATTGTCCTTTTCCAATTTTAATTTCATTTTGTAGATTTAAATTGACTTATATATGACTCAAACTTTTGAGTTTTAAATTTTACTATTTGCATATATATAAACGATATCAAACTCAAATTTTAACTTCTGTGGTTTAAATTTTTATTACAATCTGCTGAATAGCTGACTTTTGGAAGGTTCCAGTGTGTGTTCCCACTTAAAATTTACTCACTATACATTGTTATATTTAGCCAAATTATTCTGAAGAGACAAAGTACAATAAAAATGATTTTCAATTTTATAAGTTTTCTTTTTAGTCAATGAAGGAAAACTGCTACAGATAAGTTTTTCAAAATACAAGCAAGTCCCCTTTCTTTTCTTTTAAAACAGCTTTTATAGAGACGTCCATCTGTTTTTCTTTATCTTTATAATTGACAAGTTACCCCTTCTCAATCAATTTTAACCCTTTGCCCCCCCCCTCAGAAAAATAAGGCACAAACTCCATTTCAAACAGACACGATTACTTTTACAATCTAACAATTAATTGCCAATTAATTTTTGACACTCTGACAGACCAAACAGACCATCATCTGTTCTAAATTAATGGTCCACTTAAATTCCTTAGTAAAACCTGTGTCTTTTAAGGAATGATAATTAACTGAGAAAGATAATACCAACACTAAAATAATCTTACTTTTTCCCTTTAATAGTGAAACCAATTATCTATTGCAGCTGTTTCAAACTAAGACTTTACATTAAATTTCGCTGCTATAATATTAATATAACTTATTTAAAAGATTTTAATTTCTTATTTAAAACTGCTCTACAACATGGAAGAAATGATTATTAATTGTAAATTGTACCATTAAGATCTACAATTAAATTATACACACACACACATCGCAGGTATATACTTTTCATTAAATTGAGATTTTTAATGCCTTAATCTCTATTTATTACAACTATTCTACCTATATTATTATTATTTTTTTATTTACTTTCATGAATTATTTATTTCCAACCTAGCATAAAATAATGATTATTCATCATCACTATCCTAATGTAGTTTTTAATAGTCACACACCTCCCTATCAACAAATGTCTAAATCTTGCTTTTCCTAATATTTTCTTAATATCAATTTAACCCATAAATTAAAATAAAATAATCCTCTGGTTATAAACACATTAACAATAAGTTTTTAGTTTGCTTACTAGTCAAACATATGCAATCCCTTATAAATATGAGTTCAAACTTGGTTTTCTTATTACACAGAAAAAAATACATATATTATGAGGAAAATTTGGATAGAACCTTCTCTTTCATAGCTAACTTAAAAAAAACTGGAGTCTTGGACAAATCCAAGGGCTACAATATATATATTTGGGAAATAGTTATAAAACACATAATTATATACTGCATAAATTGAATTAAAAATAGGTGATTATGGTATAAGTACAGAAAATAATTTTTTTCATGAAATTGATCAGAGTTGTAAAAAATACCAATGCCATTAACATTATAAATATAATAAAGTTAATGGAAAAGATACAGTTTAACAATTTGATTTAAGAATTACAATTCAAAATGATTTCAAAGTAATTTTGGCAAGAAAATTCCTATAAAGGTTGCAAAGCAAATAGTAATTTATATGTTTAATATGTTGACATATTTATGTTTGGCAGATTGATTTATATAGTCATTGGAAAACATTTTTGCTATATTACAATTAAATTATATTTAGCATTATTTTTTAAGATTAGTTTGTTTTCAATTTTTAATCTTTTTTTTTTTTGGAGTTAGAATGCCTTCTATTTGTATCAGTAGCCATAATGTATGATTCTGAATATGAACACTTAAATAAAAAATAAAATGCAAAAAAAAATAATTTTCTTATTTTCATTTTTATGTTAATATTTATTTTGAGTCACAGATCAAGTAAGTTGTTATTGCATAACTCTAAAATAGAACAATTTTGTGAATCTTACTTACATAATGCATACAACATTTCCAACTATTATACGTCTACTAAAATATAAACATTTTTTTTATTTTCTCCTTTTCTCTACATATCAAATATACAAAAAATTTATAACTTGTTTAATGAAGTTACAAGTTGTAAATTTTTACACCTTTTATTAGATCATATACTCCAGTTCAGTATTCAACATTTCATGTATTATCGTTTTTTAAAAAATCTTTTTAGCACACATTTATTTTAAATTCTTAATTATTTCAGTGATGTCAGTCATGTTTCTTTTTTCATTAATAATTGTTATTTATAACTAATGTTGATTCCAAATTTGTTATGATGTATGAGGTCTCAATTAATCTTTTTAGGCATAAAAAGGCATTTTCACCTATAAAAATTGTTAATTCACTTTTCTTACTTTTTTCTAACCACAAAATAATGGATGTTTTAATACTCCTTTATTTTCAATCATTTCAACCCAACCCAAAAATAATTTGACAGACTTTATTTCTTAGCATTTTGTCTATATGAGTTATATGATACAATCATATTATAAACATATTGTGCTGATTGTTATTAATCTTCAATTTTCTTTTCTTTGATGACCCTTGAATACTATATAAATATTTTTATCATTTGTCTTTCAATGTATTTTTTTTTCATTATTATATCACTTATAACACATTTGAAATTCTCTTTAAAATAGTAAATACATAATTAAGTACATAATTAGAAGGGATTAGAATACAGACTTTCAAGCTCCATAGAGCTATCCACTCCATTTTATAAAATGGATATAGCTGACCACATAGATGTGAAAAAATAAATGATCTAATATATATATATATATATATATATATATATAGATATATATATATATATTGTGCTATACCAGCACTCATCAGTTGGCCCACATCATTATTTCCCACACATATGTATAATCAATACTCAATTTATATCAAGATATCAAATCTTAAAACTTTCGTGGACAGGCTTCAACCTTTTCAACCATCCAAATCTCTACTAATTACAATAAACTCAATACAGACAATATATTTGGATTTCAGTAACTATATATTGTAACTGGACCCCCATACAACCCTTTTATTATGTCAGTTGTAACAATTTTCTGATGAGCATGCTGTAGGAAGGAACTATCAATTGACATTCCTAATGCAGATGTTAATGCCTCCTACAACAATATTTCCTGCTCATCAGAGGATGTAGTACCATAGAGACTGGAAACATCTAAACATTTCTATGTTTGGTTTCCCAAAAAGCACCATTAGAGTTCCGTCTCACTACAACCTGACTTGCCTAGATCTAATTATGTCAGACGTAGCTCAGAAAGCATGAGATTCTCATGAACAAGTGCTATAACTGATGAGTGATGCAATAAAACAAAACAGAATTGGACAACTGGATAACCAATTTAATTTTTAGTAACAAAAAAATTTTTATTAAATAACAATTAATTTGCAATTTCTAACGAAGTTCATTTCTATCCACATGATAACTCATCTTCATTTTACTTATGAAAGAGCTAAAAGCAGTTCTTTTTTTTATCAATAGTTCATTTACAAGTTCATTTATGAGAAGACGTTTGGAAACAGTCTAATTCAACAATAGTTCATTTTTGAATTCCTTTATGAGAAGAAGCTTGGAAATATTCTAATTCAACAATAGTTCATTTTGAATTCATTTATGAGAAGAAGCTTGGAAATATTCTAATTCAACAATAGTTCATTTTGAATTCATTTATGAGAAGAAGCTTGGAAATATTCTAATTCAACAATAGTTCATTTTGAATTCATTTATGAGAAGAAGCTTGGAAATATTCTAATTCAACAATAGTTCATTTTGAATTCATTTATGATAAGAACCTTAGAAGCAGTCAAGCATTTATGGTTTATACAATAATTCATTTTGAATTCATTTAAGAGAAGAACCTTAGAAGCAGTCAAGCATTTATGGTTTATACAATAATTCATTTTGAATTCATTTAAGGGAAGAACCTTAGGAACAGTCAAGCATTTATGGTTTATACAATAATTCATTTTGAATTCATTTATGTGAAGAACCTTAGAAGCAGTCAAGCATTTATGGTTTATACAATAATTCATTTTGAATTCATTTAAGGGAAGAACCTTAGAAGCAGTCAAGCATTTATGGTTTATACAATAATTCATTTTGAATTCATTTATGTGAAGAAGCTTGGGAGCAGTCAAGCATTTATGATTTATACAGCATTTCATTATTTTATGAATTATTATTGATTGGTAAACATTTAAACTCAGCAATTCTTGGTTTGTGGAGCATTTATCATTTGGTAATTGAAGCATTTATAATTTAGTCAAATATAAAAGTATATTCATATACATAAATTCTGTTTGGCTTGTGGAGCATTTATCATTTAGTAATTGAAGCATTTCTAATTTAGTCAAATATAAAAGTATATTCATACACATAAACTCTGTTTGGCTTGTGGAGCATTTATCATTTAGTAATTGAAGCACTTCTAATTTAGTCAAATATAAAAGTATATTCATACACATAAGCTCTGTTACATTACTCAGATAGAAGTAATATGCAATTAAAGCATTTCTAATCCATATAGTAAATACGTTCAAATATTTTTATAAATAAATTTGCGTATAACTATTTCATAACTTCATTTTATAACGTATGATAAACATGTTTTAATATTTTATAAAAATAAATTCTACGTAATTATTTCATAACTTCACTTTATAACGTATGATAAAGATGTCTTAATATTTTATTAAACAAAATGTATGCAACCGTTTCATAACTTCACTTCATAACATATGATAAAAATGTTTTAATATTTTATAAAAATAATTTTTATGTAGATATTTCATGATGTCAATTTATAATTTATGATAAAGATGTCTAAACATTCCTATAACATAATTACCTTCCAGTTTTGCAGTCTAGTTTACTCAAAAGAAGGCGGGTTATTTCATCTATGGAAAGTCATGGCACAGCGTGGAGAGAGTGAAGCCACTAATTTACCCCATTGTCATTATAATTCCTCTAGCAAAGCTTTCTTTTTCCATTTTCACGTTTTGTTAAAGCTATATTTTAATGTGTCAAAAGAATTAAGTAATACACTTTTTTTTAAAAAAAAATTTAATATGTTCTGCATCTCTGTGTAAGACGAGAGAGAAAAAGTTCTTTTCTTCCGATGACGTGCCTAATTTGAATACTGCTTCAGTTTTACCCAAGTATCTTTTTTTTCTTTTTAATGATTGGATAATTAATTTCTTTTTTTTTTATTTAGACAGATAAAAAAAAATAAGATGACATAACATTTTATTCAAATCCATCAGTCACAAAATTAAAAATATGATTTTTTTTTAACAATTCACAGCTTTATTGCGTTCCCAATTAGACTGAATCACGCTAGACATTTTTAAATGGGGGGGGATCTTTTGAATATTTATATGAGGAACAGTATATCTGTTTCATTACCCCTCACCAAATTTTGGGATGAAATCGCCTGGAAGTACGATTTCATTCCATATACTATACACATTATTTCTCAGTACTGCCTGGTTTTAGATATGCTGATGAATGGGTAAGATGAGCTGGAAAAGTGAATACATGAACTATAGCCTCCAATGCCAGGATAAGTAGATGGCCAAGCACAAACTACCAGCATGCGCTGCCCCATGATGTCACGAGAAAATATCTCATTTTTAAGCACTACCTCTCTTGTACCTAGAAGTATCATCCAACCAAGAATAGAAGCCAGAGAAAAAAAAACAATTTTGCACTCAGCCAACCCTGCTCAGCTTCAGTGAGTCTTAGGGGCTATCATTTGGCCTATTCATGAGACCAAGGCCTATACATGAGACCTATATATACGCACTGCTGGACTACTCTTGGAGCACAACATCCAGGTCTGGATAGTGCCAAGCATATACTTCAGAGCATCATAACACAATGCATCCAAGCAGCTCCACTCAATCATCCACCATCTCAACATGAAAAACACAAGTTCATGCATCACTACATCACACTCACAAACTTTTCCCATCAGCTATCTCTATTTTATTCTGAATTATAACTGCAACCTGGTTTGGGAGACTGAGGATCATGATCAGTTCTCCTATAGTCCTCTTTTGTATTATGAGGTGACATACTTCTGGATCGTCTCTTTGTTGAAAATTTATCATGTTTAACATTACTGTGGTATCTTGCTTCTTCACTTCTGTATTTTCTTTGGAGATCCTTGTTACTGTTTGATCTTCTAATTATATGTGTCTGATATGGACCATGAACACCATCTGTGGATTTTCTCCTGTTCCTCTTCCATGGTGGTACTTCATGTTTACATAAAAGTTTCTTTTTAAATGGTTCTTCTGCCATAGCAATTATTTTTTTGGTATTTGTAAAGGTTTCTTGTTGTTTAATTTCTTTCACACTGATAAATCCCGAGTTTTCAGATTCCTTTTTGGTGTCTTTTCCTGCGTAAGCAACTATATTTTTAATAACTGTCTTTATATATTTTTTTTCTGTACTCAATTTTTGATTTGAGTTTATTAAGCTTTTGTTTATAATTTTTATATATGGCTGAGGACTAACACACTTTTCTTTCCATTTTATGGTTTCTTTCTCTATCTCCTTTACTATTTCATAGCATATATCAGACAATTTTTCTGAAACATTTTCTTCTATATTGGACAGTTCCTTAGTTATATGAGAATTAAGTTTTTGATCATGTTCATTTTCATGTTTTTCATCTTCTTGAAGATCAGAAGATTTTAATTTTACTTTATTAGATTTATTTTCATCCATTTGAAACTCTTTTGCTGTGTTTGATATTCCAGTCTCAGCTTCTGTATATACTGCTTCTTTCTTTTCAATTTTAGAGGTATATTCCACAATCATAAGTTTTCCTGAAGGTAGACTGACAATTTGAAGATCACCCTTTGTAATTTCAATTTCTTCCTTTTTAACAATCTCAAATTTTGCTTCATCAGTAATAGGATATTCAATTTGTGATTCCTTTAAAATATCTTTGGTTGGAAATTCCAAAGTTTCCTCCTCATCCAATTTTTTAGACTGAATTATTTCCTTTATCAACTGGTTTAACTTTTCATTTTGATTTTCCACTGCTTCTATAGCTTGTTTTTCTATTCTTTGGTTTACTTCTATTGCTTGCTTGTTATCTTCTTCTCTCTGTTTGATATCTTCTTCTCTTTGTTTATCTCTTTTTTGGTTATCTTCTTCTCTTTGTTTGATATCTTCTTCTCTTTGTTTGTCTCTTTTTTGGTTATATTCTTCTCTTTGTTTGTCTCTTTTCTTTTGGTCTGCTTTTATAATTTCCAATAACTGGGCTAATGTAGACGTCTCCCCTGTTTTCTCTGATTCCTCATCTGCTTTAGCTTCTTGTTTATCTTCTTTCTCAGGAGGATCCTCTATGCTTTCTGTATTCATCATTTTTTTTGTTTTTGATCTGGTTTTCATCAATATTTTATTCTAGTTTAGTGGTATTTTTTTTTTATTTCAACTTTATTAAGCTTCTCTCTCCATCCACACCATGACCTTACTCCATCTTCTTTGAAATGCCTGTTTCATTCTTTATGCCATTCATTTTTGTGTTGTTTTTCTTTTAAACTTTTATTTTTCCATCCTTCCTGAACAAATTACATCACTACATCATATGCACTGTTCATATCACAGAATCGTGATCTGCTTATGCCTATGAGTAGGCTAGCTAGATCGGACCTCACAGTAGGGTGGCAAATTAACCGGCCTATGAGTAGGCTAGCCAGATAAGGCCCCACAGTTGGGTGCCAAATGTAACCGGACCCCCATACAACCCTTTTATTACATCAGTTGTAACAATTTTCTGATGAGCATGCTGTAGGAAGGAACTATCAATTGACATTCCTAATGCAGATGTTAATGCCTCCTACAACAATATTTCCTGCTCATCAGAGGATGTAGTACCATAGAGACTGGAAACATCTAAACATTTCTATGTTTGGTTTCCCAAAAAGCACCATTAGAGTTCCGTCTCACTACAACCTGACTTGCCTAGGTCTAGTTATGTCAGACGTAGCTCAGAAAGCATGAGATTCTCATGAACAAGTGCTATAACTGATGAGTGATGCAATAAAACAAAACAGAATTGGACAACTGGATAACCAATTTAATTTTTAGTAACAAAAAAAAAATTATTAAATAACAATTAATTTGCAATTTCTAACGAAGTTCATTTCTATCCACATGATAACTCATCTTCATTTTACTTATGAAAGAGCTAGAAGCAGTTCTTTTTTTTTATCAATAGTTCATTTACAAGTTCATTTATGAGAAGACGTTTGGAAACAGTCTAATTCAACAATAGTTCATTTTTGAATTCCTTTATGAGAAGAAGCTTGGAAATATTCTAATTCAACAATAGTTCATTTTGAATTCATTTATGAGAAGAAGCTTGGAAATATTCTAATTCAACAATAGTTCATTTTGAATTCATTTATGATAAGAACCTTAGAAGCAGTCAAGCATTTATGGTTTATACAATAATTCATTTTGAATTCATTTAAGAGAAGAACCTTAGAAGCAGTCAAGCATTTATGGTTTATACAATAATTCATTTTGAATTCATTTAAAGGAAGAACCTTAGGAGCAGTCAAGCATTTATGGTTTATACAATAATTCATTTTGAATTCATTTATGTGAAGAACCTTAGAAGCAGTCAAGCATTTATGGTTTATACAATAATTCATTTTGAATTCATTTAAGGGAAGAACCTTAGAAGCAGTCAAGCATTTATGGTTTATACAATAATTCATTTTGAATTCATTTATGTGAAGAAGCTTGGGAGCAGTCAAGCATTTATGATTTATACAGCATTTCATTATTTTATGAATTATTATTGATTGGTAAACATTTAAACTCAGCAATTCTTGGTTTGTGGAGCATTTATCATTTGGTAATTGAAGCATTTATAATTTAGTCAAATATAAAAGTATATTCATATACATAAATTCTGTTTGGCTTGTGGAGCATTTATCATTTAGTAATTGAAGCATTTCTAATTTAGTCAAATATAAAAGTATATTCATACACATAAACTCTGTTTGGCTTGTGGAGCATTTATCATTTAGTAATTGAAGCATTTCTAATTTAGTCAAATATAAAAGTATATTCATACACATAAGCTCTGTTACATTACCCAGATAGAAGTAATATGCAATTAAAGCATTTCTAATCCATATAGTAAATACGTTCAAATATTTTTATAAATAAATTTGCGTATAACTATTTCATAACTTCATTTTATAACGTATGATAAACATGTTTTAATATTTTATAAAATAAATTCTACGTAATTATTTCATAACTTCACTTTATAACGTATGATAAAGATGTCTTAATATTTTATTAAACAAAATGTATGCAACCGTTTCATAACTTCACTTCATAACATATGATAAAAATGTTTTAATATTTTATAAAAATAATTTTTATGTAGATATTTCATGATGTCAATTTATAATTTATGATAAAGATGTCTAAACATTCCTATAACATAATTACCTTCCAGTTTTGCAGTCTAGTTTACTCAAAAGAAGGTGGGTTATTTCATCTATGGAAAGTCATGGCACAGCGTGGAGAGAGTGAAGCCGCTAATTTACCCCATTGTCATTATAATTCCTCTAGCAAAGCTTTCTTTTTCCATTTTCACGTTTTGTTAAAGCTATATTTTAATGTGTCAAAAGAATTAAGTAATACACTTTTTTTTTTAAAAAAAAATTTAATATGTTCTGCCTCTCTGTGTAAGACGAGAGAAAAAAAAAGTTCTTTTCTTCCGACGACGTGCCTAATTTGAATACTGCCTCAGTTTAACCCAAGTATCTTTTTTTTTTTTTTAATGATTGGATAATTAATTTCTTTTTTTTTATTGAGACAGATAAAAAAAAATAAGATGACATAACATTTTATTCAAATCCATCAGTCACAAAATTAACCCTTTTCCCGCGCTCGACGAGACTCCTCGTCGACATCTAAAATCACTCTAACTTAGTTCGTTTTTATACGATAAAATTCGTTAAATACGTATTTAATTCGTTTTTAAAAGTTCTGTACGATGGTGACATCTTCCGATTTATTTTAGAAGTAAAAAATAAAAAAAAACGCATTTTAAACCTAAACAAAGAAGGAACATTATTTGTGATTGGTTCTTAGCATGCTCTCAGCCGAAAAAGACATTCTGATTGGCTGGAAAGAACAAAGAAACTGCCTGATCAAAGAAAATAAAGAAAAACGCTGAGATTTTCATTTCGAATACGATTTAAATTATTATTAAATAATATTTATGGAAATTAAACATAATTTTCAGAGAGAATAATAAAAAAACAAAATTATTTTCGAAAAATATTGAAGATTTAAGTAAATATATTGAAGATGTAGTAAAAAGAAATATTTACTTTTCTATAATGTAAAAGTCGATCTTTTTGTTTACATTATAACTTTTATGTTGCCGATATAGAATATCTTAGAATAAATAAATAGCAATTTATTTTTGAAAGAACTTTCGTTTTCTTCATGACCTGAAAAATTAATTATATACTTTTTATAAACGTATCTGAGTTGAATTTAATATTATAGACGAATATGTTTTAACAATAGGCTTTGTCTTCAGTTTGTGAGTTGGCCAATTAAAAGATTTGATTTTTATCTCATACAACCAATGATTTAATTAGCGGTTTAAGGGTTAAAAATATGATTTTTTTTTAACAATTCACAGCTTTATTGCGTTCCCAATTAGACTGAATCATGCTAGACATTTTGAAATGGGGGGGATCTTTTGAATATTTATATGAGGAACAGTATATCTGTTTCAATATATATATATATATATATATATGTTATAATGATATATATATATATATATATATATGTTATAATGATCAGGTTTGTATGTTTCATTAACACAGTGCAGAATTCGATGACCACACAGAACAGCAGCACCATAGGTAGCGAAGCTACCAGTAGTACTGAGTTCGAACATAGTTTATTGGTTCCATGATACACTCTACAAAACAATGCATCTGATGCTACATTAGTAAACATTTCTTTAGGCATGGGGTCATGGAGATGCAAGAGATTCAAGATTTTATTTTCAAGTTAGCTATATATAATATTAATATTAGACATTTATTTTTTAACTGATCGAGGAAATATTATATTGAATGGGTGTCAAATAAATAAATATGTAATGCCAGACATGTAGTTTGAAATTATTTATTTAGAATATTTTGTATTAAAATCATTTAACTAAAAATATTTGGCTATATTTAAAATCTCAGTAGTAGTATTTCTGATACTGTTATATTTTAAAGAGATACATTTATCTGGCTGATGTAATCTAGCTACCTGAATTCTCAAGCAAGTATTTCAAGGGCATGCCTTCGGGGATTTATATCTTTGCAATGCAAGAGTCTAGATGTGGACATATATTTATTTAATTAAATAAGATATTTATAAATTACTATGGATAGACATTTATTTGAGAGTGAATGATGTCAATAATGCAGAGACAGTTATATTTTGAATAATAAAATTAATAGTAATAAACACGTACATCTAGAAAGGCGATATGAATGTGGCAGTATGTTAAAACTGTGAAACCACTGATGAGTTCAAAACAATGGGCTGGTGTTTGCCATAGGCCCAAAAGGTGTCACATAAGCATAATCAGGGGCAAGAGGTTTGTGCCACAATTACTTCCTGACTGCATGATTGCATCAAGCCCTATGGGAACATTTATTAAGTCCACTTGTGTAGGACAACTGGGATTAAATAAATCCTGTAGTTTCTGGAATATCCAAGGCCCATAATAGGTCATTGTGTCTCTAAAATAGAACACATGTATAATTCACAGAATATTCTGTTAAGATTTAATATAGTTTATAACTCAGCCCTACATAATCAACAATCAATGAAGAAGGTTTTTGACTCCCAAAGAAATGTAATTAATGAAATTATTACTTAAAATTTAATAAAATATAAAAGCAATAGGTATGTTGGGTGGGTATTAATAACAAATATGTCATCCATTTGCTAAGAAGTAGACCCCTACATTTACAATAAATAGAGCACCGAATGCATGCCGATTTATATGAAATAACAAAGTAATTTATAGAAATAAATATTAATTAGGATTTGAAGGACATGCATCCAAAGTTTCAGGCAATCATGTATTCATATTTAGAGAATTATGGAGATTTCCGAGCTGACCAGCCAACAGGAGTATAAAAAAGAAATATATTAATAGGTTGCTGGACAAGATGGCAACTGTTTTGATTAAGATCTATACTTAAATTTGGTAAGGTCCTGTCAGAAATCTTATGTGCATGCTATCATTAGATAATAAAATGTAAAATTAGAAATACATACCCAAGAAAAGATAGAATTAGGTAAGCTAGATTATTAAAAAAATTTACACAATAAATTAAAAATTAAATTCATAGTTTACAATTTATATAGATAGTGAGCTATAGCATGATTAATATTTAGGGTACTCTAGGCCTTGGGTACAGGTACCTGTTTTACACAAAGTTTTTGAATTCTGTAGTCAGTAGCAGATTGTTCATGAGTTCAAATAGTAGCAGTTCTTTGCAGCATTTAGGTTATTAATTCATTACAACAGTAGCAGCAGCTTTCTGATTGTTTGGGCAGCAGATCCTCTTGGTTTATTTGTGGAAGGCACATATGGAGGTTCATGTCATACAATCGACCATCTCTGGGGGAAGAATAGTCTGGGTGCTTTTTACTTGAACATACTGTGGTGGGTAAATTAATTTAAGATTTCTGGATCCTCTCACCGATCAAGAGAACAGCTAAAGTCTAACGTGTAAAACTTCTTAGAAAATTGAAATTGTCATCTTTTCTTGATCTTATCTTTTTCACTTTGATTCTATTTTATTTTTAGCTCCACTCATTTTCCCCGAGTAGAATCAATGCATTTTTATAAAATTAATCAATTCAGAAAGGTGCATTTCTATTGTTTAGGTTTATTTTTACCTATTTACATTTTTGTAATTAAAGCTTTTAGGGAATTTTTCTTTTTAATTAATTTATTATTTCTCACTGACCGTTAATTGCAAAATTTTAAATACAAAAGGAAATATGTAATTATTTTTACTTTTATTGAAATTACAATTAAATTTCCAAAATTATTATTAAATAAAAAATTTAAACACAGCAATAAAATAACGAACTTTACAATTTAAAATAAATAGTTAAAGTTATATAAAATTATATAACTAAAAAAGAAATCTAAATTATATCAATTATTTTTATTTATTGCTTTAAATTTGTTATCGAAAGGTGTGAGGGTCTATGGTGAATTTTACATATATTTATACATTTTAATATTGCTACACACAATTCGATACCAAAAGTTTAAATTTGGGTAGGATAGGGTGGTGGGTGAGAGACGATAGAAAAAGGTGAAACTTAAGATTCGAATGTGAATCTTACTGTTTCAATATATTATAATGATCGGAAATGCAAGTGAAGATCGAATATAACCACAAACTACGATATCTGCTCTACAGGGCGCCATCTAGGCATTTAAACCTAGAAAAATTTATAGAGTAGGCAGATACACACTGTTAAGATTCCACTTTATTTAAATATTTAGATCGTTAGCCCAAATCACTAGCTCAGTGGAACAGCAGAGATTATAAAATATAACTTTATATCTCAAATATAAAAAAAACAAAAGCCACTGCCAGAAATTAACACATAAAAATATTTATTTATGCATACATAAAATCATTCTAATTTGAGGAATAAGTTTAATATTTTAGATGTTTATATTAATCTTTAATTTTACATTTAAATAGATTTCAATAATGAGTTTAATATTTATTTAGTGAGTCGAGTATGAATAGACTATATAGATTGTATTTGAAAAGAAAATATTCTATCCCTTATTTAACCTTAGGCCAAAAAGTTTGCAGTCAAACTGGCGTCAATCCATCTGATACATTTATGCATTGAATGTAGCATGAAAATACGACAACACAAAATACTATACTGTCAGGAATGTACATCTGAACAGTAAGTAGAGTTAGAGAAGACATTGTCTCTCCACCAACAGAAATGTGACATCTGTTGGCGAGTAGAACAAAAAACATAAAACTCCATAGGAATGGATTGCGGTCCTTTGCTGTCTTACAAACCCATACATAGGCAAACAGAAGGTGTGGCATATAAATGCAATCCTGCCTGTAGCAGATCTCATACTACATCTACTAATTACACACACATATCCAAACCATTGAGCCAATTCAACTATGAATGAATAACCTAAGATTACCCTCCCTTAATATAACTTTACAAAACTATATAGCCATTCATGCCCAACTTAAATTTAACATTTATTATGTTTGCACAGATGAATTTTATAAAATTTGTTTTAAAATGTTGAGTATAGATCAGCTGCACAGATTCCATGGTTAAAAACATTCCTAAATAAACATAACCGATCAAAATACAAAGTCATCGATAATGTCAATTGCATAGGGAGTACAAAAAACCCAATGGTATTCATCATAAGACATCGCAGTGACATGATGACTTATATATTCCAATCGACTATGAAACAGCAACATAATTAACCGCTAACAAATCTATGCAACGTCTATACCCAACTTTAAATTTCATGCATTTAAATAATTTATACGATAAGTATTAATACAAATAAAAAAATAATAAAATGGAAATGATTTTTTTTTCAAAGCAAAACATATAAAATTTTAAACATTATCAATTGATTTTAAACTTAAAAGTCAGATAGAAGTTCATAAGCTTGAACGAAAGTTCTTAATTAGTTTTAGATTTTAGAGTTCATGTCAATAGCTTACAGTAGAAGAATCACTGCTCTTGATGGAAATTCCCACGGATTCTTTATTTGAAAACCCGGTCAGATGTTCCAGAGGTAGCATTACCTGGTTCATTTCGGTATCACAGTCAGCTCATTTTTAAAATAGAGAGAGAATGTGTAATATGTGCGTCCTATCACAACCCTCAAAAACAAGCTGGAAAAAACTGACTGGAACTCAATATTTTCCTTTTTATAATTCTTCTATGGATTCCATGAACAAAAACATTACTGTTCCATTTTTTTCGTTATGGTCCGGGCCTTTATTTGCTTCCATTGGTCAAACTAAAATCTCTTTCTTCTCTTATCTATTTTTCATCTGACTTTTTAATTATACAGCTTTTGGATAATTAATAAACAATCATTTCCATTTACAGATTACAGGAATTAATTAATACCTGTTTTTATTTTTACTTACATTATTTCTTTTTTAAACTATTTTTATATTGAAATCTTTTTTTTTATAAAAAAAAGTACGTTCAAATACCTTTTTTTATTTATAAAAAAAAAATATTTTTAAAGTTTAGCATCTGTGCGAATATATACGTTTAACAAACATTTTAATTTTAGCATTTAGTTTTTTTTTAAATAGATTTTATTTTTATATGCGAACTTTAAGATTTTATTTTAAATTAATGTAATGACATATTTATATATCGTTACAATATATATATATATATAATGAAATTGGATGGATATGGAAAGAGATGGGTAATGACATATTTATATATCGTTACAATATATATATATATATAATGAAATTGGATGGATATGGAAAGAGATGGGTATATGATACAGAGGTTACACATTAATGATAACTTAGAAAAAGAATGGAATATGATACAGAGGTTAATCAATTTACTCAAAAAGATGCAGCATAAATAAACAATGCATACTATTTATTGCATCCAAACTGCATTTAAATACAAATTAATCTTTAAAAAGTTTCCAATACTAGCTTCAAAATCAGTTTGATGCAAATAATAACAATGTTTATAATTATATAAATATAAGATGTAAATTTAGTAATGTAAATAAAATATTCTATAATGTAAATATTAGTTTTCTGTATTTTAATACCAATATTTTTTTTAAAAATTGTAGTCAAAAATTGTTTGTAAATTTCGTTTGTACTATGAGAGCCTATTGGATACTTAGCCTAGCTAAATAATGAGTTATGACTCATCCTCTTTTATTCATCCATAACTATAAACCAAAATCACAGTGTTGCACATAAATGTTAGGCAAATTAATTCATTTTATTGTAATAGGCATTAAATAATTTTTTAAAAGTAAATTACAAGAAAAAATACTATAACCAATAAATTAAAAAATAGAAATGTTACTGAATGCTGTCATATAGTTTTATTTTTTAAATAGTATTATTCAACAAAAATCTTTAGGATTTTGCCCAATGAATGAATAAAATCCAAAATAATTAAAAAAACATGCTCTTGTGGAATACTATTTATAAATTTTAATAATAATAATAATAATAATAATAATAAAATTAAAAATAATAATAATAATGATGATGATGATGATGATGATGATAATAATAATTGTGATAATGATGATAATAACACTAATTTTATTATGATTATTATTATTGATATATCTGATAATTAAGAAATATACTTACAGAAATTATATTGGTTAATATTCTGTATTATTTACAGCCTAGCTTGTTTTTAAAATATTCAATATAACATTTTCATGGTATATAATGTAAGTTTACAAGTTTGTCAAACAGTGATTACTTATTATCTAACAAGCTATTCAACATATTAAAATTTAAATGTACATATAGACTTATTCAAATCACCCATTTTTTTGATATTGGTATTTTTACTTTTTTATTAATTAAAAAACCATTTCTGGTTATTGCACATGCTTTTTAGACCTTTTACTTTTTGTTCTTTTTTACTCTGCACAATACTTCTGCTTTTGGAAGCACAAATCAGTGGATCATTTTTGGCTTATAGTCTATAAATATTGACATGGATACTTTACCAAATATGTATGAAAGTAAATGGTATAATAACATGAAAGCCATTCAAACATACATAAAAGGTTATAATAAGATTTTTATATAAGAAAATAAAGGAAAGTACATGGTGTTAATGGAAAATAATGCGTACCAGACAAAATTTGATATATAGTTTAAAAATTTTAAATTTATGGAAATGTTATCATATAACCTTAAGAACATTGAATGCAAATTCATTTTCATGGTTTTTACAAATCATGACAGAAAGGCATCTGCAAAAGTGGGATACTTTAAAATATATCCTTTACCTGGAAATATTTTCAAAATGATTGGGAAAATAAACCTATATAGGAAAGACCTCCCATAGAGGCTAGTTATTAATATTGACAGTCATATATTTATAAAATGGAAAAACCTTTGCCATGTGCATCACTGAAATATTGAGAATACTCTCTTAATTCAGCATATGAATTTGTTAACAAGATTAAAGGCACCAAAATAAATACCAATAATAAATTTGATACACTCAATATAGAAAAGTTATACAGTTCAGTACCCTGCTAAGTAACAGGAATTATGATAAACACAAAAAATCCTTATTAACATCATGAAATGGATAGACAAAGATGCATTATGGTTGCAAATGGAAACTATAATATATGAATAATAATATGGGACTTCCCATCATTGGGATTATCAGTAGTTTATTTGTAAACCAAATATGTATATCTAAATTTATGCTTTACAAACATTAGATACATGAATGATACATTTACATGTTGTACAGACACTCAGATTAATAAAATATGTCAAGAATTGAACCTTGTAAAAAAATAGAATAGCAGAAAAATAATATTTTTGTATTTGTCTATGCAAAGACAGGGACATACACTGTACATTAAAATAATATTTAAGCCTCTAAATATAAAAGGAGCAATACACCATAGATAAAGAACCCTGATGTTACATAATACGATAAAAAAAACAAAATTGAACAGTATATTGATGAACTTCAAAAATGGGATGTAATCACAATAAAATCATAAAGATCATAAATAGATTGTAAAACAAATTATAAAACTTTCATTTATTCCAAGAAGAAAAACATATTCCATAATCCTAAAATTTGCACATAAATTAAAAAATATTTCTAAAGACAAATGTGATATAAACTTTCAAACATTTCCATCACTTAATTAATTAATAAAAAAGTCTAAAGTCACTTTGCCAAATAAGTCACCACATCAAGTGGTTTATAAAATTAACTGCACCAACCAACCAACCTGCAGTGATGCATATTACAAGGAATGAAGGTTCAACTGGTCAATGAAACTTGCCCTTCATAGGTATTTATATAAAAAACACCACAAAGGTAATGAACATTCAATATTTGCAGACTATGAGCTGAAAACTGACCAAAGATTTCAGTAACAAAAGCAGTAATAGTCTGCATAAAAAGAGGGACAAAAGTGGAAGATTAAAGAAACATGTTCAATAGCTTATGACCATTTCTCTATCAACAGCAAAGAAGCAAGCATACACATACCAAAAAAATGGGTGATTTAAATAAATTTAAATATATTAAATAACTTATTAGATAATTATAATTATGTAAATAATTATAAAGATGTGAAAATTAAATAATTATATGCTATGAATATAATATATTGAAAACAGATTAGGCAGTAATAATGCTGAACATTAACTACTTCAGCTTCAAGCCGCCATATTGATCTTTTTAAAATACTGGCCTGACACACAATTTTTACAATAACTTCAATTTTATTTATGTTAGAGCAAAAACAATTACATTGCTAGAAACTAAAAACATTAAGGAAAACAATAAACATAAAATAAATAGTGATAACTATATAAAAAATAAGGAAAAAAGAAATTTTCACATGCAAAATAATTATTATTTTATTGTATGTTCATAATTTGAAAAGTAACATTAACTAAAATTAAAAATACACCTTCAGTGATAATTTCTTTATATTCCTCACAAAATTATCTTTCTAAACATGTATAACTTACCTGAGTTAATCCACAGCTTTGCAATCTCCAAAATAATTCGGATATGACTTCTTCATTTTTATGTTGTACCCCAAATGTTCTAAATGTCAAAGGCATCTATAAAGAAAATGATTCATCCTAATAAAAGATACAAAAGAAATCATCATAGCAATTGGCTTCTTATCCATCTAAAACTAGAAATTGTAGGCTACTGTCTATATCACTGATAAAATGAGTTTCATCTCTTCATTTTATATTTTTTGTGTACATCAGATCTTGTACCCCAAATGTTCTAAATGTCAAAGGTGTCTATAAAGAAAAAGATTCATCATAATAAAAGATACAAAAGAGTTCATCATAGTAATTGGCTTCTTATCCATCTAAAACTAGAAATTGTAGGCTACTGTCTATATCACTAATAAAATAAGTTTCATCTTTTCATTTTATATTTTTTGTGTATATCAGTGATGTTTATATTCTTTATGGACACGAGTGATGTTTATATTCCTTATGCACACACAAGTGGTGTTTATATTTTTTATGCACAAAAGTGAAGCTATCTTATTATATTTATTGTACAACATAGATATAATTTATTTGCATATAGTGTATTTGTTAGCTATAGACTTGAAAATATGTATGCAATGTTTGTATACATTTGATTATTAGTTTTATAACAAATTACTTATAAATCATATTATATAAACATAATTAATGATTTTCGTAATAAATTATACTTTTTGAAAAACATTATTTTTATAATAGTGTAGGTAGAACGTTAGAAAATTACATTAGATATGAATTATATATGAGCATAAATAACTAACACACACTAATTACAAAATAAAGTTAATAAAAAAAATAATTTTATAAAAAAATATATATATAATTTATGAAAAAAAAAAAAAATTTAAAAATGTTACTTACGACCATTACGTTCAAGATCTATTGTAGGCCTTCTTTGTGAATAGCACCAGAGAAATATCATTTGCAGGTCGTAAATTATTTTTGTCTTTTATCGCTTCATGATAAGTACAAAAATTATCAAAAAAAAAACAAACAAAAGAATTAAATACTGTGGTCGATTAAAAAATTTGCCAAAAATCCAAATTTTAACCGATTTTTTTTAATAAACATTTTCTGAAAGCCACATGATTAAGCTATAGAATGCTCATATTTTGTTCTATGTGATACTTATACTTTTTACATCAGTAAAGAAAGAAAACAAAACATCATCTGAAAAACGACAGCATAGTGCTCATAGCGCTCACAAAGCTTTTCTGTGAGTATATTCTTTAATTATCAGACATTGCATTGATCAGAAAATAAAAAAATTAACCCTAATTCAATAATAATAATAATATTACGATAATAACAATAATGTTTATATTAACAAAACTTGGCAATTATAGATTGCACAATGAGTTAATATAAATTTGCAAAAAAAACACCAACAAAATAATAAAAAAAGAAAAAGCAATGAAATGAGCATATTATTAAAAACATATTATACCAATTGCAATTATGTATAATATTTTTCAAGATGATGTAGTCTAAAATTTAAATACAAATGTCATTATTAGCAAAAATTTTACTATAAATTTTTAGGTATACTAATACTCTTCATTAAAAAATAAGTTTTTAAAAACCATTTTTAATATTTTTCTACATTGTTCTATTTTTGTACATTTCAATTGTTTACACATTTTAGAAACTAATTAAGTACAAAGTTAAGGATCATCTGTACTTGTCAATCAGGTCACTAAATGATTGTTCAATAGATTCCATATTGTAATCTATCTCTGATAAAGAATATAAACTTTTCTGCTTAAAATTAGATTATTTTCAACAAATACCCAAACAATTACTCTTTTTGTATTTTCTTTTACTAGTTCTGAAAAAACAAGAAGTCAAGCATTGTCAGCTGAGAGTTCATCACAGCAGTTTTGCAAGCAGGTAGTTGGTTGCAGACAGTTGTGGGTTTGCCTCCCGGACGATGCTATGACATATGGAAAAAAACAAGTTCTATTAAATTCATCATTGACATAAACTTTTTAGGTAGGGTAATGTAAATCAAATGAAAAAGAAAAAAAAATTAGTTAAATATTCAACTTTGTTGAAGAATTTTTAAAAGGATAGTGTAATGTGTAGGCATTAAAATTACTACAGGAATTAAATTGTTTACATGTAACAAATTACCAACCCTAAATTATTTTCAATGTTTTATGTGAATGTATGATTGAATTTATTACAGTCTTATCTAAGTATAATCAGAAATATTAATATCACCTGCAATAACAATATATGTTTTGTATTTTATTAAAATGTCTTCAAGAAGACAAAATAATACATTAAATTCTAAAATGGATAATGTTGGTTTTATGTAGACAGTAGTGACAAAATTTACCATTTTATTGCTAACCTTTTTACACAAAGTAGCTTTACATGATGATGATGAAATAAGAATATACTTATGTAATGAATGTGCTTCTACTTCTAAAAATAACATCATATCCATCTTTTTAAAATCTTTAAACTTTTTATGCATAAAAATAGCATCTGAAATGAGATGAGAAAAATCAACAAAAACTATGTCTAAATTTTCAAAACTAAAGAATATCTTAATTCTTCCAGTCTTAGTTTTCATTCCATAAATGTTTATATAAAAACAAGAAATCCAAACATAATATCAAAAAATACAGAATAAATATTAATTAAGAAAGAGAGCAAAAACTGATATTAATAAAAGATAATTTTTAACGTAATATCACAAGATCACAAATGACAAGTAATAAACTCTTAATGCTTATTTTTTGGAATTAAAACAAAAGGTCCATGAATTAGAGTTACATATATTAATCATAATGTATATGACTTTAATCTGAAGTGTATTTTCCAGAAATCTACTCACATCTGTACTTCTAATAATGATTGCCATATTTTAATTAGAATATTTATTACATTTATCATTATCCTTAATTAAGGATAACAGGTTACTAATATTTGGACCATTATAAAAAAACAGAACTTCAAACCTAAGTTCATTAATATCTTTTGTCTAATTTAAAAAGAATAAATACAATTTATATTATAAAATTTATTTAAATAATACTCTTTGCTAGGCAATCTAACTCATAATTTTCCATTAAAAAATTGATGAGGATGGTGTTGAGAGGAAGTATTGGTAAAGTATAACTCGAGAGCTACTGTTTATAAGATAGTTTAAAGATTTCTTATTAAGTAGAATTGTGATATATCCACAAAATTATCTTTTATGTAATGCATTGTTTGCCAATTAAAACATCCCTATTACATGTTTGAGAATTGATACCTTTTTCTCCAAAGCCATAGAATGTGTTTCTGGTTCTTAAACAGCAAACAACGTGAACGATAGCTCGCATCAAAATTAAAATCAGCAGGAAAGGGGGTATCAAACCCCATTCCAAACCCCTAAATACAAGGTAAGAGAAGTTTTATATATTTAAAAAATGGAATGTGATAATGATATAGATAATATACATAGCAATTCAAGCTTAAATTGTCACACTCAGTCGTTCAACAGAAACGATAGCCGAAATCTTCATAGCTATAATAACAAATCTCAGGCTCCATCTGAGATCAAAAACCTTCCCATTAGCAATGCTAAGCACCAAATAATTACTGACAACATTAAAATGCAAGAAATTATACAAACTTCATCAGTTATATGCAATAGCGTTGGTTTCCCATCGGGCGAAATAACAGCCAATATTAATAATACATACAAAAACAGTAACAACACTCACCGTATTTCCCAAACTCCTTTAGGAGAAGTAAATAAACACAATTTATCCACAAATGCGAAACACACTCAGAATAATTTGGAACAAAAAATAAAATATCAGCAAAATCTATCTGAAGAAAGGAAAAAACATTTTTTTAAATCACCAGAGGTCACCAAATTCGCTGCTGTATCACCAGAGACTGTCAACAGTATTTCGGGAGAAAAAAATGAAATAACAAATAAAAAAAAATCAACAAAACCCATTCACAAACAATTGAAAATTTCAAACTAGATGAACCTTTAATATCTACATCGTTCGCACATTTCAAAACAGACTCACAAATACAAACCCTTCCAAAAAAATCTATATCCTACGCTAACACTTTAAGTATCAACAAAGACATTAAAACCACGGAGACTAACTCGGTCAGCAATATTAATGAAATGCTTATAGGCATATCGGAATATAAAAGAGAAATCATAACAGAAGACAATCAACACCCCCAATCAATTAAGATATTAAATTATAATAATATTACTGATGAAATGCATCAAAACATAAACTATAATTTCAGCAAAACTATTCCAAACATGCTCTATAAATCTTTCCAAAATTATTACAATGACAAAACTCTAATCCTAGCAGTAACGAATGAAAACTTATCATTATACAAATTCCCCATGGAGCATTTATATTCTGTAATTAAACAACATGATTCAGAGTTGGGGATTTATCAGATACTAACACATCCTAATGATAGATATGTGGCAATAGAATTTAAGACTTGGGCAGACAGGCTCCAATTTAAAAACAATATTAAAATACTGAGAAATAAAATACTTTGCACTGTAGAAATGAACAGACCTATAATACTACAAGGGAAAATCAAAAACTGCCTAACAAGATTCACTGAACAAGAGCTCCAAAATATCCTCAATCCCTATGGCACTGTGTCAAAATTTAAATTCCTTCCAGACCCCATCTTGAATGGAAACATAATATCAAATGCAGCAATCTTCTCACTAGCCATGAAAAAAAATGTTTCTCCCACTGACATCCCTACTGTAGTTAATGCAAGAGGTTCACCAATGGTCTTAACATTCAGGGGGGTGCAGCCTCAGTGCTTTCACTGTTTACAAAGGACACACTTTATAAAAGACTGGCATGTATCTGCACTACCTGCAATCAAAAGAAAGGCAAGTTCCACTGCTGCAATGGAAAGAATATAGAAACAACAACCACTACAGACACCAAACAATCACCTAAAACAGACAATAATATTGAAAACCACACTGATAAACACAGGGCTTCAACATCAAATTATACCGAATCTATAGACATAACTCCCACAGATGTAACACCAGACCACTTAATATCTAGAGATGAAGATCAAGATGAAAATCTTTCCCAACAAACTGAAATGGAATTCCACAACAATACAACCAAAAATAGAAATGATAAACAAACAACTACATCAAGTACACCTCATCTCATTTCAAACCAATACACAGATAATATTCAGTCAATAAACAGTACAACATTGGAAAAAATGGCTATGAATCAATGCTTGACAATCCTTCAGACTTGAAATCACTTCCAATAGAAGAAACAGACACCAGAATCAAAATAGACAAAAATAACACCCAATCACCTAGAAAGTCACAAAGTAAACAAAATACAATAACTCCACATCCTCAAAAAGAAAGTAGCAAAAACAATAAACCAAGGAAAAAATTCAATCCAGCACACACCAAAACTCCAAACCTGGGGGGAAAGGATGGTTTATCTGGACATTGGAATCAGGATCTTTCACAAGAAGTAAAGCTAACACGACAAGCTATACCAAATATTAATAAACAGAAATCAGATGTTCCGGATAAATCAAGCTCAGATGACGATATGAATTCTGGGTTTATAACACAACAACCTACATTAAAACCAGATTCACAAGAATCACAAAGTAAACACAAAGTGTCATGGGAAAAAAAGAAAAGAAAAACCTCTGAGCACTCTGATACAGATTCAGCACCAATGAAAGATGATCCCTGTTTGGAATTACCAGATTCTATGGAAAAAGAGGACCTTCCAGTACTCATGGAATCAAATCTACATCAACTCTCATTGGAAGAAACATCAGCTCAAAAAACCAATTATAGTCATTTACTTCCAAATTCTCCCCGAGACCAGGGGCCGGCTGGAGGGGCAGGGACACTATATTATGAACTATAAAATTGCAGGGATTAATGTCCATGGCCTCAACTCATTGGCCCATGCTCACGCAATTAGAAATTGGATAAGCATTAACTCTCCCCACATCCTTCTAATGGGGGAAACCAAATTCCATAATAACACTGACACTAAAATAGAAACATTAATTGCCACTATGGGCTTTCACTAAATTTTCAGTTGGACACTCAGCAGCTGGAGGGGTTGGAGTATTAATTAACAAAAAATTTCCTCCAAACAAATTCTGTATTCTCTATTTGGATAACAACTTAATCTTATTAGAAATAGACTATTGGGGCTACAGCATAAATCTAGCTTATATATACACTTCAAACAATCCTACTATCTATCACAAAATAATTCAGATTTTAAATGCTATCCTTAGTAACAAATCAGGCTCTTTACTTATATTGGGAGATTTTAACACCACACATGGTCGCTTTAACCTAAAATTTCTTCCACTGATAAATAGAAACTTGATGTGTGGGGAAGGATTCCTTCCTCCCAGATTCTACTCCTTTTACACCAAATCCCACCAAACCCTAATAGACCTATTATAGTATTCACCAGATTTACATTTTCATCTAAATGCAAAACTTTTACTGGTGTCGTTTTCAGACCATATGGCCCTTGTAGTTACTCTTGAAACCATGGCTGGCATCCCAACCCCAGAGGCTCTTCACAAAACCATGCGGATGGTAACAAAAGCAAACATGACAGAGGCCATAGTGTCTGAATCTTATATATATTTTCACAAAATCAACACCCTTTCAAGACCAGCTGAAGAAGCCTGGTTTTCATTTATAGGCATCCTACAGACAATATTAAAACACCACACCATGAAAGTCAAAGGCCCTAATGGCCTCTTCAGAGATCTTCTACAAATAGAGAATCAACTTCAGATGCTCCAAAGTCAACCTATCAAAACACAAGATATATATCGTCTTAAAAACCTATACTGATCAAGACAAAAATCCCTGGTGGAATACCTATCCATTAGGAGAGCCAAATGTTATTTATCACAACAACATCACTGGACAAAAGGCTACTTGAGATGGGCACTTGGAGGGAAAAATAACAAAACCACTCCCATCTCCATCATTGCAGATGGGAAAACCTTACTGGGAACACCTATGATGAACACAATAAAAGAACACTTCCGGCAAAGAATGCAAACCGCAATCTTCAATGGCACACAACCCTGGTCTGAAATTGATCCACAGGCACCACATGGGATCACAGAAAACCTACTCCAACAGAAAATATCTTCCCTTCCAGATGGTGTACATCCTGGATTACATGGGATTCCCAGATTCCTAATCCTACACCTCAATCAATTTGCAATTCCCATAATGAAGAAGATGGTGGATTACCTAGCAACTGGTAATAGAGTGATACCTAACCTTTACCCAGTGGCGCTAGTTCCATTTATTAAAAAAAAAATCAGGTTATGGATCTCTCAAACATCAGACCTATTTTCATGACATCCCTGCTGATTAAAATTGTAGAGTCTGTGATCAAAGACCTCATCCAACCAAATGTCTTAAAGCACATATTTAACAACCAATATGCCAAAAAGGGATCCTTTACTGCACATGCAATGGGCAACATAATCTCCATCATTGACTATGTCAGAATCCACCGGAAGTCAGGGCCGATAGCTATTCAACTGGACATTGCTACAGCCTTTGACTCGGTACATATAGACATACTCTTAAATATTTTGGCCAAGTATGATGTTCCTGCAGCTGCTGTCCAGATCATAAGCAACTTACTATACAAGAGGGAAATTTTTATCACTATGGATGGTAATATCACCTCCGGATTTAAACCGACACAAGCTCTCCGTCAGGGTTCCCCTCTCAGTGCTCTATGCTTCATCGCATATAAAAATCCTCTCCTGATGGATTTGGAAAAAAATCTACCAGGTCTTTTTATACCCAATTTAAGCAGAGAATTCAACACGTTTGCCATCATGGATGATGTAATGATCATCCATCAAGAAAACATATTCCTTTGCTACAAACAATATTAAGCCGCTATTCTGAGAAATACAGGCTGCAATTCAACCCCAGCAAGTCTGCCTCCTGGCAAATTGTTTCAGGAAGGAAAATTAACACTCTCTTCTCTGCCAAGCCACAGAGATACCTTGGGTTTTCCATATTCAAATCTACCACAGCAATGACCAAAGAGATTCAGGATAACATCCTAGAAACAACAAACAAATTCACCACTTCCTTGTCACAAGTCTATCTTTCCCTCCCTAACAAGGTAGCACTAATTAACATGAATGTGATGCCAAAAATAGCATACTTTCTTCCATTTATCAAATGCAACAAAAGCTTCATAAATAAAATAAATGGCTTGTGCTCAAGGCTTTTCTGGAAAGGTAAAACGGTCGCGATCAGCCTCAAAGGCACTCAGCGACCAAGGAAGCTAAATGGTCTTGCTCTCCACTCCATTCAAGCATTGATTTACAAAAAAACCCACAATGTCATACACAACTTGGTAGCATCATATGGTTTTAACACAATTCTCCAAAAAACTTTCCTTCAAAAGGTAACACCCACTGACCGACCCCCACCAGACAGACAAACATGGATCACTAGAAACACAAGCTTTATCAAACAGCACTGCCCAATAAATGACTCCACATTCAATTTTTATCATTATGGCAAGCATACACAATCCTCCATCCAATCTTACATCCTATAATCAACACATTTTATTACAATAATCAGAAACTGGTATCCAACTTTAAAAGATGGAGTCTAGAGGCCAAATACTTAGACTTCCTCATTAAATACAACATTAATGGACTACCTACTAATCACTTCCTCTTTTACAAACGTGGTCACAACATAGACCCTACTTGCAGCATTTGCATGAACGGCGATGAGACATTGGAACACCTTTTCTCACAATGTATGGGATTCAGAGTGATCCGAGAAATCATACTCTCCAACACCAAGATAGATTTCCAACTGATCTCATCTCTGAAAGATAGTATCAATACTAAAACCTATCCAATAATACATCTCTCGGTGTTTTTGAACTATGCCATATGGGTTACATGTTGTAAACTAATCATGGAACACCCACAACCTAATATAAAACAGGTTTTTTCCAAAACAATGATTAAAATCCAGAAGAGAGACAACTCCTGGCATCGTCGAAAACATTTGAAGACACTTGGACATTATACAATATGCCAAACTAACAACAAGGCAAAAGGGGGGGGGGGGGCTAACAATCAGATAACAAATATGTGAAAGATCCAATGTTCACACCATATTGGGCAACATAGACTCATCAGAACCCAAATGGAAATAACAAGATAGTTAGAACAACAATGTAAACCCCAATTGTATGATTACACATCTCTGTATACATTAGAAATAATAAATTATTATTGAAACTACTCCAAAGCCATAAACAATTGTATATTTAAACAAATGATCGAGTCTCTGAATTGATATTATTGTTTGCAATTCTTTATATATTACCAGAGCACTTGTTATTAAATAAACTAATATAAATAAAGTCATGCTTTCTGTTAGATATATGATAAAAGTTTCTTTTGTAAAAAATCTTAGTTTTATTTGGACCAGCCTTAGGTAAAAAGTTGTTTTGACAGAAGAAGAAAAAGAGCATTGAACAATTAAAACAATAACTTGATGACTTATTACACTACAAGTTGCAACATTTTAAGAATCAAGTATGAATTTAAGAATAGAAAAACTGTAAAACTTCTAAAATAAAATGTTCAGGACATTAAATGTTGTCATTAAGACATTTATCTTTGTGGTTTAAATCAATAAAAATGATTCAGTTTTGGTGGTGGATATAATGGTAGAAGTAATTAAATAACAAACCTTGAAATGAATTTTATAGTTTAATTTATTTTGCACATTGAGCTATTTCTAGTATTATCAACTTTACAAGTTAGTACTCATGTAGAGCAATTATTGCAATTATCAAAATCACTATTTGTAGCAGTGTTATCACAGATTCCAATAATGTAGAATTAGCATTTGATATAGAATCCAGTTTATTATAATCATTAAAGCTTCAGCAGTCTGATTTGAAATAATATTGCAAAAAGTCATGGTTATCAAATCTCAGTTTACTTCAATAAATATAAAATAATAAGCAAGTGAACTGTGAGTATCAGAACTTACAGTTTGCATTCTGTTTTTTTATTGTGCTTAGAATCTAATCACATTTCCCAAAGTCACTATCAATTACTGATTCATTCATAATCTAGTTATTAATATCTGGAAATTTTGTCCTGGAAGGTATATTGTTTCAATTCTTACAATTATAAAAGCAATTATCAAATGGTTTAAAAATAATATCATAGTTTTATACATATAGATTAAAATATTTTTGACATTGATCTGAAAGATTGATTCCCAAAGGTTGTATTAGAAATAATTGTAAAGTAATTTTGACAGAATGAAATTTCTTTAATTCTATTTTGATCAGGAATATGGTGATTATCTGTAGTATTTACAGAAAGATGATCTGAGTAAGAATTAGTTGGATTTGAAAGAGGTGACAAAAAGTAGCATCATTGTTAAGATGAATTTCACAAAAATCACATACCAATTGACAGAATTATAATCCAAATGATTTTTTGAAACATCTGCACATGTAAAAACATAGATGTAGATATAAGATTGTTTTTAGCTGCTCAGGGATATTTTAACTTTAATAACATCTTTATTGGAAAAAATTATTCTAAAATTTTTTTTGAGAGATCATTCCAAATTATACATCAATTAGAATAGTGTTTAAATGCAAATAAACTTTGTTGCATACAAATTATTTAATTATTAAAGAACAGCAAGGAAGCAGCTGAAATTGTTACTCTGGATTCAAGTTATTGTGGATTTCAAGTGACATCAGACCTTCAGTAAAAATGATCAATGCTAGGTTAGTAGACTAACTAGCTAAAATTAACTCTAAAATGAAGTATTGGTAAGTGAGAAGCAGTTACTTGTTTGAAAATAAAAGAAATTGTTACCAGTGAATATTAATTAACAGATTATTAACCAAGCACAGGAGAGATGTTGGTAGTGGAGATAGTTAATATCAAGGTGTAAATTGAAAGTGCTAATGTAAGCACTAGAACTACAAACACTAATAATTTTATTCTAAATGTAAAGTTATTAATGCTTATTTGTGTTTCAAAAGGCATTTGATTTGAAAGCACAAATATAATAACTGTAAAAGATGATAATTTTTACTCAAGGAACAGAAATAGCATTTGAATATTAATTGACAATTACCTATTTCTGTGGTTTTACCACATTGTTTTTCTTGTTAAATAAATATTATTGTATGTTCATTTCAAGGTATACTATTTATTTATTTACTCTTTGACTTGTATTGGGATTCCTCAGTATACAGACATACTTTATGTGGGGCAACAGATAGGATTTGATATGGGATAACTTCTACTATGAAGAATAAAATGTCGCATCACTATGTCCTCAAGTCCATGAATTTGATATAAGCAACATGGACTTATGGAAAATATATCTTGTAAAATAATATATTTTTGTAAATAATGTGGAAAAAGAACAACTCAAAGTGTTGATTTTTTTTTTCTTTTGTAGATGAAGACGTTATACAACTTTCAAATGAAGGTACTGATCCCAAATATTTAGAGGACCTTCCATATAATGAATATGCAAAAATTTTAAATGGACATTTTGTGATAGAGATTATGAAACCAAAAGCAACTACCATAAGAAAAATATGCATACTATGACTTAGCTCTAAAGATGATGGATAAACAATGGTTTTGATCTGGAATTAATGATATATTATGGAGCCAGCTCTTATATGGTATATAGCATGATCATTTCCAAAAAATATTCAACAACTCTGATTTATGTTATATAAAGTTCTAATGAAATGTGCCACACAAGAAGCTTTACAAAATAATGCATTGGTGTTTATAGGGCACAACAGTTAGGGCAAATTTTGAAATAAATCAAAGTGTAGTAAAATATTAAGTCCTGTAGTAATAGAAAAAAGAAAAGCCCCTTTGTGGCAAAACATGGACATTTTAAAAAGAATTGTAAACTTACAATTAAAATTTATAAAAACTTTGATAAAATTTTTTTTTTAGAAAAGGTCTGTAATTTTGAAGAGAGAAAGAGCTATTGAATTTTATTAAACAAAACTATAAATCTGAAGAGTAAATTATGAGAGTGTTAGTTTAAAGAGGGTGAATGGCAGAGAAATAGGCCATATGTATTTTGATAGTTATTTGCAATCAAATCATAAAAATGGAAGTGGAAAGTGAAGCAAATCTGTCAATGATATCTCATAAAGATTAGATTAAAGCTAACAGATAATATAAACGAAAGATAAAACTACAAGATACAGATGTGATAGTTATATACAAAAATGTCAATAAAACTAATATTTGAGAGAAAATGGTGGTGCCTGTAAAATAAATTTCAAGTGTGAACTGACTGACACTTTTTATAATAAATAAAAATTTCATTCCATTGTAATGAAAAAATTGTTTTTAAACATTGGGTATTCTCACAATGTGAATATTTTAAACTCCAGAATAGCACAGCTATAGCAAATAAGGTGTGGTAATAATCTAAGACTCTATGATTCAGTTAACATTGCTAGTATCAGCGATTAGTAAAAATAATAAAGTTGTAAATTAGAGCTAGTTCTTAGTAGGAGAAAAAAACTTGTATACTGGCTTACTTACTTATAAATAATAATATCGAGGGATATAACAATACCAACATTATAGAATGAAAGGAAATTGAAAAAACACATTAGACATTTTTGCCATAAATTATGGATACTTGTCTGATATTCATTTCAATAAATTATTAGAGAAAGATTTACAGACTAACAATATTTAGTTGAGGATTTAATTACTGATTCAGACCAAATTAAAATAATTGATGATAAACAAGTGTTTGTACAAGAATAAACTGAAGGCGGAACTATTTTAAATTTTTTTTTTTTCCAAACTGCACGTAAACATAAAAGTAAACAACATGATAAATTTAAAATTATAGTAATAAATGAAGTCAGTATTTTTAGAGTAATGAGAAGTGAAATGGGTACGTGAATAAAACCATATATTTAAATGAAAGATTATTTATTTTTTAAAATATGTATGCATTTCTTGACTTTAATAACATTCTTTTTTATTGGAGGAAATTATTCTAGAAATTTGCTTGAGGGATTATCCTAATTTATGAATTAATTAGAATAGAATGTATTGGCAGATAAAGCTAGTTGGTTATAAACTAGATCGTATATAAGATATCACATTGTAAATTTAAAAAGGAAGTAAGTAGCTAATATGATTCCACTGGCTTAATATTAGTGTAAATTTGAAGTGATAAGAGACCAGCAATAAAAAAGATCAATAATAGAATAGTAGCATGACTAACAGTGGTTAAATCTAAAATGGAGTAGTGGCAAGCAAGCAGTTACTTGTTTATATTTAGAGAAGAAGAATACCAACAAAGGATAATTAACAGAAATTTAACGAAATAGCTCAAAGAGGCGTTTGTAAGAGAAATAGTTAATAACAATGTATAATTTTTGAGTATCGATGTAAGCACTAATAATGTGAAGTCTAATTAATAATTTTATTTCATACGTGAAATATTGAGTGGAAAGGTAATTATAATAATTGCTTTACGATTAGATGAAAAAAGACTATTTTTACCCAAGGAAAATAAATAGCGTATGAATATTAAGGTCTATTCTTTTTTTCTGTTATTTTTACTACATTATTAATATTATTAAATAAATCTAATCATATATACAAGTAGAATTAAATTGTTTATTTATTTAGCTCAGTGATTGGTCTTTAGAGACTCTTAGGACACAATATGTTTCAATGTATAGGGTCCATAATAATTCAGAGATTTTTTTTTGTTCATGTGTCATAGCACCAGCCGGGAAGCGAACCCGCTGACTCGGGACAACTGATTGTAAAGCTGCTGTGGTTGTCCTCTCGACCACCAATGCTTGACATATTTCAGAGATTTTTGATTTCCATAAATATCAGATTTACATAACGGATAAAAAAATAGGCGGTATAATAAATTTAAAACATTAAGCAAAGTTACGAAAGAAAGAATATATGTATAAAGAACTTAAATAAAATATGATTCTAACATGAGACAAATATATAAATTATGTATATCAGTCAATGATGATAATGATGATAATAATAATAATTTAATAGAATAAAAAAATGTCAATGGCATTTATACATATGGTATCAATATTATCTATATGAAAAACGCTAGTCAAATCAAAAAGTGTTAAAAATGATTACGTCATATAGATTTTAAAAAGCTGTATGATTTTTTACAATATAAAAACAAGGCAACAGTGTAAATATCAAATGAGAATTATGAATTAACATCAAAACTTAGTTTATGGGAGTTTATTAATAATTTTTATTAGTCATTCATTAGACTACAGATTATCCAATAATGAATAATATTTTCAATAAAAATATTAGCAATTTTTTATCACAAAAAATTTAGTTTTTTTAATTACCATGATATCCGTTTTTTTTTTAAATGAAACAAAAATTGCAAACTTAACAGAGAGAAAAAAAGTTGCATTTCTTAAAAAAATCGTAAAATCCAAATAAGCGATATAATATCTATCTATTAATTAAAATTAGCCAAAATCCAAAATTCAACCAGAACAACCAAGAGTTAATAATAAAACACAACCAAAGGTTTCACTGCTACAAGCAGACTTCTCAAGTGTAAAGAACCACAAAAAACTACAATATATACATATATATATATTATTAAACATTACCCACAAATCCATTTGCTTCCTATCCATATAAAATAATTATATTGATACGTTTTAATACAACGAAATTGAGATTAAAACCCTGTATAAATTCCAGGCTAATAAAGCTCATTATGTAACAGTCTTTAAAACAGCAAATGCCAATGGATAAATTTATATATAGATGAATTGTAAGGAGAGACTTATATATAAATTTGGCAATAGCTAACAATATTAACATTAATAAAATTCATAAGAAAATATAGTATTTTAACATTCCACATGTAATCTTATTCAAAGAATGGAGTGTGTACAAGTTATTACCCTAAGCTTCGAGTAGTTATATTTATGAGCATAGGCTAAATCCCATCTCAAGCACCAGTCATATCAATTAATAAGAATTATACCCCTTGAAAACAAAAAAAGGTTCTAGTGGACACTCTTTGGGTATCTTGTGCAGACTAGCTCAATCTCAAGGCCTGGGAAACAATGTCTATCGGGAGAACAAAGCTAAGGTGATCTTATGAAGTGACAAATTGTATTACAATAGCCCAGAAGTTATCAGAATCCCAGAATGCAAATATTACACAAGTTATAATTAAATTCTAAAATTTATTAACACACGTATACATATCTCAATATCTTAAGCATACAACTCATTCATTCCGATGCACACATATATAAGATTAATATATATATATATATATTTATTAATGAAAGAGTGCAATTACATGTCAGAGTTATTTATTAAATGATTTAAGAAATTATTAATTACTTTCTTTAAATTGGAATAACATATGTTTCTTAATCTATTACTAAATGTTCATTGAACATATATTGAGAAAAGGTCAAGGTTACCTCTGTTAAGAGCGAAAGTTCACGTGGTCAAGGCTAATGATCTGTAAGCTTACAGTCTTGAAAGGATGCTGGTTTTAGCAAGAGTCATTGATATGATGACAGGCCCCAAAATATTTTTACACAAATTAATCCATCTTAGAGGTTAAGTAGATGATTTTTAACTTGCTTGTGAGAGGTTCTAGCTGTTTGGAGTTCCATGGCCATTACATCCATAAATACAGTTCAGGCATGTCCCACAATAGCTGTCCACTGAGCCAGTCTAACGAACCGGTACGATTATTTTTACCCCTGCATTTTGATGGAATACATTACAAATAAATTTTCATTAATTAATAATAACATTAATACGTTTTACTTTCCTGCTTCTTTCTTATTACTAATCTTCTCTTTTCCAATCACTGACTAAATCACTGAAAACAATATAGTTCTTTGTTTAATGTTCTTTCACCTCACCTCTCTTCTGTCTATTCATGTGCCAATGACCTGATCTCAAGAATGCTTTTAGCTTCCATTGTTCTAAAATACTAACTTGACCAGTTCTTAGAATTCTGGTGGACAGACTCATTAAGTGAAACCGCTCGCAGCACAACATTCAATTCTATTTATTACTCTCCAGCCTTATATGTTTAATGGGTTTTCATTAAGAAATATGTGCTACTACTTACCTTATTTAAATCTATAGCTTATGACATTAATAAACAACAATATATGTATAAAACACAAATAAAAAAATAGCATAACTCTGCACATAATCGCTTTTCTACATTCTCACATACAAATCTGTTAGTAATTCTACACACATCTCAATAACAGGTCAAAAAATATATATTGTAACCATATAGTCTGGCTCAATGATATCAAGCTTTATTCTAGTGATCTAGTATTTAAAATTTTAATCAATAATATTTAATAATATATTGAAAAATCAGTTATAGATTGAAATGCTTGTTGGATTATAATTTTCCAATTAATCAAAAGCTCACCAATAAATTTCCTGAGAGTGATGATGACTTGGACTGTTGGAGACACTATATCTGCTGATAGAGTGGATATGAACTTTATAAACATTTTTATCAGAGGGTCTGGTGGCAGTTATATTTAAAATAATATTTTAATAATATTAAACCAATTTGAAA
Organism: Epiperipatus broadwayi; assembly: GCA_028023455.1. Lineage (NCBI taxonomy): Eukaryota > Metazoa > Onychophora > Udeonychophora > Euonychophora > Peripatidae > Epiperipatus > Epiperipatus broadwayi. The sequence continues at coordinate 345,305 of JAQFVV010012750.1, read as the reverse complement.
GTATGAAAATATTTATCACTTTATTATTATTATTAAACAGTAATTAACAGAAAAGAAAACAATTTATAATTCTTCTACATTTTGTAAACAATCTTCAAATATATTGTATTTTATTTTAAATTGAAATGTAACAGTCTAATTTTTTTATCACTAGAGGGAGAAATATTAATTTATTCACACTGTTCAGTTATTGGCCAATTTAGTACCATAATGCCATGTAATACAAGGTATAAATAATATAATAAAGTTTGTGGGGGAGGCTATTAAGAAAAGAAAATCTGAATAAGAAGACTTCAATTCTTGCACTTATAAAATAAAGTAAAAAGAAAAAGCTGAAAAGTAACAATCTTGTGGATTAAATTGAACAATATTACAGAATAATGTGGAGTTAAAAACGGAATAGGACATCTTAAGAAAACCTTGTATTATTTATTTCATCACTATTTTTCCATCGATGTTATAATTCCTAATATGCATACTGTACCAATTAGAATTGTATGTTCATTTAACAAGAGCTAGCATCTAGGCAAAAGTACCTAGAGTCCAGTCATATGCAAAATACATATGTCAGGAACAATCATGAACTCTGCCCTATTGCCTCTTTTTCAGACCTATAACATTACAAACAACATTTCTGATGATAACAAATGAAATTTTATTCATTTTTGTCCTGGAGCAACAGCAGAGAAACAAGAGATCTACAGGGAAATATAATAGTACTAGGCTTTGAACCCCAGCCTTCAACAGAATGAAATCACTTAAGATTACAATAAGATTTTTCATAAAGTTCATTAATAAATCTAGAAATTGGAAATCAGCTATATATAATGCAATCCAATGAACGATGTGTATGCATAAATCATGAGGCAAAGCAGACTTATGTAATAATTATATAGTTAATAATTTATTAATATTAATTAGAAAAATGAATGAACAAATATTTAATTTAATACCAGTAGTGAATCTATTTATATATAATGCTAATAGAATCATGGGTTTCACATGATTATTAATGCTGATTTGTGTATTGAAGGAATTACATAATAATAGCACAAGTTAATGATTAAATAATATGCAAATCTGCAATTGAATATGATGATAAAAAATGTCCTGATACTCAAAAGATGCGACTTAATATGCTAACAGTAGATACTACTTTTACCATATTATAACTTGGATGCTATGATTATTTTTATGAGAAATAAATGACCTTCAAAACACATAAATGGGATATAAGTTTACTCAATTGACTATGGTTCATTTGAACCACATACGAAAATATTTTATAATTTACATTATTCACTTCAATAGTTATTAAACCTTAAATTGTACAAACAGAAGTTATTTGTATTTTACTCTATTCTTTTCTGACTGGAAACAATTTATTTAGCATTATTTGTTAGCACACTCCAAACATTGTCTCAATGAGAGGGCGAGTAGCTTAAATAAGCTTTAAAATGACATACCCTAACTTATAATATAAATGAAACTATGAGATGGATTTAGAAATCATGGCATTACATCTTACAGATTTAAAATGGGCAAGTATGAAAATATTAAACAAGAATCATGGTGCTGACTAAAGTAATAATGCTAAAAAAAAAATTGAGTCCATTTTAGGACGAACGCTTCATCAATAATATAAGAACATAAAATGTGCCTATACATGTGACAGGTCAGCATTTGAAGAGGGGATGGCATAGGAAATATCATAGTCTGTTTTTCATTGTTAATCTGTGCAGAGCCTAAATGACCACCTGACAATATCCTGTAGTCATTGCTGCCAAACCCCATTCATGGATATGCCATTAAGTGAAAGAGTCCCATTTCTCCAGATTTTAAGTTTGATAAAGCAAAGTAAGGAAATTTTATAAAGTTATGTAAGACCAGCAATGCTAATGATAAAAAATAATCAAGTTCTTAATAATACTGATATGTAGATTAAGGCCCTCATAATTTAATAGAATTTAGTGTAATGATATGATATAATTTGATCCCTCTTGAAAGGTACACAAATAACCTTGAATATTAGTTAGGGTATCACAAATAAAAGAGGGAATATTGTTCCCTTCATTAAACAAATATTAATACACCAACTAGTAATTAATTCCATAGATAATTACCATGCTAGATGGCATGCTTGGCAAATGATTGACCATATAATAAAAAAACAGCATAGGTAGGTCATTAAGTTTACTTTAAAATATAATTTGAAAATAAAATCAATAGCATAAACATGGTAACAAAATGACATATTAAATGTAGCAGTGAATAATCTGCCACTAAGCAAATAGAATAACTTAAAATTATTATTCACTCGAGCAAACTTTTAGTTAGGTAAGAAAGCTTACATTTACGATTTAAGATCCCATAATATCTAGGATATCTAATATAAGAAAATTTAGAATCGGTTCACTCAATTCAACTATTAGCATATTAAATTGAATCATATGAAATTTATAATATTAAAAATAAAAGTTTGCCACATTTAAAATATTAAAAATAGAAATTGTAACCATTAAAGAAATGCATTAAAAAATAAAGTTATAGATTCATGCATTAGATTTTTATAACAGAAAGAGAAAGTCATTATGTTATAGAATGGTTACAGTTAACATTACAAGATCATGTTTAAATAAAAGAGTTATATTACAAATAATTTAGATTTTAAAATGAAAGTTTTGAAAGAATTCATATTAGTGGCATGATTAGGATTTACCTTCCATTTTCTGATGTTTTGACATATGTACGGATTGGAAAGTGTAAAATTATAAATGAGGAAAACACGGTTAGCAAGGCAAAGCTTTGAAAAATAATGGCTAGCATCTTGAGATAGTTATTACAGCATTTAAATTAGGCAGTCCATAAGTGGAGATGGTAGGTTAGCATAGCAGTATGGAGATGATTTTTGGAGAAAAAAGGGGAAGCAAATTTAGTCCCTCTACTCTGGATTTGTATTTCAAAATTTAAATTGATGTGGGTTCGTTCTGCAACACTTAATAAAATGTCGCACTAAAAGACTTAGCCTAAAATTTCGGCTCTATTTATATTAGTAAGACATTCTCAAATATTCTCTGTTTTTGTTTGGTAAGACCCGGATGTCCATTAAGTGGCCTGAATGCACCTATTGTTTATTTTCAATGATAATGCAACAAGTTCCCAAGAGTATTGTTTTGATCTATTTCAAAAATGAAAATAGATTTAAAAGATATAATTTTCATTAACATTTTGTTTGGTAAGGGATTTTAATTTATTAATTACCCCTTTTAAATTAAATCTAGAATATTCTTTTATTTATATGTTTCAGAGTTATTTTAATTACTCTCTATAACTTTCTTTGGTATTGCATCATAAAATAAAATACATGAACTGTAAAATAAATATACATAATATTTAATAACGAAAAATATATTTTATCAATAATGTATTTTTGCAAATCTTGAAAACACTTGCATTTTTACTTAAACGGAATGTAAATGTAAATATTTCTCACTTAAAATTATTAAATATTCTTTTATAATAAAAATGTTTAATTTATGAAAGTACAAAAATAAAGGAGGGTTTTAAAACTTGTATGTGCATCCTTTCACTCTCTAGTGATTTAACACATATATAACTGGGTTTAAACCTTTGATTCAAGGTTTTGAATCGCCAGATAGTGAAGCAAAAATATGTGTAATATATTTTGCACTTCAATACTGGAGAAGATAGAATAACACAGCCTTATGGATAATTATTGGCTTCAACAAATACTACTTCAAACGAAGAAAAATTCCAGAAAATATAAGCAATTATTTTTATTTTGTTATATTCGCCAATTATCAGATTTTAAAATGACCCATAAATTATTTAAATTAAAAACAAAAAGACTAAATTGTTTTGGTTTTCATGCTCTTATTATAAAGCAGAAAAAGATGTTTGCTTATAAATTATAATCTCAATATAAATAATTCGAAATAATTTTGAAAAAAGTGTCAGGACATATAGTAAACAAACCAAAAAGTCATTTTTAAATCATATAAAGTTTAATAAGATTGAAAGAAAAATGTGTGAATTTATTCCTTATTCTCATTAAAGAAGAAAACTCATCTGCCAGTGGTGGTTTAGCATTAATTTGCTTAGTTATTGAAAATGGAAAAATGACAGATTATTAATGCTAATGGTATCATATTGATAATTGATCACAATTAAATAAATTCTTCTTAATATTATTAAACACATATTAATATTTGCTGATAGAAATGAAATAGAATAAATATTTACTTTACTATCTTAATTGTGCAATATGTATATTAATAATATTTTAAATGTTTTAAAAATGCCCAGATTATTTAAAATTATTACAGGTATCACCACGGAGGGAAGAACAAAGTCAATAAATGGTTTTAAAAAATTGAGTTAGTTAATTGTAATGAACCTATAAATTATTTTTAAAGTAAATTATCTACAGAAAGTATGGATAAACCTATTTTAATTGGTTATACTTGGAAGTGTTTGAATATTGTCTCACTAAGCTGACATCAATAAATAATTCAATAAATGATTTTAAAAAGTTTGTTTTAAAGATTGTAAAAGACCTACAAGTTCATTTATGAAAAAGTATCTATAAAAAATGTGAATAAACCTATTCTTTTAATTATGCTACACTTGGAAAACAGTTTGGATATTGTCTCACTATAATAGCACTGAACACAATAATCAATATATATATATATATATATATATATATATATATATATATATATATATATATATATATATATATATATATATGTTTTACTTAGGAATGTTTGCTCATGATATCAGTTTTCTTATCATTTTAGCTCATAAGGATGGAACAAACTTTGATCTAATAGGACAAAATCTAATGGAAGAAAATGTTCATTTTTTCTCCCATTAGATTTCATCCCATTAGATCAAAGTTTGTTCCATCTTTATGAGCTAAAATGATAAGAAAATTGATATTTATTATTGCTATGTTTAGTATTATAATATATTTTTGTCATGTGTTTTATTTAGGGATTTTTTTTTGATATTTATTGTGGTATAAAATATATTTAGTAAAGGATGAAGAGATGTATAAAAATATATACATTTAAGACATATTTTTGCTATTTTCCCAGTTGAGGGAAAACATAGTATTAAATATCATTTATCTAGACAGAGAGAGAAAGATATTTATCTCTCACACTTTTAAAACAGATTTTAATATTTTATTGAAGGGTAAACAAACAGACTAAATTTGTCAAAGATATACACATAATGACCCAATTTTTTTCTTATATGAAATAATTTATATGTCTTTTTCATTTCTTAATTTTGCCTATGAATGAACATGTCCACTTTAAATATAAAATGTAGGCTGATCTTCATTGTTTATGTGTGTATGGCTTGCTATAACAAAAGTATTATTTTAAAATAATTAATGGTCATTTGACATATGGGTTGATGATTAGTTTATTAATACATTAATAATTTCTGCATTGTGAAATGGAATATTTATGTATCCACTTTTATTGTTAGGATTATTTTATCTTAGTATAGTATTGATAAGGATTCATGACAGCTTACAGCTGATAAATATATGCAACATATAATGGCAAAAAAATAGTATCATTAATATTAATATTGTGCATGGGCTGATGGAGAATCTCCCATTGCTGATTACATGAGAGGATGATATTGTCAAGGCCAATTAATAGTTAGTACTTAGTTAGCATAGTTAATCCCAAGAGAGGATAATATCCATGGTCTGAATTCTATTTCCCTATGATGAGGACACTCACACTTTTATACCTATGGAAAGGTATTAGAATTGGCCATATTATTGTACAACTATCATGTTGTTTTGTAGAGCCTCTCTTTACTGTTTGATTCCTCCTAAGGTTATATAGTTATTTTTCCACTGAGTATGGTGAAGTTTAGTATTTCAGAATCAAATAGCAAGGATAAGATAAAGTTAGATTAAGGGACACTGATTTATTTATACTGTTTGCCTAATTGGAATAGTGTCTTTATGATGTTGTAGGATCTTCATCAGTTTATAAACAAGCCAACCAAAAACTTACTAGTAATTGTAGAACTTCTATATGAAAGAGCAAGAGATACACATGGACAATGTTGATTGATCTTCATCAAGCAGGGATTTTCCAAGGAATTGGTAAAATAGGTTAACTATTAAAATGATTTGGTTGTGGACATATGCAATGTTTTGATATAATGTGTGTATTTGACTTCTGACGACTGTTCCCACATTAATACAATGAATCTTTTCATAATAAATGCTAATAATTGTCAATTGTGCTGAATATGATAATTGTCTTTATCATATTTTGATAAATAAAATAGCTACAGTTTAATACACTAATTTATAATTTTGAATTTCAGATTTAAAATTTTTGCATATCCCAAAGACCTAAATCCATTTTCTTTTATAATTTAAGTGCTAATTTAGCTTAAATAAAGTTTAACTATCTTATTCTACAAGATAGAATAATAATAGAAACTTAGTCAATAATAAATGATACTATGAATATTACTGTATTAGTTTGTCTTATTTACTATGTGTATAGTCAATGGGATACCAATTATTCTAATCCCTGATTTTATTTAATGTATTCATCTTATTTCATGCAATGTATCTGAAATAAATTTGTAAATAATGTAAATAAAGTTTGTTATGTTGAAATTTATTTAGTTGCCTGTAGTCTTATTACTAATCACCACACTTTATTATTGTTTTTGCTATTGACATATCATCTGATTATATGGAAATTATCATTGATCAATATAGTATAAGTAACTATATGTTGGTATATCATAATGATTTTGTTAAGCCCTATAATTTATGAATACATCTAAAGCATCATCACTTAATAATCAAAAATATTATTAACCTAGAGTGCATATTATTTTACATGGTATACTAAAAGATGAACACTTAATATTGGTTTAATCAGTTTATTTGAACCTGCAGATCTATCATTCACTGATCTTGATCACATTGTTATAATTATTTGAAAAAAGGAAGTCGGTAAGTTATCGTGTTTAGCTATTGAAAAATTATTCTTATTTTTTTAAGCTTAAAGTATAATAGTTAGAGAATTTATAAAGTTTCTTTGAAATTACTAAATATTGTTTATTAATTCGATTTTGTATTAAAAGCTATTTTGTGTATTATATTTGGGTAATGGCAAAGTTCCTCCCACTGACCCAAGTATATCTTGTATAACAATTTTTAAGTTGTTTGAACTCTAAGAATAAGTTATTAATTTGCAATATAGGATTTGAATTTATGGTAAATTTTATATTTAGTTATTTATGGTAGTTGGATTTGAGTTATGTGGTACTTTACTCACTGTTTTATGAAAGTCAACCAAACTTCAAGGTATAAATTGCTTCTTTTGTCTTACATGTATATCTTGTTTTGGATTTTATGATGAATATTCTGGTTTTGTCAAGGTTAGAATCCTTATTTTATTTAGTTTATCTTATTATCATTTAATTTGATATCAGCTTAGAGTTCTGTACATCATGTTTCATCATCATCATTATTCGTGTCTGTTATTTCGATCTTTCTTTATTTTTTTATTCATCTTTCATCCTAATTCATTATCTTAATTAACTCACCATTCAGTAGCTCTTATTCCATTATCATCTTAATCATTCATTAACTCTTATTCTACCATCATCTTAATCATTCATTATTCTTATACATCTTCATTTTTTCACTTCATTCTCGGACTCATTTCATTTTATTATTTAATTATTACTTATTCTCATAATCCATTTAGTCATCTACATCCTAATTTATTTATTACTTAACTTATAATTTTAATTTCATATTCATTCCATCGATCTAATTATTATTTATTTATTGGTTTCATGAATATTAAACTTATTTCATAACATATGTGTTATTTGTTTGTTTGTGGATTTTAAAGCTTATTTGACCAGATGTCATTATCTTCATTAATCACTTTGTAATCTTCTTTAAGTTTATAGTTTCATGTGAGCTTATTCAACAAAAAAATCATCTCTTTAGTGTAACATTTCTATGTAGGTGTATTTTCTTAATGATTCAGATAGTGTAGGTTACAAAGGGCAAATTTGGGGACATGAGATGTGTGGCCAGATTTATATATGATTCCAGCATTGAAGGGAAGGTTACATCATATACGTATACATTTATGCCTTTAACTGATTAATGTATTCCATTCATACTCTTTTGTAACAGGGTTAGAATGACTATAAATTTTCCCACATCTACCTATTTAATTCATAACAATACTTGCATTTAACACTCTTTGTAATTATTATTACCCTTTACTTACTTTGGTACCCATGTTCGAACCCAGCTACTGTTACATACCCCCCTTGTGCAAGTCTTTGTAATTATTTTTACCCTTTACTTACTTTAGCACCTGTATTTGAACCCAGCTAGTTACATACCCCCCTGGTGCAATAGTCTTCAAATACCCTCTCTGTATTTGAATGGCTTCTTAAATGCCTCTTTTCTATCCTTTTCCCCTTTCTGGGTTTGCAAAGGACTTGAGTGAATGAGTACTGTATGACCCCCTTACTTCACCATAATTTGGTTTGTCTGGTGAACATCGAGCTTCTGGCATGTACTGCCACCTCAGTCTGTAACTATCTTCATCTCTTTTTCTATATGTTGCATCTCCATCAGAATGTCCTTCTTCCATCCCAAGCTCAGTACTTAGCTGATTTTGTACTTTCTTTCCTTGTTCCAACTGTACCCTATGGTCATAAATGTTCCCGTCCACCATATAAAGTAGTTCTGCCTCACAGGCCTTCTGCTTTCATTTTATACTCCCCTTTTATTCATCTAAACTCCCTTCTACTTCTTTATTGTTTGACTTCTCAGCCTTTTTCTTACTTTCACCTTCATTTTGTTCATACTTCCTTTTCCCTTGCCTACTTTCATTTTCCATCTCTTTTCTATATTCTGGTATCTCATTTCGAGCCTCTCATTCATTTTCTGAATTCAGAGTTCTATGCCTTCCAATTATTCTAAAATTATCTCTATTATGCTTACTTCTTTCTCTCTCACCTTGTGCTGTTCCACTTCTGCTTATTTCCTGACTTCATTTTCTCTATATGTATACCTACCTATTTATTCTGTTCATGTATATCTATTATTATTTCAATTATGTGCCAGGTTCATCACCCCAGCTCTGTGTTACACTGCATGACCCACCTGATAGACCTTCCTCCCCTCATTTCTACCCTTATTGAAAGATATTGTTTTATAATACCCCCAAATATTGGTAAAATTCTTAATCCCCTATTTCATAAACTATGTGACTTTATATATATATATCACAGAACAGACATCACTGACCATCAATGTTATTTTCTCTTTTGACTACTTGAGAACTTTTCTACAAGTATATTCATACATCGCAAAATATGCCAATATTTAACTATATTTCCAAATATATGTTTAACTCTTTCTGTTTTCTCTCGTTCTCCAACTTTCATTGATAAGCCCTTTTTAAATTATGTTAAGATGCCATTTTAATGCCCATTCTCCACTATTCACAGTCTCATTTATTGGGATGCCAGTTTAACATTCTACCCGTAATCTTATTCTAAGAATTGAGTGTGTACAAGTTATTATCCTAAGCTTCGAGTAGGTAAATTTATAAGCATGGTCTAAATCCCATCTCAAGTGCCAGTCTTATCAATTAATAAGAATTATACCCCTCTAAAATAAAAAAAAGGTTTTAGTGGACACTCTTTGGGTATTATATCCAGACTAGCTCAATCTCAAGGCCTGGGGAACAATGTCTATCAGGAGAACAAAGCTAAGGTGATCTTAAGAAGAGATGTCATATATATATATATATATATATATATATATATATATATATATATCATTATAATGTCAATCTGCCTACAAATCCTATTATGATAGTCCAGATGTTATCAGAATCCCAGAATGCAAATAATACACAAGTTATAATTAAATTCTAAGATTTATTAACACACGTATACATATCTCAATATCTTAAGCATACAACTCATTCATTCCGATACACACATATATATAAGATTAATATACATATTAACAAAGGAGTGCAATTACACATCAGAGTTGTTTATTAAATGATTTAAGAAATTATTAATTACTTTCTTTAAATTGGAATAACATATTTTTCTTAATCTATTACTAAATGTTCATTGAACATATATTGAAAAAAGCTCAAAGTTACCTCTGTTAAGAGCGAATGTTCATGTGGTCAAGGCTAATGATCTGTAAGCTTACAGTCTTGAAAGAATGATGGTTTTAGCAAGAGTCGTTGATCTGAACAATGATGACAGGCCCTGAAATATTTTTACACAAAATAATCCATCTTAAAGGTTAAATAGATGATTTTTAACTTCCTTGTGAGAGGTTCTAGATGTTTGGAGTTCCGTGGCCATTACACTTGATTGAATAAATGGCAAATCTCCATAAATAAAGTTCTGGCATGTCCCACAATAGCTGTCCACTGAGCCAGTGTAATGAACCAGTACAATTATTTTTACCCCTGCATTTCGATGGAGTACATTACGAATAAATTTTCATTAACTAATAATAACATTAAAACGTTTTACTTTTCCACTTTCTTTTTTGTTACTAATCTTAATCTTTTTCAATCACTGACTATATCACCAGAAAAAAATGTAGTTCTTTTTTTTAATGTTCTTTCACCTCACCTTTCTTTTATCTATTCATGGGCCGTCGATGACCAGATCTCAAGAATGCTTGTAGCTTCCATTGTTCTAAAATACTAACTCGACCAGTTCTTAGAATTCTGGTGGACAGAGTCACAGCTCAACTTTCAATTCTATTTACTATCTCCAGCCTTATATGTTTAATGGGCTTTCATTAAGAAACATGTGCTACTACTGACATTATTTAAATCTATAGCTTATGACATTAATAAACAACAATTTATATATAACACAAATAAAAAAATAACACAACTCTGCACATAATCGCTTCACTACATCCTCACATACAAATCTGTTAGTAATTCTACACACATCACAATAACACGTACAATATATATATACACATTCATGCCTTTAACTGATAAACGTATTCCATTCATACTTTTTTGTAACAGGGTTTGAATGACTATTTATAAATTTACCCGCATCTACCTATTTAATTTGTAAAAACACTCACAATTAACATGCTTTGTAATTAATATTACCCTTTACTTACTTTAGCACCCGTATTCGAACCCAGCTACTGTTACACTATTAAATATAATAAAAATGTTTCTATCCAGATAATTTTTTTTTTCAATATCTAAAAAAACATCCATTTTATGCATTAAAAAATTTTGCATTTAAGTATCCATTTATAAAAGAAATAATATCGTTTCTGCAAACAAAGTAATGCTAGTATTAATATAAAATCCATGTAAATGTTTGTCTATGAAGCTGCCACATGTTTCCTATGAATCTTTGACCATAAGGTTGTGTGGCAAATTCACAATACAATTAAGAAATCTATTGCAATGCATATTTTGTGCAAAGGAAGTAATTCTACCATTAATAATTGTATGTAATACTTTCAAATTCACATATCAAAAACAACATATATTTTTAAAAAATTTAATTTTAATTTAACTTAGTCTGAGTGCAGAAAACTTAATAAACTAAATGTATTCATCAAAATAAGAGTCATAGATCACATGGCCAGGGTTTGAAGACATGTAGATGTCTGAAAATTTAAGATTTTCCACTCAATAGATAACTTTTAGATAAGTGTGTGGCTTTGGTATTTTTTAGATCTAGTGTCTGAACCTACCCTGACACCTCTTTGAGGAGTGCCAAAGCACTAAACCATGGTCAGGTGCTTAGGGAAGGGTTCTTGACAGAGATATTTAAAGTGCTTGCTCTGGCTAAGCTTTTATCATAAAGCTTGTAGAGGAATTGGCAATCCTCACTGGGTATAAATGTATTCGTATCTTGTCAAATACATTTGTGAAGTGTACAAAACATGCTGGGTAGTAAAAACAGTTTATTTTCAATTATGAATTTTTCACATTTATTTATATAATGAATTCTTTTGTTTAATTTACATTAAATTTTTAAAAAAAGTTGTTAAGCAATCAACTAATATAAAGTTTTACAAAAATGTCAGTCTTTCTGACTGGGTAAATTTTTCACATTTATTTATATAACATTAAAATGTTTTGTTTAATTTGCATTATATTTTTAAAAAAAATTGTTGTAGCAACCAATTAAAAAAAACTATTACAAAAAATGATGACCTTTTAAGCTCATTACATTTCTCAAATTTATTTACATAATACTAAATATTTTGGTTTAATTTATATCAAATCTGAAACAAAAATTGTTCAAGCAAACAATGAAAAAAACTATTACAAAAACGTGATGCCAATACACAGAAATATCATCTCACTTTAAACAACCGTGATGAAATTTAAATTACTGCACTTAATGTATGAAGACTAAAAGCTATTATCAAATTTCATCAATTAAAACAATGACTCAAAATTACACAATTTTATGTCTTTGGTTTATTAAGGACTAAGATGTATTCTGGTTGTCAGATGACAGCAACCTAAAATATGACTTCTTCACCCAATGGCTTCATCAAATATCTTTTCTTTATTAATGCTGATTGCATTTTGGCAGCAATATGGTCACATTACACAATCATTAATATATCTTTCTGATTAATGTTTATTTTTATTTGGTTTTGCTTCATTGCATGTCACACCTCATCATTTCTGGATGACTAATGATAAACAATAATTATTAATCTCATGGAGATTCAATGATTTAACCTTCTGCTTGGTAAAACAATAAAAGTACTGCTCATGACAAAACTCTAATTTATATTATCAGAGACTTACATTACACTCAATAAAATCAAGACCATTATCCTTGACCCAATACAAAAGTATTTAGTCTTCATTAACATAATCATCATTAATATTTACACCAACACAAGAAAATACTTCTCTAGATTACTAGCACATTCTGATGAGCTGAATAAGCAAATTATTATGATAAAAGTTTCATATCTCACAAGTAATATATATATATATATATATATATATATATATATATATATTACTTGTGAAGTAGGGTATATATATATATATATATATATATTGTACCCTCACTTCCTGGAAATATATAATTATAATCACTTGATCTAGCTCAGATAAATAACTATGTTTACCTAAAATGTATCTAAATTAATAATAACTATATTTTTAAGAATATCAATGATTAAATTAACTTACTTAATGAATAATAATATAGTTCTGTTTTATAAATGAAATAAATAAATATCTAATCAAATCATGAGACTATGAAGTGAGTTTACAAGTGGTAGAGCAAATACATTAAGATAATCTCCCACTGGATATCACCTTAATGGCATAAAAATACGATCTTTATTTTTGTTATTTAAATACTACATTTATAATGCTCCTACATCTTTAATCAAAACTAATTAAGTAAATTACTTTTAACAAATTAATTTAAATATCTTTCTCAAAACTAATTTAACTCAAATTATCTCAGGTTCTCTTAAAATAATGATAAATTAATTATAACTTTTGTAATCAAGTATGATAAGGGATTTAATATCATTTCTAACTACAATTTAATAATATTAATAATAACAAATAGTAATACTAATATTTAATCTATAATTCACTCTCCTATCTTTCTATTTATAATGTTATTCTTGTATATCTTATAATAAAATGTAATATAATTTTCTATTATCCATATGGCATCTTAAATAATATATTTAGTATGATATTACAATCTGAGAATATGTGGCAATCGTTACTAAGATAATTTAATGTAAATCTTTGGTAATTATTCCATGACCATCATAGTAATACAATAAGTAAAACTTCTTAAATAAAATATATCAATGAAATAGTATAACTCTTAAATAAAAATTATATTTATGATGTGCAAATATTATGTCTTCATTATAATTATCTGTGATTATGTAATTGTGATGTGAAGAAATTGAGTCAACACCAAGACTTATAAAACACATTGAACAATTTTATTAACAAATTAACAATAAAATTATTTACATTATTTACATTTTGATAGAATTCTATTTTTCGTATTCAGGTATTTTTTCAAGACAAATCAAATGATTTAAAATATAAGATACAGAACATCTCTTCAATAAAATATTTCTTATTTTTTTAAAATATCATTATATATCTTTTTTATTACAGTTATTCGATATTTTTAATTTATAGGTTTTAAATAAAAAAAAATATAGGTAATATTTTTACTATAAACTTATCCTTGCTATTTAGTTTTTAAAGCTATTTATCATTCTGTATAGTCATTCTGCAATAATATTCATGTGAACAACCTTAATTCATAGCATACCATCAAACTAAGCTACTTACTAATTATTACGTTAAACTTTAAATATCATGGATTAGTGTATTGTTATAAAATTATTTTTGTAAAACTTATGACTACTTTCATTCATTCAACACAATTCAGTTTATTACATTTAATCATAAATAAAAATATGCATTATAAGTATGTTTTTTTAAAAATTCTTAATAATTAAGTAATATCATTATAAATTCTTTTAAATTGTCAACTATTTATTTTGTAAAAAATAAATATCATTTTTAACTATAAAAGTTTTATGATTCTTTCACTGATGAAATTATGTTTTTATAATTTTTTACACTTATTATAATCTAAGCAACATAACTTATCTTATCCAATTTAACAATTCTCTATTTCCAAACTTATTTATTATGTCCAAATTTTAAAACAACCATCTTTTACAATGTAATCCAATACATTTCAATTACAGATAAACTAGTAGGCATAGGGGGTAAACTATAACTTCAACTTAACATCTTTATCAACTAACCATCATGGGCACAGTGTACATGAACTGAGGTATAACATATTTGTTTAATAACCTCTTCTACCAAGTATAATGTCCAGGCTATTTATTCAGCACTATGGCACATTAAGCTTTAACACAGAAAAATAAACACTGCCATGAATATAAACAATATATAGGGCTATGTTAGCTATACTTGTATAAACATCAATATAGTATATTCTTCTTCCCATATAAATAAACCCTACATACAATATTATCCTGGTCTTATATAACCTAATACTAAGATATTAGTATTTAAAATTCACCAATTTACATCGCTAAATTCATCTTCTCAGTTCTATAATAACAAATAAATTCATTTTTAGAATAACAATCTAACTAACTAATAAGACAAGATTATTTCATTCTTTAATAGTTCTCAAACTTTAGCCCAAACAATCAGAATCAGTGTCCTATTTTTAACACTTTAAATTATTCAACAAAACATCCAATTCAGTTTTAATAGAATCATATACTTATATTTCTTTTATGTTTAAATATCTTTACGATATCATTAAAATTATGCATATTCTTAAATAACTAAACAAAAGATAAATTATGTGTAGGTGTGTGTTGTTATATACGCATCCATCCGTACAAAATAACAAACACATTTTAAAACTATTAATAATTTACATTATTACCATAAGTAATTTCTGTTGCCAATTACTTAGTGATGTCATCTGGAGTACGATCTAAATAAAGATTTTATTATCGTTTATTCCACATTATCACACTTTAAAATATACTAAGTTAAAGATTTTTTTTTTTTACAATAAAATTTAATTACTAAGTTAGTAAATAATTTAATGTTTTCTGTTTCTATGCTATATTTATACTATGAATAAATATTGCTATAATTTTGTTAGTAAAAATTAATTCTAAAACCATATTTACAATAATTTTTTTAAAATTTCTTACGATGAAATGTTCTTTTCTTGATAATAGGTTCATTATATGAAGTATTTTTTCTCCTGGTAAAAAAACATTAATACACACTTTTGACATCAATAATCATGCATGCTCCAGTTCTTAATGTTGTAATATATAATCCAAACTGACAGTTCAAGTTAAATATGGTATGTTTACTTTTATTCTATAAGACTTACAATAATATAATTAATATTTTTCTTGTCTCCTAAACTTTAAATCTTTAAACAGGTATTGTTAGTTAAATATCTAATCTTAAATACTCTTCATCAAGATAATTTTCCAAATTCTTGTAACTTTTTCATATTTACTGAGGTTTAATATCTTCTGATACAACCAATACTTCTCCCAATATTTTCAAATAACTTAAATTATTTTCCCAAATAAACTTTTGTATGTCCCGCATACCTTAATGACTAACTTGTAATATTTTTTCAAATAGGATATAAGTCATATACTCGCAAATAATCTCATATTTTCTAGGAAAAATTCAATTTTAAAATATTTCCAATATTTCTTCAGAAAGAAATATCTCCATGTTCTAAAATAATTGTTCGGTCAAATTTAAAAGTTTTTTTTCCTTTAAAAGTATTTTTCCATTGTATTTTAAATAAATTTTCTTCATAAAATACATTATCTCATTTAACTTTATCTTTTAATGAAAAAAAATTTTTATATATATTTTTTCCATGACGTTCTTTTTATGAAATTTAGTCGTAAATCAATACGACTTATCAACATAGGCAAAATTATATACTTTATACGATAATAATATTTAAATACCTCCATTAAATTTTTTATATTTAGTGATGACTTCTTCATGTTTAAGTTGATGACAAATTGAACAAAGCAGGTTGGCAAAGTAAGGAATAATTTAATTTTTTAGCAAAACATTTCTATATCCCATGAGCTTATAATAATAGACTACTGTACTTTTACAAAAATTGAATTTAAATAAAATGGATTATTACACTACTAAATACTTTACTGAAATTGTAGAAAATATTAATGATGTTATAATAGTACATCGGTAGAATGAGATAACAGCTCAATAATCGTCTGCCAAAATGTAAACAGCTCTTAAATACTCCAGCTGATTCCAATTTTGATTGGTCCATTAAACAATCCTGGCCTCAAATTATCCGGGACCACAAACATTGGTTTAAAATTAAAGTTAATAATAATTTACTAAATATTTATTTTTATTATATTATTCAATTCTTCCTTAATTTTCACATTTTATTTTCACTTACTAAAGACTCTAAAATAATTTTTAAAAATCACATTTCAATATTTATTACCATTTCTACCTTTATTTTGAACTCAACATATTTATTTTCAACAAAAAAACATAAATCTGATTTTATTTATTATATTCACTTTTAAAATCCAATTTAACATTTATAACAGATAATATTATTCTATTTTCAAACACAGGTGTGCGTCATGTGATTTACAAAACTAAATAAGGTGCTAATAATTTAAAGACTAAAATAATAATTTAATTTATAAAATGTTACATAATCACTATTATAGAACAATTTTTAAATAATTATTATAATATTATAAAACCAAAAAATTACACTTTTCTTTCACATTATTATTTTTTAATCAAATAATTTTACAAATATAGCCATTAAATACAATTATTATTACTAATCTATTCGTTTAACTTTAAAGCATTACTTTTAAAATTTACCCTAAGTATTATTTATAAGACATATTATATAATCAGTATTTATTATGGCCAATTGTCCCAAACATACAATCTTATAATGATTTTTAGTTAACTGTTTTGTTATAAATACCAACCCAACACTATACATCAATTATTTTACTTGCCTTAACTAAATTATTCAAAGATTATTAACACACAACATACATCACCCCTTATCCAACTTCAAAATTTAAAATTTTTCAGTAGATTATTACAAATAATCCATTCTAACCTAAACAAAAGGGTACATATTCCCTCCCTTCTAATAAAATTTTAAATTAACCATTTATCTTCAACCTATTTAATCTATACTTATAATTCCTATTGCCTTTATAGTTAAATTTATTCTATGTTGTATGTCACAACAAACTACTTTAACCTAAAATTTCACAAAATATTAGAACATCACATAAAATCTCAACCAGAAAGCATCCTTAAATAACATTACTATCTACACACCAGAAGGGTATGAGATTAGACTTCTTGCATTACAAGTTCCTTTCTCTCTTTCTGGTGTAGCTAACATAAATGCATTTTCACCTACTTTGCAAGTTATTTTAAATGGACCCTCATACAAACTAAGAAATTTTTTAAACTCATTTCTCTGTAGGTTGATAACATGGGGTGTTCTAACCAGAACTAAATCATTAATTTTAAAAGGATGTGGTTTATTATGAGATTTTTTTACTTTTTTATTACCCATATGATGTAGCCTTACTTTAGCTTGACTAATATCTTTGTCTACATTAATTGGTTCTCTTAAAATTGGAATAGGTGTTTCAATCAATAACTGTTCGTGTTTACCATAATGCAAACAAATAGGCATAAAAACAGTGAATTCATTATAAGTACTATTGATGTAATTGACAACCTCCGGAAGTTTTTGAACGCATTTCTTATGGTATCAGCTATATACACCCTAAATAATCTACTAAGCTCCCACATAACACGTTTGCATGGATTAGATTGAGGGTTTTTTATGGAGCTCATAACATGTCTGAGGTTCTGAGTTCGAATCCACTCATTCCACCTACCAGATATAAAAGCTGTAGCATGATCTGTGAGTATTACTTGTGGTTTTTCTACTAATGTAAATTGATATTTAATCATACACTTAATGACATTATGTGCACTAGTTTTAGGCACTGGATAAGCTGACACTAGTTTACTGAAAACATCATAAGCTACTAAAATAAATCTCTGTTGATTAAATAATGGAAGAGGCCCATAAAAATCAATTGCTAACAACTCATTAGGCCTATCAGGAATAATGGGCTGCATAATTCCTACATAAGATTTATTATTATATTTAGATTTTAAACAAGTAGAACATGTTTAAATTTTTCTTATTACATGTTTATACATTTTATTCCAGTAAAAAACAGATTTCAAAACATACATAATTTTTGGTGCACCATAGTGACCACAACTAGTATGAACATACATAATTAACTTGTCAATCATAGAGTCAGGCACAACTATCCTCCATGATTCCCCTGCCTAGAATTCAAATTATACATTAATAAATTCTGGTACATTCTATACTTACTGAAAGTGTTTTTAATATGTTTATCTTTACTATTTATATTATCATGATTATTTAAAATAGTCATGATTCTATTTAGTCTTTGATCCTGACATTGAATCATAGTGAGATTATTATAATCATCAACTATAGATCCATCCCTAACCAAATTAACATTACTAACAATTATATTTTGTGTGTCAGGATTTTGTGACACCAAACAGATAGGGTGGCAGCTAAGAATATCAGCAGGGATATTCTGTCTCCCTTCAATATAGATAACTCTATAACTGAATTGTTGGAGGTACAAGCTCCACCTAACCAGTCTCTCTTTACTGATGTAGCTCTTATTTAGAAATTCTAAGCTCCTATGGTCAGTCAGTACAATCACATCTGAACCTAATAAAAATTGTCATAATTTCTGAAAAGCCCAAACAACAGCTAGGGTCTCCTTTTCAGTAATAGTGTAATTCAACTCATCACCTCTCAGATGTCAACTTAAGAAGTACAATACATGAAGTACCTGATCCTCATCGAGTTGATATAACACCACTCCCAGACCATAGTAACTACTATCTGTTTGTACATAGAAAGTTTTATTAAAGTCAGGATATATTAAAATCACGCGTTTTAAAAATTTACTTTTAATTATACTAAATTTTCTATTATGATTAGCAGTCCACTTCCACCTCTCTGTTTTCTTTAATAATCTAGACAAGTATATGGTATCTTCAGCAAAGTTTTTGTAGAACCTATTATAATAATTGCATAACCCAAAAAATGATTTTAACTGTTTTTGGAGTGGGAAAGCGTTGAATAGCTGCAATCTTTTCAGGATGGGGTTGGATCCCATGCTCATTTATTAAATGACCCAGAAAAGTTATCTCTTTAGCTGCTATTGAACACTTTTCCAGATTAATTTTAACATTTTTTATAGCACACTCAGTGAAAAATAATTCCAAATGTTGGAGATGCTCCTGCAAATTATCAGAAGCAATGACTATATCATCCACATACATGATGATTTTTTCCTTCAATTGTTTTGAAAAAATCATGTCCAAACATCTGATTAAGCCAGCACCACTATTGATGAGACCAAAAGGCATTCATCTGAAAACATATGACTGACCTTGAAATCGAAATGCTGTATATTGCTGATCATTCTCATGCAGTGGTATTTGCCAATAACTAGCTGTCAAATCAAATGTAGAGAAAATTGACCACTTATAAAATTTAGTAAACAGCTCATGTACAGGTGGAGTGTCACACTCTGGTATAGTTACAGTATTTAATATTCGAGCATGTAGACATACCCTAATACTGCCATCTTTCTTTACAATAACCAATGGGTTTACATAAGGAGAAGGGTATTTCTTAATAATATTCCACTTCAGCATTTGTCAATTTGACTCTGTACCTCATCCTGATATTGGTAAGGAATTGGGTACATCTTTTGATGGAAAGGATCATTACTTTTCAATTTTATTCTGAGTATATCCTTCTATTATACCAGGAACTTTTGAAAATATATTCTTAAAATGATACATTAATTGGTATAAATTTTCACCTAATTTAGAATTAATTACATATACATGTTCAATTTTAACTTTTATATTAGCATCAATTAATGTATTCTGTATGCATAGTAACTGATTGGAAAGGTTATGCATACCATATTCAAAATTAAGCCCTTCCTTCTTACAAGTAAAAATTTTACTATAAAAATCAATCTGACAATTATTCAAAATCATGAAGTCAGCACCTATTATGGCTTCATGTATTAGCTCAAGCATAATAAGAAAAACATGCCAAAATTCTGTATTATTTATTTTGAAGGTAATCCAAACTTGTCTATTTGATAACATTATTCTCTTTCTATTTGCTAGGGTTACATGTATCTGTTTCACTGGTAATGAGGGTATATCACCTTCCATGCTTACCAGATTTTGATATGTTGACTCTGATAATATGGAAGCTTGACTTCCAGAGTCAATTAAAGCTTCTACTTTGATATTATTGATATGCAAAATTATAATGGGACACTGATAAGTTATAGGTGGTTCACCTATAATAAATGGTTCAAGAAAATCTATGTCAAGATCTAAAGTATTTAGCATCCACATCTGATCATTCCCCATTTTGTTAGCACCGGGTCCTTGCAAAGAGGAACTAGCATACAAAGACCTTTCTAGTTTAATTTCTTGTCACTAGATTTACCAATTGGTTTTCAATATAGTGGTTACACCACTAGTAGAGGGTTGACTACTTTGATTATCATTTTTGCCCTTAAATGTATTAAACTTAACAGCTTTTCCTGTCTGAGGAAACATCCTATCCTTATCCCTATAATCCCATTTTCTTTTAAATCCACCAGGAGGTCTCCTGTTATTATCTACATTGACATTAGCCAAAGGATAATTATTTCTTTCTCTATTAGATCTAAATTTATTCTCCACAGATACATCGGTTACTTCCAAAGCAACCAACACTTCTGCAACATCCTCAATAGAACTACGGTCAGAAGCTATTAATAACTGTTCAATATTTCAGGGTAAGTTATGCCTCTTATCCTTACAATTTGTCCTTCCGATAGTGAACAAGCAGTTAAAGTTTTTAAATATACAGCCTGATTTCTGAAAAAGCTAGTATAACTCCCCTTACTATGATGATACTTCTCTTGAGTAATTTGGTATTTGATACAATCCTGCTTATCAGAATTCCAAAAGCTTCCCATGAGTAAACATCTGAAATCACCATAGGTTACAGGTTTTGTAAACAGTGACTGCCACCAATCTTTGGCAGTTCCATACAAATAATTACTACAAATAGCTACTTTCTCTTTTTCTGAAAGTTGACATTACGAAAAATAATTCATCTAAATTATTGAGAAATTCTGAGGGATTTTCTACATAATCTCCCTTAAAAGGTTTCACTTTCATGAAATGTAAAGCCATAGAATTATTCATCCCTCCTTCATAATTTATACTTTCCCTAATAGAACTACTATTAACCTCTTTTACAAAAGTATCATCTAACTCACTATCATCACTTGTTTTTGTATATTCTACTCTATTTACTGGTAAAACATTAATACAATCTTCAGGTTGCTTACATATGAATTTCTCTTGAATTAATTCTACTTTCTTATCATTTATAGACTTTATTTCTTTCACTTGATCACAAATTTGCTGAAGCTTTTCTTCAAAATTAATTTGTCCAAGTACTTGTTGCACGTACACTTTTTGTTCTTTTCTAAATTGATCTAAGCCTTGATCTAAGATCTCTCTACCCTCACCACTATTCTTTTCTAATCTATTTACTTGTTCTTTCATATCCTTTTGTAAATGCTCTATCTTTTCTTCTACTCTATACCGATACTTATCCTCATCTTCCTTTTGAATATCTAAATTTCTAAACTTTTCTGTCAATTCTTTTTCTATATCATCTTTTATGCTCATTTTTGTCTGGACTACTTCTAACTTAATACCTTTAATATCTTCACTAACTCTATCAATATGACCTTTTACTTCACACATTTCATTACTAACACTCAATTGATAGTTATCTAATTTTACAACTAAATCATCATTATTAATTTTACATTGGTTAACAGATTCATCTATCTGAACCTTTAATGTTTTGACAGTATCTTCCAAGAATTCACAAAATTTTCTTGCTAACAATTCTTGATTCTTATCATCACTTTGTATAATCTCCATCTTCAAAGCTTCAATGGCCTCTTCATTCCTATGGAACTTCCAATCAAGACTATTAAATTTACTCTTTATTTCTTTAAATTCCTCCACTATTCTAGCATTATCCTCAAGTTTTTGACTTAAATTAGTTATACAAAATTTAATCTCTTCTTGGTTCTTATCTAAACCTTCTTGAATCCTTTCACTAAGAGATTCTAATGTCAGATCTGACTTCATATTATTTTCTTTAAGAGATCTCATGTCTTCTCTTAGAAAATTATTCACCTTTTTCATATCTTCAAAATTTTTATTCATTAAATCAAATTTAGCATCTGATGTTATTCTACCTTTATTCATATCTTCCTTTAGAGAGTCAAATTTAATACTATTCTTACTACTCTCCTCTTTCATAAAATTCATTAAATCCCACAATGAGAGGTTACCTATACATTTTTCAGTTCTTACCATTTCTCTCTCTATCTTTTTTATTTCCACCATTTCTTTTTCTTCCTCTCCTTTACTACTCATGATTTGAGTACTCTCTATACCTGTCACCAAATTTACCAATATTTTCCTTTTTCCTCCTCACAAATATTATCATCAATAACAAAACCAGACATCTCAGTCTCTAATTTTTTATCCCAATTACTCATTTTTAAATATTTCCAAAATTCAATTTTAAACAGTATACAGTATTATTATAAATATATTTCATAAAATAATTCCCTACCAGCCTTTCCACCTCCATCCATTTCACATCCACAATAAACTATAGAATATCACTATCTAAACCTTAGACCACCTAATACTACCTAAATTATACAATTATATACAACAAAATTATATGTGTTATGTCCTCAATCTCCACACACACAATTCACAGATACATTTGCACATAGTAGAATATATTTAATATTTATTTTAAACACTTTAATAATTAATATGGTCATATCATAAAATAACTATTAGCCACATTTACATATCTCATATATTTATTTGCTTATGAATTTATAAACAACATATATTTCATTTTAAATGCTCATATCACAAATACCACATATGATAATAGTTTTAATAATAAATTATCTACTTCGATTTCATAATCAACTTTAAAATAATTGTCACTGCTATTAACATAACTAAACTATTTATACTTAACAAGATATGATTACTAATAACCCTAAAATTACACTTTAATCCATACACTATTTTTTTTAACAAATCTACAACTATCACTATACCTTTCTAACATCTATCAATGCCAACACGCATGGGTAATAACAAAAATTAATGACTCCAAACGAAGTCAAAAAAATCTAACAGAATCCATCAACATCTAACACAGGCTTACACATACATCTAAGACCTATACAATATAAATAGAAGCCTTTACAGCTGGGCATCAATTTGTCGTTTGACTGAAGTGGTGTCTATCATACCTCTATCACATATCTACGTGATCGCACTTAAGAATTTACTATCTCTACTACCTCAAAGTTTCAAAGTTACGGTATCATATCATAACTTAACTACTAGTGTCTTTTATAAATTTAACTGCCCTACAAACACCTATTGATGCCCTGAAAGTTGTGGCGCTAATTCGTCATCTGATCGAATTGGTGCTCACTACACACATGCTAATACCTATCATCCCAGTCCTTGTTAGTTGCTAATTCATTCCTTAGCGGTGTGTAGTCCAACTACACATCGTGCATCCCTGTTGGTCGACAATTTGTCCTCTACCATTGTACCCTCACTTCCCGGAAATATATAATTATAATCACTTGATCTAGTTCAGATAAATAACTATGTTTATCTAAAATGTATCTAAATTAATAATAACTATATTTTTAAGAATATCAATGATTAAATTAACTTAATTAATAAATAATATAGTTCTGGTTTATAAAATGAAATAAATAAATATCTAATCAAATCATGAGACTATAAAGTGAGATTACAAGTGGTAGAGCGAATACATTAAGATAATCTCCCACTGGATATCATCTTAATAGCATAAGAATACTATCTTTATTTTTGTTACTTAAATACTACATTTATAGTACTCCTATATTTTTAATCAAAACTAATTAAGTAAATTACTTTTAACAAATTAATTTAAATATCTTTCTCAAAAGTAATTTAACTCAAATTATCTCAGGTTCTCTTAAAATAATGCTAAATTAATTATAACTTTTGTAATCAAGTATGATAAGGGATTTAATATCATTCCTAACTACAATTTAATAATATTAATAATAACAAATAGTAATACTAATCTTTAATCTATAATTCACTCTCCTATCTTTCTATTTATAATGTTATTCTTGTATATCTTATAAAAAAATGTAATATAATTTTCTATTATCCATATGACATCTTAAATAATATATTTAGTATGATATTACAATCTGAAAATATGTGGCAATCATTACTAAGATAATTTAATGTAAATCTTTGGTAATTATTCCATGACCATCATAGTAATACAATAAGTAAAACTTCTTAAATAAAATATATCAATAAAATAGTATAACTCTTAAATAAAATTTTTATTTATGATGTGCAAATATTATGTCTTCATTATAATTATCTGTGATTATGTAATTGTGATGTGAAGAAATTGAGTCAACACCAAGACTTAAAACACACATTGAACAATTTTATTAACAAATTAACAATAAAATTATTTACATTATTTACATTTTGATAGAATTCTATTTATTCATATTCAGGTATTTTTTCAAGACAAATCAAATGATTTAAAACATATGATACAGAACATCTCTTCAATAAAATATTTCTTATTTTTTAAAATATCATTATATAACTTTTTTATTACAATTATTCGATATTATTAATTTATAGGTTTTAAATAAAAAAAAATATAGGTAATACTTTTACTATGAACTTATCCTTGCTATTTAGTTTTTAAAGCTATTTATCATTCTGTATAGTCATTCTGCAATAATATTCATGTGAACAACCTTAATTCATAGCATACCATCAAACTAAGCTACTTACTAATTATTACTTTAAACTTTAAATATCATGAATTAGTGTGTTGTTATAAAATTATTTTTGTAAAACTTATGACTACTTTCATTCATTCAACACAATTCAGTTTATTACATTTAATCATAAATAAAAATATGCATTATAAGTATGTTTTTTTTAAAAATTCTTAATAATTAAGTAATATCATTATAAATTCTTTTAAATTGTCAACTATTTATTTTGTAAAACATAAATATCATTTTTAACTATAAAAGTTTTATGATTCTTTCACTGATGAAATTATGTTTTTATAATTTTTTACACTTATTATAATCTAAGCAACATAACTTATCTTATCCAATTTAACAATTCTCTATTTCCAAACTTATTTATTATTTCCAAATTTTAAAACAACCATCTTTTACAATGTAATCCAATAAATTTCAATTACAGATAAACTAGTAGGCATAGGGGGTAAACTATAACTTCAACTTAACATCTTTATCAACTAACCATCATGGGCACAGTGTACATGAACTGAGGTATAACATATTTGTTTAATAACCTCTTCTACCAAGTATAATGTCCAGGCTATTTATTTAGCACTATGGCACATTAAGCTTTAACATAGAAAAATAAACACTGCCATGAATATAAACAAGATATAGGGCTATGTTAGCTATACTTGTATAAACATCAATATAGTATATTCTTCTTCCCATATAAATAAACCCTACATACAATATTATCCTGGTCTTATATAACCTAATACTAAGATATTAGTATTTAAAATTCACCAATTTACATCGCTAAATTCATCTTCTCAGTTCTATAATAACAAATAAATTCATTTTTAGAATAACAATCTAACTAACTAATAAGACAAGATTATTTCATTTTTTAATAGTTCTCAAACTTTAGCCCAAACAATCAGAATCAGTGTCCTATTTTTAACACTTTAAATTATTCAACAAAACATCCAATTCAGTTTTAATAGAATCATATACTTATATTTCTTTTATGTTTAAATATCTTTGCGATATCATTAAAATTATGCATATTCTTAAATAACTAAACAAATGATAAATTATGTGTAGGTGTGTGTTTTTATATACGCATCCATCCATACAAAATAACAAACACATTTTAAAACTATTAATAACTTACATTATTACCATAAGTAATTTCTGTTGGCAATTACTTAGTGATGTCATCTGGAGTACAATCTAAATAAAGATTTTATTATCGTTTATTCCACATTATCACACTTTAAAATATACTAAGTTAAATTTTTTTTTTTTTTTACAATAAAATTTAATTACTAAGTTAGTAAATAATTTAGTTTTCTGTTTCTACACTATATTTATACTATGAATAAATATTACTATAATTTTGTTAGTAAAAATTAATTCTAAAACCATATTTACAATAATTTTTTTAAAATTTCTTATGATGAAATGTTCTTTTCCTGATAATAGGTTCATTATATGAAGTATCTTTTCTCCTGGTAAAAAAAAACATTAATACACACTTTTGACGTCAATAATCACACATGCTCCAGTTCTTAATGTTGTAATATATAATCCAAACTGACAGTTCAAGTTAAATACGGTAAGTTTACTTTTATTTTATAAGACTTACAATAATATAATTAATATTTTTCTTGTCTCCAAAATTTTAAATCAGTAATCCAGTATTTACCTTGCTATGACGTAATTAGCCTGAAGGCACACAACTGTAATTATCCGATATTTGGGTCGTCGGAAGAACACATGAACGTTGTCATGGCAACTAAGAGACTGACATGACTAATTCTAGAGATTTGATTTTTTGTTACTTTGCTATAACATCATAAG
Organism: Epiperipatus broadwayi; assembly: GCA_028023455.1. Lineage (NCBI taxonomy): Eukaryota > Metazoa > Onychophora > Udeonychophora > Euonychophora > Peripatidae > Epiperipatus > Epiperipatus broadwayi. The sequence goes on along the minus strand of JAQFVV010012750.1, from coordinate 317,635 downwards.
CCTGAAGGCATAGAGCTGTAATTATCCAATCTTTGCATCGCCGGAAGAACACATGAAACATTGTCATAGCAACGAAGATGCTGATATGACTAATTCGAGAGATTTGATTTTTTCATCCACGAGATTTTTTTGACCCGCAAGAGTTAAAAGTGGATTTCTTCCTATTTGTTGCATCGTTTTTTTCAGTGCTGCAGCATTTTTTTCAGTGATTTCATTTTCATTGTTTTAATAGTTCAGCAATTTTTTTACCATTTTTTAAAAAGAAATCATTACTTTCTCAACAATTGTAAGTAATTTACATGTTATTTCTTCTATGATATTAAGTGGATGTATTTTATATTTTATTAATTTTCCGGATTTTCTGAAAAAAACTCACATAAGAAAAGGCACGTGTTTTGAAGGCTCCAGAATATCCTTCGTAACGGCTCTCCATTTTATATATTGTTGGTTCAGAGAATTAACGTCTATCCTATTTTGTGCTGACCAGTTAGAAATGGTGGACAAGACTGTGATTGACTGGAACAACTATCTCCACATTTTTTCAGTGCAGCAGCGTTTTTTCAGTGATTTCATTTTCAGTGTTTTAATAGTTCAGCAATTTTTTTACCATTTTTTAAAAATAAATAATTACTTTCTCAAAAATTGTAAGTAATTTACATGTTATTTCTTCTATGATATTAAGTGGATGTATTTTATATTTTATTAATTTTCCGGATTTTCTGAAAAAAAACTCTCCATTTTATATATTGTTGGTCCAGAGAATTAACATCTATCCTATTTTGTGCTGACCAGTTAGAAATGGCAGACAAGACTATGATTGACTGGAACAACTAGCTCCGTGAAGTATGTGCATGGAAGCTGTTACATAATGAAAGGCGGAAAATCGGAAACCCTAACACAATTGTGGAAATAGACAAAACTCTATGTGGAGGTGTACCTACAAAGATAGTCATTTTGGTGCAATTCTACAACATATAAGCCAGTTCAGTCCACCGCAGAAATCGTTATTTGGGTAAGTACACATTTTGTTGTGATATTCATCTTTTATTTTCCTTATAAATTACAGTAGTTTTTATTCGTAGTTATTTCTACTAAAAAAAAAATTCATACATTTATATAATACTTTTAAGATGACTGAATTATGATTAATTATGATTTGTATAAAACGGAGAGCCGTTACGAAGAATATTCCTGAGCCTTCAAACCACGTGCCTTTTCTTATGGGAGTTTTTTTCAGAAAATCTGGAAAATTAATAAAATATAAAATACATCCACTTAATATCATAGAAGAAATAACATGTAAATTACTTACAATTGTTGAGAAAGTAATGATTTCTTTTTAAACAATGGTAAAAAAAATGCTGAACTATTAAAACACTGAAAATGAAATCACTGAAAAAAACGCTGCTGCACTGAAAAAAACGATGCAACAAATAGGAAGAAATCCACTTTTAAATCTCCCAGGTCAAAAAAAATCTTGTGGACAAAAAAATCAAATCTCTCGAATTAGTCATATCAGCGTCTTCGTTGCCATGACAACATTTCATGTGTTCTTCCAGCGACGCAAAGATTGGATAATTACAGCTGTATGCCTTCAGGCTTATGATGTCATAGCAAAGTAACAAAAAATCAAATCTCTAGAATTAGTTATGTCAGTCTCTTCGTTGCCATGAAAACGTTCATGTGTTCTTCCGACGACGCAAATATCGGATAATTACAGTTGTGTGCCTTCAGGCTAATTACGTCATAGCACAGGTAAATACTGGATTACCTACAATTGTTGAGAAAGTAATCATTTCTTTTTAAAAAATGGTAAAAAAATTGCTGAACTATTAAAACACTGAAAATGAAATCACTGAAAAAAATGCTGCTGCACTGAAAAAAATGCAGAGATAATTGTTCCAGTCAATCACAGTCTTGTCTGCCATTTCTAACTGGTCAGCACAAAATAGGATAGATGTTAATTCTCTGGACCAACAATATATAAAATGGAGAGCCGTTACGAAGGATATTCTGGAGCCTTCAAACCACGTGCCTTTTCTTATGGGAGTTTTTTTCAGAAAATCCGGAAAATTAATAAAATATAAAATACATCCATTTAATATCATAGAATAAATAACATGTAAATTACTTACAATTGTTGAGAAAGTAATGATTTCTTTTTAAAAAATGGTAATAAAATTGCTGAACTATTAAAACACTGAAAATGAAATCACTGAAAAAAACGCTGCTGCACTGAAAAAAACAATGCAACAAATAGGAAGAAATCCACTTTTAAATCTCGCAGGTTGAAAAAAATCTCGTGGATGAAAAAATCAAATCTCTCGAATTAGTCATATCAGCGTCTTCGTTGCCATAACAACGTTTCATGTGTTCTTCCGGCGACACAAAGATTGGATAATTACAGCTGTATACCTTCAGGCTTATGATGTCATAGCAAGGTAACAAAAAATCAAATCTCTAGAATTAGTCATGTCAGTCTCTTTGTTGCTATGACAACGTTCATGTGTTCTTCCGACGACGCAAATATCGGATAATTACAGTTGTGTGCCTTCAGGCTAATTACATCATAGCAAGGTTTGCATCCAATTTTAGTTAATTATTCATGAAGTATATATTACTTTTAACTGTTTTTTGCCGCATATCACTATTTTGTGTCCTATTTATTAATATTTTTTTTCAGGATTTGTGGACTCGCAGTTTTTACTTATTAATTCTGTAGTGATATTTATCTTACATTTTTATATTTTGCGTCCAATTTTAGTTAATTATTCATGAAGTATATATTACTTTTAACCTTTTTTTGCTGCATATCACTATTTTGTGTCCTATTTATTAATTTTACCATTTTTTTTTAGGATGGACGCCGCCGGCATTATTCTGTACCACATGCCTTTTTCTCCATTTTGACCTCATGACCCTGTACCATGTGCCTTTCTTCGCTTTTCGTTTCTATGACGAGATTACCCTGAGGGTGTCCTATTCTAATCTAGCGATCTTTGACGTAACATCACCACGTGATATGCTGGAAAATTTTAGGGATTACATTTGTCCGCAAATCACTAGGTGACATTATCTTAAAGATCGGGTGGTTAGAGTAGTATGCCTTCAGGCTAATGATGTCATAGCAAGGTAGATACTGGACTACCTTTAAATCTTTAAACAGGTATTGTTAGTTAAATATCTAATCTTAAATACTCTTCGTCAAGATAATTTTCCAAATTCTTGTAACTTTTCCATATTTACTGAGGTTTAATATCTTCTGATACAACCAATACTTCTCCCAATATTTTCAAATAACTTAAATTATTTTTCCAAATAAACTTTTGTATGTCCCGCATACCTTAATGACTAACTTGTAATATTTTTTCAAATAGGATACAAGTCATATACTCGCAAATGATCTCATATTTTCTATAAAAAATTCAATTTTAAAATATTTCTTCAGAAAGAAATATCTCTACATTCTAAAATAATTGTTTGGTCAAATTTAAAAGTTTTTTTTTTATTAAAAGTATTTTTCCATTGTATTTTAAATAATTTTTTTTCATAAAATACATTATCTCATTTAACTTTATATCATTTAATGAAAAAAAATTTTTTTTATATATTTTTTCCGTGACGTTCTTTTTATGAAATTTAGTTGTAAATCAATACGACTTATCAACATAGGAAAAATTATATACTTTATATGATAATAATATTTGAATACCTCCATTAAATTTTTTATATTTAGTGATGACTTCTTCATGTTTAAATTGATGACAAGTTGAACAAATCAGGTTGGCAAAGTAAGGAATAATTTAATTTTTTAGCAAAACATTTCTATATCCCACGAGTTTATAATAATCGACTACTGTACTTTTACAAAAATTGAATTTAAATAAAATGGATTGTTACACTACTAAATACTTTACCGAAATTGTAGAAAATATTAACAATGTTATAATAGTACGTTGGTAGAATGAGATAACAGCTCAATAATCATCTGCCAAAATGTAAACAGCTCTTAAATACTCCAGGTGATTCCAATTTTGATTGGTCCGTTAAACAATCCTGGCCTCAAATTATCTGAGACCACGAACATTTGTGTAAAGTTAAAGTTAATAATAATTTACTTAATATTTATTTTTATTATAGTATTCAATTCTTCCTTAATTTTCACATTTTATTTTCACTTACTAAAGACTCTAAAATAATTTTTAAAAATCACATTTCAATATTTAGTACCATTTCTACCTTTATTTTGAACTTAACGTATTTATTTTCAACAAAAAAACATAAATCTGATTTTATTTATTATATTCACTTTTAAAATCCAATTTAACATTTATAACAGATAATATTATTCTACTTTGGAACACAGGTGTGCGTCATGTGATATACAAAACTAAATAAGGTGCTAATAATTTAAAGACTAAAATAATAATTTAATTTATAAAATGTTACATAATCACTATTATAGCATAATTTTAAAATTATTATTATAATATTATAAAACCAAAAAATTACACTTTTCTTTCACATTATTATTTTTTAATCAAATAATTTTACAAATATAGCCATTAAATACAATTATTATTACTAATCTATTCGTTTAACTTTAAAGCATTACTTTTAAAATTTACCCTAAGTATTATTTATAAGAAATATTATATAATCAGTATTTATAAAGGCCAATTTTCCCAAACATACAATCTTATAATGATTTTAAGTTAACTGTTTTTTTACAAATACCAACCCAACACTATACATCAATTATTTTACTTGCCTTAACTAAATTATTCAAAGATTATTAACACACAACATACATCACTCCTTATCCAACCTCAAAATTTAAAATTTTTAAGTAGATTATTACAAATAATCCATTCTAAGCTAAACAAAAGGGTACAATATATATATATATATATATTGTAATGGTATATAAATATGCCTTTACATTAATTTAATATAAAATTATATAATTTGCAAATAAAAATAAAATCTATTAAAAAAAAACTAAACGCTAAAATTCAAATGTTTGTTAAACATATGTATTAGCACAGATTCAAAACTTTAAAAATATTTTTTTAAAAAACAAATAAATAAGTATTTGAACGTACTTTTTTATTAAAAAAAAGTACAAGATACAAGATTTAAAGATAAAATTTTTTTGTAGGTGGAAATGATTGTTTATTAATTATCCAAAACCTGTGTAATTAAAAAGTCAGATGATAAATAGATAAGAGAATAAAGAGATTTTAGCTTGACCAATGGAATCAAATAAAGGCCTGGACCATAATAAAAAAATGGAACAGTGACGTTTTTATTCGTGGAATCCGTAGGAGGACTATAAAAAAAATATTGAGTTCCAGTGAGTTCCAACTTGATTTGGTGAGATGAAGGATGGGATGCACATATCGTTCTCTCTCACTTATTTTAAAAAGGAAATGTCTGTGATTCCAGAATGAACCAGCTAAGGCTACCTCCAGAATATCATAATGGTCTTCCATGAAAGTCTTCAGGGGAATTGCCAACAGGAACCTGGACTTTTCTACCGTAAGCTATATGAACTAAACAATTTTTAAAATCATAAAAAAAAGAATAATTAAGAACTTTCATCAGGGTTTGACAAATTTAATAAACAAACCAACTTAAATGTTAAAGTGGACTCGTATCTGATTTTTGTAAGTTTCAAATCAATTAATAATGTTTAATTTTATATATTTTGCATTTGATAAAAATCATTTCCATTTATTATTTTATTTGTATTAATATTTATTGTTTAAATTTTAAATGAGGAAATTTAAGTTGGGTATAGACATTGCATACATTCGTTAGCAGTTAATTATGTTGCTGTTTCATAGTCAATTGGAATATATAAGTCATCAATGCCACTGCGGCATGTTATGATGAATGCTATTGGGTTTTTTTATATTCCCTATGCAATTGACGTTAATGATGATTTTGTATTTTGATCGGTTGTGTTTATTTTGAGATGTTTTTGACCATGGAATCTGTGCACCTGATCTATACTCAACATTATAAAACAAATTCTATAAAATTCATCTGTGTGAACGTATCTAAAGGTTAAATTTAAGTCAGGCATGTATGGTTGTATAGATTTGTAAAGTTATATATATAGTTTAAGGGAGGGTAATCTTAGGTTATTTGTTTCACAGTTAAATTGGGTCAATGGATTAGATGTATTGATGTAATTAGTAAATGTAGCAGGAGATCCACTATGGGCAGGATTGCATATATACACCACACACCTTCTGTTTGCCTACGGATGGGATTGTAAGTCAGCAAAAAGAACCGCAGTACATTCCTATGGAGTTTTTTGTTTATTGTTCTGCTAGCCAACAGATGTAGCATTCCTGTTGGTTGAGAAACAATGTCTTCTCTAACTCTACTTACTGTTCAGATGAACATTCCTGACAGTATAGTATTTTGTGTTGTTGTATTCATGCTGCATTGGATACATCGATATATCCGTTGGATTGACATTGGTTTGGCTGTGAACTTTTTAGCCTAAGGTTAAATAAGGGATAGAACATTTTTCTTTTCAAATACAATCTATATAGTCTATTCATACTCGACCCTCTAAATAAATATTAAACTCATTATTGCAATCTATTTAAAATTAAAGGTTAATATAAAAATATAAATGTTAAATTTATTTCTCAAAATTTAAAATGATTCAAAATTTATGTGTGTAAATAAATATTTGTTTATTATTTACTGGCAGTGGCTTTTATTATTTTATATATATATATATATTATATATATATTCTAACCCAATAAAAGAGGACGTTCCTATCACATATATATAGAACGTACAGGCTATTATTATAACCCGGTAAAATCAATGAGAACGGCTTCTATTACAGCGCATTCGGACACTTCCTTCTGATGCTGCAGGTTGCAAACCCTCTATATTACTTATCTAAGATAATGTTTATCAATATAATATTTTATAGATCTTCGTTAGGTTAGTTATATAATTCAGCTACAGAGATATGCAGTTCAGACAGAGATAGAATAAAAAATAATTATCATTAATAAAATAGATTTAATAAAACAATTTAGAATAAACTAACATTCTCTCTCTATTTAAAACACATTCTCTGAGCTATAAGTACTTGCACTGTTCGACAATGATGATGATGATTTTATTTCATTGTTAATATTACTGACTAAATTAAAACATTCAATAATTAGCCCATATGCTCTCAATATTTTATTATTATACAATTAAAAGTTTCCATCTCTTTAGCCATGCCACACTTGTAATATTAATCATACTGAATCAATTCTCTCTTTAAGAGCACTTATAATACTGACATTAATCTCAGGGTTCTCTGTTATATTTACTAAAATTGCTCGGCAGTATTGTGTTGTCCAATAGAGCTGACACTCTGGATGGCTATAGAAAACATTTAACTTATTTAAATTCCAGGTGTCTTCATCCACATATCAACTATTATAATATTTAACGAGATGATGACCCTATTCAATGACAACGCATAATTTTGAATAATACTGCCAATTTATAATCCAGAATCTCAGTTGGAATGATGAAAAGACAAGGGTGCTTTTGTGTCCTTCCATCACCCATGACAACACAATAATTAACTAAGATTTAATACTTAGACACTTCACTTAAATGTGTATGGAACAATATGCATTCAAATATATTAGTTTGGGAATAAGGTGATTTTACACACACATAAAATAAAATGTTTTGGTCTGAAGTTTCAATTCCATAAATAATTCTTATTAAATTAAAATATAATGAAATATTCTGATCTGCAATATAATTGTCTATCTAGTGTATTGAATTTGAGATTTCATAAATAACTTTGGACTCAAGAAAGTATTGCAAGTATTATGCAGATACATTTTTATTAAGCACACAAGAAAAATGACTCAAAACAGCTTTTAATAAGACTATATTTATTATTAAATTTCAACAATATTCCAATTTATTCTTACAATTTAACAAAAACAATCCCTTAGGATTAACATAATAAACAAAATTTTACACTTTAGTTGATCCCATATGGATAAAACAAAATAATAACTAATAATAATTAGTCTATGCTTTTAGACTTAGCTTCGAACTACTTCTTCATCTTTGTTATACATTGACTCATATTAATTATAACAAATTAAATATTATTGTCGATACACTAACTTATCAGTTGAATGTATCTTATATGAACGGCTGCTTAACTTTATTCTGACTATTTGTTTTTAAATAAAAATAATTGGATTCTAGGCAATGCGTACAAACGATTATTATCATCATATCTTTAACTAAATGACAGTTTTTTATTTAGATAACTTATTATAATTTATGGGTTATTTATCAGAAATTACACTTATTATTTTAATATTTACCTGAATAACAACTGAAGTTGTTATACACATTGTTTCCTCCGTATAAGTTATATTGTGAGTGCTACTTAATAATTAACCTGAATTAAACTTAGTATTTGAACCCTCCTTTGGCAAATAAAAATTTATAAATCACGCAAATTTAAACTTATTCTCTCCATTGACTTATGTGTAGATTACCCGCACTATTCCGACGCACAGTCCAGACATTGATTATATATACTAGCACTCTATTTTTACTAAATGGATCGTGAAGAATTTACCTCCAGTATACCCGTTATCTTGCCATAACTTTTAAATAAAACACAATATTCTACACCTTCCATGGTGGAATTATCTCTATTTCTCATGAGGAAAAGGGAATAATACCGTAGATACGAAGAGTTAACGACTATCTTAAAATAGTTTGGTGGGTCCTTGCCTCTTACCTGGGCATAATAGGAACACACACCAATATAATCCTATCATGGGATTTTAACGAACGAAATGAACTAAATACGGTATAAATGCTGATCGTCCTGGCTCTGGGAAGCGATCGCTTGGGTTATAACCATACCCGAATTCTAGATTTATTTATTCCCCTCATGGAAAATAAAGCTTTTGGGGAGATTATTTTCCATCCCACAAATAAATACATACAATTGTTACTAGTGAATATTAATCATATACTGATGCTATTCGGGGCAAGACAAGCAAATACACTAATTACACAAAATTTATATTCAGGGGTATACTTAAATCAACGTCTGTAATCAATGGATAATACAAAATAAACATAATAATTTTCACCTTTGCCAAGAAACATTCAACAAGTAATTGGTTATATAGTATTTTGAACTAAATTAAGTGAATGCGTTAATAAAAAAAAATAATTGGGAATAAATTCTGCAATTAACATAGTATAAATTTGTTTTAAACTTTAAATAAATAAGATTCTGTATAGCACTTCTCTTTAATTACTTCTGATAATTTTAACTAGATATTTTATCTATTAAGTATCTGAACTTTTATACTTTTACGTATTTAACATATAAATTTATACCCATAATTGCCTATCATAAGTAAACACATTTTATAAATATTTTCCATGTCAAATATAAATTTAACCTAAAATAATTAAAAGAAAACATACCTTTATGATTACAAGGTCATTTAAATACTACTTGAATATACATCTTTTAACCTGTTGATAAAAAAAAATATACATAATTTTTCAAATAAAAAATATTACTTAACAAGTGTTTATTATCTTTCTAGAAAAATGTTTTTTCCGTTGGCAATTTATTTAGATGAAGAATTTGATCCTTTCGTAGTTCACGAAGTAAAATTTTTTTAAATAAGAAACACATTTATTATTTCATTTTGATAAAAGTTGCTTCTATTCTGGCGCATTTAATAATTAAGCAAAGAAAACATAATAGCGTTGGATATTAATTCTTCTTTGAATTAACTTATATAATTTTGGGATCCAAGAAAGACAATACATAACTTAACATGACGAATATTTTGACGCTTGACGATCACATATATACAATTCTTTTCCTTTTTAATATTGGCGATACGTACCATTTTATTTAGCTAGCTGGTTTAAGAATAAACTAATGCGCGACTTTTAGGAAATATTATAATTATAAAGACTGCAGCTGACTTACGTAGATAGAATTTTAAGGACTCTAGTTGAGGTATAATATAACATATTATATTATAAAGTTATAATTAAGTCACTTATATTGGTAATTTTTATTCCTACTCTAGGAATTATAAGTCTTCTTTAATAATGAATTTCCGTAATATGCACGCATACAAAATTTTCAATACTTGCCTTGAGAAGATTTATATTTTCCTTTTACAAATTATGCAGGTGCATAAGTAAATATCCTTTATCATTCATATTATTTCTAGATAATTTTCATTGAATAAATTATATTTTAATGTGAGGAGCTTTCATTATTTTTAAATGCAGACAATGTCAGTTAAAAAGAGCGCGAAATTTTATAGTTAACTTTCCTTAGCTTTTATAATATGTCTTTTAAATTATAAATTTTTCTTTTATACCAAGAAAAAATTATCAAATAAGGTAAAGTTAATAAATAATTGTTTATTTGCTGGAAATTATTTATATTATTTACTTTAAACATAATGACGCTTTCAGTGATTACTGTAGTCAATACGGTCCTTTTAAACTTTAGCACACGATAGTATAATCTTTTAGTATAAAAACTTTATAATAGGTCGATGGACATAGAAAAGCAGACTATCCTATCAATTAAGATTAGCCAAACATGATATTATCAAACATTTATTGGACTGCTGTTTATTTCTGCAATAAAAAAAAATATAAAAATTTGTTACCGAATTTCAGTACTGACGCCTTCTTGGACTAATAGCAGACTAAACTTTTTCTCCAGTTTTTGGCGGTCTTGTTTTATTTTAGCGACCTCTTACAGAGAAAAATTCATTTAATTATACATAAACAAAAGAAAGGGGAAAAAAAAAAAAACTTATTACAGTTATATATTTCTGTATGATTTAAATAGATTACAAGGTAATTTGACAAATAATGAAAAATAATAAATACACTTAATTAACAAGATTTATTTGTGTTGTAAATTTCTGTATACACTATTATCTAAATAATTAAAAAAAATTACCAGAAGCTATTGTATTATGATAAGATACTCATCTATTCCCCCCCTGTCCATCTAAATCAATTACTGTTTATAATATGCTTTCATACTATATTTAATTGCTCTTATGGTTAATATTTTTAATTAAACTATTTATGCTCTTTTTCAAAATGACATTAAATTACTAAATTTATTAGTTATTGGCTTAAATACGTTAAAGTGAGTAACTAGAATACTTTATTAATCACTTAATATTATTACTATTTTATTTTTTTATTTTCTAGAAAAGGATAGCATTGTTTTCCTGTGGAAACGATGCTAAATAGACCAAGTGTCAATAACACTAGGTTACAATTTATATATATATATATATATATACAAACTAAACAAAATATTTCTTATCTCTGTGTCTCCATGAGCTAGTGACAATGGGCTAACAATCTGAATATTTAAATAAAGCTGGAATCTTAACAGTGCGTATCTGCCTTCTTTATAAATTTTTCTAGGCTCAAATACTTACATGGCACCCTGTAGTGTAGATTCTGTTAAGCCCCTTAACTCTGGATCATTATAACTGGCTACCCAACTTGGGCCGATCTTTGATATATCACCGAGTGCCCTGAGAATTTTAAAAATAAATCATGCCTATAATATTTTTTCTGAAATATAAATATATTTTTTGTATTAATGTAAGGTTATACTTGGAATTGTGTTTTAAAGGTACTGCCAGTAAGAAAAATTGCTCATGTGTAGAAATAAATGCAAAGAATAAAATGTTAATATTAAAATCTAAATAATAAAACGTAATAATATATACAAATCATATTTTTTTTTAAAAAAGTCTTGTTTAAATTCAAATCTAATCATTCAACTTGCGTAAGTAATAGTTAAAAGTAGAAGAAAAGAAATTGGGAAGGGAGGGGGCAGAAATTTAGCTGGTAGTAAGGAATCATCAGTCAACATGTTTTTTATCGTTATATTTGTAATTACTGTTTTGTCTTATAAAAAAAAGTTTTGTCTTTTTGAAATTTTCATATATAATAAATTTGTGTAACGTAGTTACTAACCCTAAGCAAATTCTTTTTTTTTTTATGTTTTTATTTTTTTGAGAAAGTTTACTGCTATGTAATGGTATATAAATATGCTGTTACATTAATTTAAAATAAAATCTTAAAGTTCGCAAATAAAAATAAAATCTATTAAAAAAAAACTAAACGCTAAAATTAAAATGTTTGTTAAACGTATATATTCGCACAGATTCAAAACTTTAAAAATATTTTTTTAAAAAACAAATAAATAAGTATTTGAATGTACTTTTTTTATAAAAAAAGTACGATTTAAAGATAAAATATTTTTGTAGATGGAAATGATTGCTTATTAATTATCCAAAAGCTGTGTAATTAAAAAGTCAGATGCAAAATAGATAAGAGAATAAAGAGATTTTAGCTTGAGCAATGAAAGCAAATAAAGGCTTGGACCATAAGAAAAAAATGGAACAGTGACATTTTTGTTCGTGAAATCCATAGGAGGACTATAAAATAAAAAATATTGAGTTCCAGTGAATTCCAACTTGATTTGGTGAGATGAACAATGGGATGCACATATGATTCTCTTTCTCTTATTTTAAAAAGGAAAAGACTGTGATTCCAGAATGAACCAGCTAAGGCTACCTCCAGAATATCAGAACAGTCTTCCATGAAAGTCTTCGAAGGAATTGCCAACAGGAACCAGGACTCTTTTACGTAAGCTATATGAACTAAACAATTTTTAAATCATAAAAAAAAGAATAATTAAGAACTTTTGTCAGGGTTTGACAAATTTAATAAACAAACCAACTTAAATGTTAAAGTGGACTCTTATCTAATTTTTGTAAGTTTCAAATCAATTAATAATGTTTAATTTTATATATTTTGCATTTGATAAAAATCATTTCCTTTTATTATTTTATTTGTATTAATATTTATTGTTTAAATTTTAAATGAGAAAATTTAAGTTGGGTATAGACATTGCACAGATTCATTAGCGGTTAATTATGTTGCTGTTTCATAATTGATTGGAATATATAAGTCATCAATATCTCTGTGGCATCTTACGATGAATGCTATTGGGTTTTTTTGTATTCCCTATGCATTTGACGTTATCGATGATTTCGTATTTTGATTGGTTGTGTTTATTTTGAGATGTTTTTGACCGTGAAATCTGTGCAGCCGATCTATACTCAACATTATAAAACAAATTGTATAAAATTCATCTGTGCGAACATATCTATAGGTTAAATTTAAGTCAGGCATGAATGGCTGTATAGATTTGTAAAGTTATATATGTATAGTTTAAGGGAGAGTAATCTTAGGTTATTTGTTTCGCAGTTAAATTGGGTCAATGGATTAGATGTATTGATTTAATTAGTAAATGTAGCAGGAGATCCGCTATGGGCAGAATTGCATATATATGCCATACACCTTCTGTTTGCCTATGGATGGGATTGTAAGTCGGCAAAAAGGACTGCAGTCCATTCCTATGGAGTTTTTTGTTTATTGTTCTGCTCGCCAACAGATGTAGCATTCTTGTTGGTTGAGAGACAATGTCTTCTCTAACTCTACTTACTGTCCAGATGAACATTCCTGACAGTATAGTATTTTGTGTTGTTGTATTCATGCTGCATTGAATACATCAATATATCCGATGGATTGACGTTGGTTTGCCTGCAAACTTTTTAGCCTAAGGTTAAATAAGGGATAGAATATTTTTCTTTTCAAATACAATCTATATAATCTATTCAAACTCGACCCTCTAAATAAATATTAAACTCATTATTGCAATCTATTTAAAATTAAAGGTTAATATAAAAATATAAATGTTAAATTTATTCCTCAAAATTTAAAATGATTCAAAATTTATATGTGTGTAAATAAATATTTGTTTATTATTTACTGGCAGTGGCTTTTATTATATATATATATATATAGGTATATAAAAGCTTGTTTAGTTTGTAATTATATATATATATATATATATACAAACTAAACAAGTTATTTTTTATCTCTGTGTCTCCATGAGCTAGTGACAATGGGCTAACGATCTGAATATTTAAATAAAGTGGAATCTTAACAGCGCGTATCTGCCTACTTTATAAATTATTTAGGCTCGAATGCCTAGATGGCACCCTGTAGTGTAGATTTCATTAAGTCCTCTTACCTCCGGATCATTATAATATATATATATATTGTAATGGTTTATAAAATGCCATTACATTATTTTAAAATGAAAATAAAATGATCATAAATAAAAATTGATTTATTAAAAAGAAAAAAACTTAAAAACTGAAAATTAAAAGTTGTTTAATATATATAAAATTGCACAGATGAAAAAAATTATTAAAAGAAAACTTTATTAAAAAAAGGTATTTTAAAATGAAATTTTCAGAAAAAAAAGAACTTAAAAGATTTAATTAAAGATAAAAATATATCTTCAAGAATGTATATAAATTAATTAATGCTATTGTAAAATGGAAATGATTATTTTAATTAGTTAAAAGCAAACATGCACTTGGGCATTTTAAAATATATAAGTAAAGGTCAGATAGGAGAGGAAAAACAATAGGAACAGAATGGCCAATGAAAGAAATCTTTTAAAAAACAGACCTCAATGAAAAAATCATCATCATCATGATGTAATATTGAGTTCATCCGCAAAATTAATATAAAAAAAAGTTTGGAAATAAAATTTAATGAAGAAAGAGCTGGGAGAGAAGATAGAGATGTGACAGCAGAGGTGTGCTATATGTATTTGCAGGAGAAAGGATTGAAAAGATGCACTCTTCAAACCCTTCAGTTTTGCTTGAAAAAAAGAAGGAAAGAGAAATGACCAATTGTTTTCTTATACTATAGACCATAGAACATCGGGAAATTAATGCTGGATCCCAAACTGCAAGCAACTGATAAAGATGAATGTTTTTAAACTGTAAAAACTTTATGAACTTTAACAAGCTTTAACTATAATTCTAAAACTCCAGTATATGAAAAGAATAAGAACTTTAAATTCTAAAATTTGTTTCCTATTTTAGAAAAATAGAATCCTATCTGACCAACTTAATTTATTAATAAGTAATTTTATTTGAGGTATTTCTTTTTTAAAAGCATTTCCATTTATTTTTTTTTTGTTTTAAAATTTTAATTATGATTTTTTTTGTACAAACAACTTTTTATAAATGTTAAATTTAAGTCAGGCATGAATGGTTGCATAGATTTGCAAAGTTATGTTAGTTTAATGGAGGGTAAATCTTAGGTTATTTGTTTCATAGTTAAATTAGGTCAATGGATTGGATATATTGGTGTAATTAGTAGATGTAGTATGAGATTCACTACATGCAGGATTGACCATACACTGCACACACCCTGTTTGCCTATAGAATAAGATAGTAAGATGGAAGACACAGTCTCTTTCTATGGTGTTTTTTTATTACTCTTCTTTTTGGGCAGATGTAGTTTTCCTGTCTGAATGAGAGTCAATGTCTTCTAATCATGCTAGTCAGATGTGCATTCCTGACAGTATAGTATTTTATGCTGTCATATTCATGCTGCATTAAATACATCGATATATCGATAGTTTGGCATTGGTTTGACTGCAAACTTTTGGCCTAAGGTTAAATAAGGGATAGAACTTTTTTTTTTCAAATGCAATCTATGTAGTCTATTCATACTCGACACTTAAATAAAAATATTAAACTTATCTGTGCAAACTTATAAGCGTTAAAATGTAAATTAAATTCTAAAAAACCAAGTTAAAATGTAAGCTAAATGATAAAGTAAAAGTTGTACTAAAATAATATTAAATCTTATATATGTTTAAATAAATGTTTGTGTGTTATTTTTGGCAGTGGTTTTCTTTATATTGAAAATATTTTTGGATAGGAATATATTTTAAAAATCTTTATTAAAACTTATAAAAATGTTTATAAATCTCTGCTGTTCCACTGAGCTAGTGCCATTGGACTAACGGTCAGTCAAAATATATATAAAATTTTTTTAAACTTATGTATCTGCGTACTACTATAAATTTTCTAGGTTCAAATGGCTTAGTGGCGCCCTCATAGTGCAGATACGGTAAGACTGAAACTTCAATTTCTTTCAGACCATTATAATATATATATATTCTAACCTACCATGTGTAGTCTCACTTACAGGCAATATAATATTAAGTAAAATGGGTCTAGCTCAGTTAACAATTACATTCGGTTAAATGCAAATAATTGATAAATAAAATATTCTGCATTAATATTAAACTATTCTATTAGCTCAAATTAATAATAATAATAATAATAAAATTCAGTTTATCAAATTAATAAATAACTATTTATTAAATCATGAGACTTGGAAGTGAAATACAGATGACAAGAAAGATTACATTCAGCCAATATCCCACAGGATATTATCTCAATGGCATAAAAACATCATTCTTTTTATTACTATCTCAAATAAATAAATTTATAGCATTCTTACGACTTTAATAATAACTAATAAGTTGAGATAAAACTAATAATTAAATCTTAATCCTTTATCTACAATAATTTAGTTAAATAAAATCTCAGGTTCATAAAACTGCTTTAAGTTAATTAAAATCACTGTAGTAAAGCATGATAAGGGATTTAATGTCATACTTTACCACATCTAACTAATAATAATAATGCTAAATAATAATATTCTTCATTGTATGATCTAATTTTATATATCTTTTTCTTCACAATAATTTTTATTCACCATAATAATAATAAGAAAATAATATAATATAATCTTTTATCTTTCATATAATAATGTAATAAAAAATGTGGTAGCATCTTATAATCTGAAAAATGTATGTGTGGCAACAGATAGCATTTATAATTTGATGTACTATTATAATAATCAACCTATGACCATAAAGATAATGTAAAATTTAATTTTTTAAATAAATAAATTCCAAGAAAAATATTAAAATTTTTAAAAATAATACTTTATTTATTTTTGTGCACATGTTATGTTTGATTCAAATACTCTGTTTTTATTATGCATTATAATGGGAAAGAAACAATCGGAACACACAAATTATGAAAACAAACTTAACAAAGTTTTTATTATAACAAATAAAATAAACAACAAGATATTTACACTATTTACAATTGGTATAATAAACTTGCTCCATTATACAACTCTTATTCATTGTAACTAGTCATACAATAGAAAATCAATTTAAGTCTTCACTCTGACTTTAAAAAAATATATAATACAATTTTTCTCTCTTTATTATCAAATTTTATGATAAACTTATATCTCTTTATACTTATTCTAAAATATTATCTTTTCAAATATTATTACCATATGATTCATTAAAAACATACTTTGAAGCATAGAACGGAAAACACAAAAATAACGATTTCGAATATCGATCTTTTTACTAAATAATTGTCCACTTTTGCAATGTTATGAATATTATGCATAAAATATATACTGTTGATTTATTAATACAATATGTGGACATCGTTGTTAACCATACTATGATTATTATAACTAATATCTTCTACTTAATATTACTTTAATACGGAATAGCTGCAATTATTGATGTACTTTTATTATTTAAATAAATACAAAATTGTACCTGTGCTTACTTTTTGTTTTGTTTTGTTTATAACATTATATATCTTGGAAAATATGCAATACTTATAAAATAGAATAAAATATTTGAAATTCTTTAACGTTTCAGAGCAACTTTGCTTTATTCATTTATTCATGAAATTTATTTTATTTCAAAAATAAATAAATATAGAACATATTCTATGATTTTTTACAATTTTGGTTCCGTTGGATTTTCAATCCCATTTTGCATTAACTCTAATCCTCCTTATAAATAAATGAACCTATCTTATTCATTGAATAACAATTCTTAAATTCTAAAATATTTATTATTTCTTTTCAAAAGAGTCTTACTCATAGTACATATTAGATAAAACACCATGGCACAGTATATCTATAAAATAGATCCATGACCTATTTGTCTAATGACCTCCACTCCCAACAATGATGTCAAAGCTATTACTTCAGCTTTATTGAAACATCAGTATTCAAAAAAATAGACACTGCCCACAAACAAAATATACCAGTTACAAAGCTTTGTTAACTGTACTGTATACTTAATAAGATTACAAAATGCTATTCCCATTCTCATAATAAATCCTACATTAGTAACATCTCATTGGGTTTATGTTCTCAAGATTACTACCAAGTCACTATCTTATCAAAATTTCCCTATAGATTTATCAAATCTTACACAAACAAATAAAACTAACTCACATATTCAAATAATAAATAAGATTCAATCGTAATTACAATGATCTCACTAATCTACAAGAAAAGTTTACTTTACTTTCCTATCACATATTCTTGAGCAAAATAGATAATAATCATTATCCATACTTTAAATATCTAATAATATTAAAGTTCTTTGTAAAAGAATCATATAACAATTCATCATCATGTTGCAGTTTATTAATAATATGAAATTAAAGTATGTATATTCCTAGAATAAATAAATACTAATCTTATAATTTAAATGTGTTGTATAAGTGCATCCACATACAACCTAACATTTATTCTTCAATATAATATAATTCATTGATAATCTGCAAAAGAAAAAATATACATCATAAAATGTCAATATTCACAACTATTACCTAAGTGATATCAACTTGTAATCACTTATGATGTCTTCGTGTCCATCAATTAAATAAAACATTGCATATATGATATACATCCATACTTACACACTAAAAAATATTAACTTATTTAAATTATCAAACTATTTATTATAAAACTATAATATCATTAGTACTAAATTAATATTCATGTACCTATTCTAATAATTAAATAATATTCTACTTAAAAAAGAAAGTTAATAAAATAAATCAAGACAATAATTACATATATCTTCTATATTGATAAATGTTCTTTATAAAGTTCAAATGTTTTTTTATTTTTCTCGAGAGTTTTTTTTTTAAATTTTCTCTTCAAAAGCAAATAAAAACCCTGACCATTGCTTCGTTCTCACGCTTGATGACAAAACAATAAATCAAAACTTTCCTGAACTTGGCACATGCACTGTAAACTCCTTTCTGCATGACAAACAAAGTTTAAAAATGAATGATAAAAAAAATAAATTGCGATGGCTAAAAATCTAAAATTATTGATGAAAATAATCACAGATCTACTTCATTGTTTATATTATTCAGAACAGTGATTATATATAAAAAAAATTAAGGTATAATGTTAAAAATAATATTTTGAAGCTTCTTTTCCATAGGATCTTCTATCGGCTTAATGATGCATCTTACCTTAGCAACTTGATTGCAGACAATCTGGATAAACTTTTTACGCAATTTTAAAAATATTTCCATAAAATTCAGTAATTACTTATTTATAATTCCTCATATTTAGGTTTATTTGTCAGGATAATTATTTATTTATTATCCAATTATGGTAAATTTATTGCTATTTTCATTTATTCTTCAAATTATCAGTTTTTTTAATAAATTCTAGCAAAATACATATAACCTTATTGAATTTAGGTTTTATATACATATACTTTAAAATATTTATTTAGATATTATTTATGACAGTTTTTCCTTAAAAATATTCACAATGTTTTTCTTCTAGAAGGATAAAACATTTATCTTCATAGCATTATTTTCCATAAAATTTATTATAACTTTGTCATATTATTTGTCAGTCTTAAATACGACTATCTCGCTATTCTAAAAATGCATTCTTCACTTTTAAATTTACAAGTAGCCTTTCTGTTAAGCTTTCTGCATAATGTCCTAGATAAATTCTTGCTTAATGAAATAGTTCTCTTCATTAAAATTGCTAATATTATATTAATATTTATCATTTTTACTTTTAAAATTTTCTTAATTAAACATGTATTACTTGTTGGCATTTCCATATTTTTTATCATGAAATCGTATTAAGTTTTGATGAAAAATTCTGGTAAAAGGAACATTAAATTTATCACTGCATCCTTTTCATAAAATTTATTATTCTTTATTTATGTTACACTCTCTTTGCAAATACTTAAAAATTAATATCCTATCAGTTTGCAAATAAATTATATGAGAGCACTAAAATTGACTAAAACTAAAAATTTAAAAAAAGTATAATTTTATAAAATTACTAGCACTGACCTACAACTAACTGTGCAGCAGTATTTATACCCTACAAAATATCTCATCTTATTGGTGGATTTTTGCTTTTCATCTGATACTTAATTTGCATATTACTATAGTATCATACAATTAAATTTTAAAAATAAAATATGACTCATTATAATTTTAAAATATTACTGAAAATATTAATCTTAAATCAATTTCTGTTCTTTATTAAAATATAACTAAACATTTTAAAATAAATTTTAAAACAATATTTATCAATTTATCCCACCATTTATATTTAATTTATCTATTTTATTTTAAAACAAAATATTTAATTTTTATTAACTGCATTGGTTTTATAATACTATTTAAAACATTTTATAATGACTGATTTAATATTTGCTTTTGTGATAGGTAACTAAATATATCCAATTCTATAATGCAACTTTTAAAATATTTTAAACTTTGTTAATACAAATACTAGTAAGCATGTGTGCATGACTATATTATACATGTCACATGATTTACTACTGAGACAGATTGTATCAAAATTTCTGCCTGAAAATATTAAATGTTAATTGCAACAATTATTATATTAAATAAATAATATAATAATATAAAATTTGGAATAATAATTTGGAAAACATAGAATTAAATATAATTTTTCCTACCATGAAGATTACTTTTAAAACATATAATAATAAATATAATTATTAAGTATAATTTATACTTTAAAATATAGCATTTAATTAATTACCAGTTTTAACTATTAAAATTCAACTTTTAAAACATATTTTAAACATTTATTGCTGCATTGTTTATTATGGCCAGTTTTTCCAATCATATGTAATTAGTATTTTTAGCTTTATCTAACTTTTTTAAGGTTATATATCATAATTTTAGGCATTACATATTTTTATTTAGCTTTAAATTGTACTTTTAAGATATTATCAATACAATATAATTATTACACAAAGAGAACAAATCCTAAATTTAATTTTTTTTTAGTAAATGACTATGATGAACTAATTCTGACCTATAAAAAAGAACACAATATATATATATTGTAACCCCTCACACCTATCACCAACACTAACAATTATCCAGGGTGCCAATTCTATGGATCATAGAATAAATTATCAATGTAACTTTATCCTAAATTTACTCATCATGCTCTTAATTAAAGTTTCACCTAAAAGTAACTCAGTTGAGGGATACAGAGATGTATGAGCTGTACAATGTACATTAGATGTGAGAAAAAATATTATAATTAGTAGGAATAAAACATCTATCAAGTTCTATGCTAAACAAAATTAAATTGGTAAAATTCTACCAGCTAAAATTAATTAATTATAATCTATATTCCACCTCCTCCCATCATCCATATGCATTGAACAACCTCTACCATATTAGAAAGTACACCACTAACTAAAAAAATAATATTTTATAAACTTTAATGTATAACTAAATGGATCTACTCAAACTAAACCTATCATTACTAAATTTTTAATTACACACTAATATAATCTCATTAACTGAATCTATTATCTAATCTGAATTAAAATTGAAAATCTCAGGGAATCTGTTATATAGCAGGGCTTAAACTAAAATATCTCTCTCAATAACTATTTAATACTACGAAAATATTAATACAAACTAAGCAATACCCTAACTAAATAATGGCAGTGAGATAATGAAAGAAATCGGGTATATTTTGATTTCAATTCATCATCTAAACAATTACTAAATAATAAAACTTTTTAGACAAAGAGTAGATAATTGGCATCTTATATAGTGTTTGGATCAAGGAAATCAATATCATCATATTTGGATATTTATCATAATTAAATGAAAATACAATTATATCACATTAAATAAAATAAATGTGTGAATATGTGTGGAAATATGAAACAATGAATGAATGTTATAAAAAAATTCTAAATACAAATTTGGAGTAATAAAATATTTATTAATCAAGCTAGAAAATAGCTAAACAAACATTTAATCTATTTCACAAATTTCATAATAATAACATAATATGCTCTTGAATTTCAAAGTTACATATTTTATCTATTCAAACATCTGGATAGGTTTGTGAACAACTGATATTTGTAATATCAAATAATAAACCCAAAATAAACCATATATTTTATTCTAAGAAAATGGTTTCTTAGTTATCAGCTTCTTCTGATACCTATAAAGCTGTAAAAATATAACCATGTGCTGCTATTAATCCACTACAAAACTTATCTTTTACTCAAAATTTGGTTTTATAACACTTCTTTATCCATCAAATTAATAAATCTAAGACAAAAAACATGGATTAGATATTCTAATTATGCTATAAAATAAAATTAATATTTTGCATTTTACTTCAAATGCACAGTAAATATAACTAAAAGAAATGGGTTTTGAAACCTAAGAATAACATCAACTAGGTTTTGCAAAGTAAATCATAAATAGCTCCATTACTTTAATACATTCTCATCAACTTATATCTTGCAAAAATAACAAATAATTACATTAATCGATATATTCTTATAAAACCATGTCTTGCAAAATAAAATAAAGAATGTCACTTATTAATATATTTTGCCCTTGCAACACTGAAATAAAGTATTCTATTACATAACTATTTTCTTTTATTTTGCCAAAATAGAAATAACAATTCTATTCATTAAGTATGTTTTATCTTTGCCTGCTTACTTAATCAAATGATGATTGAATGATAAAATTAATGATGTAAAATCTAAATGATCACTAAAATGTTTGAAAATGATAATTAAAATTATACATTAATAATGGATTTTTTCTACTTTTAAAATAACACTTTATACATGGGTCTGCATTATGCTGTGTGTCAAAGAATAAATAATTATTTCTAAACAATCTAATCAATCTAATCGGTTTGCTTGTAAAGTTAAAATATGATCACAATACGGACAAAGGCAAAGATCAATTAAGCTTTAATTACTAACTTTGTTACAGTTGTTTTGTAAACAAATTTATCCTGCCTTTATTCTTCTTTTATCAATAAGTTATCTGGCACTTGGCTATAGTATAAGCTGGAAAACATTCATATCTACATGGAGATAAAGATTTCATCAATTCAATTCAGACAAATATCAACACAATAACTTTCATGTCTACTTTTCAGACTAACTAAACTGGTGGGAATAAATCTCTTCACCAATTGAACAAATGGATAATATATTCAACTTCAGATACTTTAATTCATAATAAATATCATCAAAACTGGATGATTGCATCTACTCCTATCAAAAACATTTCAATACACAGAAAATAAAAGATGATATGATCCCATGCTTGCTACACTAAGTAATCTACCCATGTTTAAAGATTTAAATAATAAAAGGAGAGCTTACTCAATTCAATAAATATTGTAAAACATTGCACATACCCACAAAATAATTGTCCATTCAAACATAACAAAGAACAATAATTCTCTTATATAAATCACTAATTCTTCTAAACAATTGACAATTCTCTTCCTCTGAAACCAATTGATTTTAAAACATTTGCATTTGCAATTAACATATTGTAGCTAAGTTTAATAATGTACACACACATGTATAAGCATAATGATACACAGACCATTTAAAATCATAGTAAGCAAAGAATTACTATTAAAATATTGGTTACTAATTCATAAAGTGATAAAGAATAAATATTTCATATCTGATAATATTTAGGACTTGGTAACATTTTAAATAACAGTTGGAGAATAAAGCAATAATTACTGTGGGCAAAGCAAGACAAAATAATTTTTTATATAGTGCATTTATATTAGCACAGATCTAAAGCAAAATTGAGCTTAGATAAATAATAAAGCTGTATATTATAGATAAAATAATTATTGAAAATAATGGTTTTTTAATCTATAAAAAAATATACAATAGGATTTAATATAATGAAGCTCTTTCAAAATAATGGTTTACCCCTTTAAACTATAAATGGATTTTTCCATTTGTTTACCATGCTCATGTGTGTTACTAACACCCAACCAAATTTATCTTAAATAATAACAATAGTATAAAAATTACCAGCATAATGTATTTTTTCATTATGCTATTTATGAGACATTCTTGAAGGAAAAATAATATATACATATGATAATAATAGATAAAATAATAAAACATTTCTTAACTAATACTAACTATCTAAAATACCATTAAATAATAATAATGTTCTTTTTCTTCTATCTTCTTAATTGAAATAAAAGTTTATTAATAATTAGTACATGGCTATCCTTTGTCATGTCTCCAAATGAATAAGAGTAATTATTTATTCACATAATTATCAATATTGATGAATACATATATCACAACACATTTCCTGCAGGACAAAACAAAATATTATTTAAATTCATAAGAGCAAATTCAATGTTCTCAACTACCAACTGATGAATTGCTATCGACATGATATGAGGAATTCCATTAATTAAAAAAAATATTTTAACAATGCAAATAAAGGAGTACTTTTTTCCTAGGACATTCAGACATATTTTATTTTTTAAAGCCATTCAAATTAAGCAATATCTTTTAGCTAATAATATTAGTATAAATAAATTTTCTAGCAATATTTTTAAACAGAAAAGTTTCACAATGAGTGAGGAATGCATTTAATAATACAAAGTTATATAATTCATCTATTTTAATAAATTAATTTCTCCTATTAGTCTGGAACAGGTAAATATGAACAGCATTTCACTTTGTACATTTAATCCTGTATACACCTGGGTCTCTTTTTATGCAGATTTATTTAACATGATTTCGAAGTTATGCGATTCATATTTCAACAAAAGTCGAACTCCGATAATGCACTATTACTTTAAATAATAAATTTTGCACACTCACATTATATTGAAAGTAATAGCACATTATTGGAATTCGACTTTCATCTTAGTAATTTCAATATTTTCAGTGCTTTATAATAGTAAGATTTTATGCAATAATAAAATTAAAATCATGATTTTCACATTTTATGTATACACACATTAAATTTTACAAGATTATAATGTAAATTTGTTCAAACATTGTGCGTGTTAATTTTGCATTTTAAATCACATTCTGTTTTTGCTTTTTAAAAAAGAACATAATCAATTATTAATCATTTAGTGTCAACAAGTTTAATTTTAAAAGGTCAGTAATAGCAGTGGGCACAATTAAATTTGACAATTAAAAATGAAAATCTGATTTTTAAACGAAATTGAAAATTAAAGACAAAAATAAGAATTTAATTTTTAGTTGTTAGTTTTATAAATTATTAATAAAATCATTGTCTCAAAGATTAATTACTAAAACCATTGACCCAACATGAGTGTGAATTTGGTGCTAGTGGTTTGTAAATGAACATGTTTTTTGGCAAATAGCTATAATAATTAAAATGTGTATAAAAAAATGTAAATTACTGTATTGTAAATTATGCATAAAAATATATTATTTTGAATAAAATTAAATATTATAGTTAAAAAAAGTTTGTCTTGTATCAATTTTTTTCAAATTTGAAATTTTTTATTAGTCATATTTTATTTCCTTATTTTGTTTTTGCGTGAATTTTAAAGTAATTTAACATTGGTGCTTTGCTTTTATGTGAATTTTGAAAAATCACAGACTGCATCTCCTCTTTTTTAATGTAAGTTACGTCTATTTTTGCACAATTTCATTTGCGCATGTTTTCTGAGGAACCTATCTCACATAAAATGAGATCCAGGTGTATTTTTAAACAAGTAAGAACAAAATAGTTATGGAAATGTTCCAACAATAATGAAGATAAAATTAAACAATTCACACATGTTCTTTAAATCTTTTATAATTAGCATAAATATTTTTAGAGAGAGTTCTGAGAATGTTTAATAATAGTTCTGCAATTATTCCCTTAAAAATATAACTAAGACTTAAGAAAAATAATTCTATTAAGTAAACATGCATTTTTCTTTCTTCTGTTCTGTTAAATTTCAAGTTTAAATTAGGCAAATTTATAATACTAATATTTATTTCCATTTTTATTTTCAACAGTAGCAATTTAAATTTAAATAATATAATATATAGGCACTTACATATATCTTTGATGACAGTTGAAGAATTTAAATAGTCAGTCAAATGATAAGACCAATGTATCTTTAAAAGTAGTTAAGTACACATGTTTTTACAACAATAAAATATGTCACTTTCAGCTTGAATTTTGGAAGAGAAAAATTATACTTTTAAACTTTGTTTAAAATTGAAAAGTATTGAAAGACCTTTAGCAGTTTGTAGCTGGCCTAGTAGTCAGATGGTCAATGGGTAGTAGTGGAGAAGAGAAGTGGAGTGCAGTGCAATGCAGTTAATTGTTTTTATAGTTTTTTTTAAAAGATTACTTTATAATTTCTCTTATCCAATAGTCAAGATCTGAAAGTTCAAAGGTCAAAAGATAGAAAATGATTTAATTTATGCAAGAAACTTTTGTTAAAAAAATAATAAGTGGGGTAAAAAAATTATTCTGTCTTTTAAATAAATAAAAGAAATATTAATATTAAATTGAATTAAGGATAAAATATTCTGTACTTTTAAAATAACAGAATAAAAACTAATAACAATTGCTTTAATAAATAAAATATTTTTTAATATAACTATTCTATTGTAATTCATTAGTTCAATGTTCAGATAATTCATTTAAAATGTAATTAAACTGGTTTTAATTACTATTATCTATGAAATTAAATAACTGGGTATAAAACGTGATATCTAATGATTTAATAAAACATGAAAAAAAAAAGAAGTTGAATAATGATATTGACATACATGAATATTTACTAACAATGCACTCTAGACACTAAGCTGATATGACTATTTTAATGATGATGAGTGAAACATACTTCCCTGTTTATTTTATAAATTAAAATGTAAAGCAAATGAACTAGAGAATCACTCAAAACAACTCTAACTATTTATTTATGAACAAACAAAACAAATTAGCATCAACATGACTGGACTGACTATGTTTATAACAAGTCACCCCCTATCCTATCATTAATTATACCCTAAAGTAAGCTACCAAACATCTAATATATTTTAAATTGCACATATAAATACTTCTAATCATTATTTTAAATCATAAATAAAAAAATTTTAAATTTCGTGTTATTTCATTTTTTTTAAACAATATAATATCAGATGTTACTGATATAACAGTACACAATTATAAATATTATTTCTGGTGCCAAACCAGAGGGTCACAATATATATATTGTACCGAGACAAAGTCGGTACAGGTATATATGCACACACACGAGCAATGTAAACATTCTATATTTTTTTTCTTCTTTCACTTTCAACTTATGATAAAAAATAAATGTAGTTTTCTTTCAATGCTTTATAAAATACACTGTAAAATAAAATGTTAATATTTCTGATTAAATAGTTTAAGGCTTTCATATAATCTACTATAATAATATTCTCTAAAAAATAAAATATAAAGTATTACTAATATGCCATTTTAAATCTCAATAAGTGATTTCTACTTGTATATGCCGCGGGGGTAATTAAAAAGGGGTTTATTTTAAATTATAACTGTAATGAAAGTTAGAAGCTTATAGAAGTGATTTTGAGACAGATTAAATGCTCGACTTTTAAACTAATGTAAGTTAAATTGTTCTCTTAAAACACGCACACATGTATGCATAAAAGGTGTGAATAAGTATGAATTTTTTCTAACTGAGATTGCAATGTGAGATTGCATAAACCTAAGATTGCCTCAAGCATATGGATTGAGTGGACATTACGTAGGACACGGACCCCAACGACAACTCAAAGAATATTGAACTCTGGGTGGAGATTCGATCCTCAGATAATAACCAACCCATATAAATATGAATCTAAATCTAAAAAAAAAAAAAAGAAGAAAAGGCTTCTTACACTCTTTTTTTTTTGCTTGTATTTATGCTTATGCTTATAGTTTTTTCCTAGATTTCTCCGGAAGCTACAACTAGAACTTTTTTTTTTGCTATCCGGTTTATCCAATATGATCACTGTGAAATTAACATTTAGAGCGTCGATCGTCATGATGGGCTAGGAAACCCTTCAGTGATTGATCGACGCTCCGCCACCAGAACATCTCCACAGCTATGAATGATCAACAACAGTACCGTCCGAACATAGTGCTCCAATCAGTCCAAGGACGTTGTTCCGTTTAATATACATGAATCGTCCAAACATACTACGCTGAACTTATGTGAAATGAATAACCATGTATTATGGAAACATCATCTACCAGGTTCGAACCCTCACCAAATTAGAAGCAGCAGAAGACTAAGCAAAATCCTAGGTAAACACTTTATTTTATAATGCTTCCATTCATTCTTTACGTAAACTTAAAAGGCAATCTCATAATTAATTAAATTCGACTTTCGTAAATCAAAATATAAAATGATCCGTAATCCCTCATATTTAAATCTTAGTATTTTAATCTCAACTTTCGTAAATAAAATATCAGATGCTACATAGTTCCTCATATTTAAATCTTAGGACTTTTCCAGTTATGAACTTTGATCCTAATTATTATTTTTCTTTCACAGATAAACTATAACACACACCTAATTTCAAAATGTAAAAAGGAAATATATTTTATCATCCATGTTTATTATGCATAATATGTTCTTTTCTGTGCGAGTGCGAGAATGCGCGTATGTGCGTGTAAATAAAGCTATTAATCAATGTTTCATTTTTTTTATATTCAATAAATTTTTTTTTAATTTAAACAAGTCGAGCATTCCTCAAATCATTTTCTATAATTAAATTTTTTTTTTTTTTTTTAAATTATTATTAAAATTAGCGTTTATTCATGCAATTAATTATTTTACTTTTAAATTTGTCTTTCTTCTATTTTTTTTTTTGTTTATTTCTTTTAAATTTCATTTATAAACATCGTGCCGTAAGTCACGATGTTTACTTATTATGTAGTTAAGATAGGTTTAAGAGTTGGGAGGGCCTATTATTAATAAATATAAGTAAATGTCAATAGAGCCAGTATAAATAATTCTATTGGATTGTAGGATAAAGGGGGGATGATATTATAAGCGTCTAATTGTTTATTCTAATGATGCCTCAACTGAACATTCGTATTAGTTGTAAACAACCAATGATCCCGTCCAATGCTTGGACCGATCTGTTATTCAACCGATCTTCTTATCCATTGGTTAATATTGTGTCATTTGCCAGAATAATAGTCTTGAAGGCAATTACATCGCGACCCTGAGTGACCCCTATTGGTCCATGCTGGGAGTTCGAGCTTATGGGCAGGGATTAGACTTCAAAATCGTTTTGATATGACGTAAGGTGATGCGAGAAATTAAATTGTGAATCAAATCATCGTATCTGGCGCCCTCTTGTGTTGATAATGAACAACTATTGATATAAGAAAAAATAAATAAATCTTTACGCTGTATCATGTTTGTTTTGGAGCTCACAATCCTTTTTAAGAACGGTTTAATAGGGAGCCGGTGTATATAGGGGCGGTAAATAAATGGCGCTTCCAAACGTGAGGCTAATATAAATAATGTTTTGGAGAGAAGCAAATCAAGACATTAGCCAAAAGCGGCCGAACCTCGTGAAAGACGCAAAACTGAAAAAGGAAAAAATCTCTTTTTTTTTTCACGTAAACGAAAGTTTGGACGAATAGAAAGGGAAGGAAAAGGGAGAAAAGGAAAATAACAAACAGAACAAAATACAGCGATTCACAATATCGCAAATCTTTTAATAAAACACTTGGAGCCGGAGCGAAATAAATAAAAAAAAAAAACATAGCGGGAGATGGGGGCGCGGACGTCGATTAATCACTTCTTATCATAAATAAAAAAATAATAATCACGTTCCTTTAAGCATCAACAAAAAGTTGTAACATTTTAAATATAAATAGAGAGAGGAAAGGAAGGGAAGGAAAAAAAGGGAAAAATTTTTTTCCTTTATTAAATCATAAATGGACAGCAATAACGATAATATGTGGGAAAGTGAAATAGGAAAAATAGTACAAACATTTAAGGGAAAGAGAAATGAGGACCCAAATGAACACATAGAGAGCCTAGAGAGATTATTCGCTTACAAAACACTTAATGAAGAAGGTAAAATAGCCATAGCAGTCAGCCACATACGAGAAGGGGCTCTAGATTGGTGGAAATCGATACAACAAAAACCAAAGACATTTAGGCAGTATGAAGAAATGATAAAGGAGAGCTATTGGGGGAAAGCAAGACAAATGAGAGCCTTACGTGAAATAGAAAATGAGGAATGGAAAACAGGAGAAACGATGGAAGGATTTTTTCGTAGGAGAATGGCACAGCTAAGACAAATAAACTTAGGCGCACCATCTGAGGAATGGTTGATCAGAATAGCACGAAGGGGATTACCCGCATGGGCAAAACGATTTTTGACAGGGATAGATAACATGGACAAGGTAATAAGGAGGTTAGAAGAGATAGAGGATGAAAATGAGGAAGAGGGAGAAAGTCAAATAGCCAATATAGGAAAGATCATAAAGGAAGAGGGAGGAAGTAGAAGTGGACCTCAATGCCCTAAAATAGAGGTTAAAATAGGGGAAACGAAAACTCACGCACTACTCGACTCAGGGAGTCAAGTATCAGTTCTGTCACAAGAAACATTCAGCAAACTTACCCAAGAAGAACCAAACCTCAAAACACTACCACTTAAGATAATGCGCATAACCTTGGCAAATGGGAAAAGGGCCCAAGCGGAAGCAGTACAGGCATGGGTAGACATAAAAATAGCAGGAAACCAGCATAACCAAATCATGCTGGTAATGCAGGGATTAATACACGATGTTATATTAGGATCCGATTTTATGGGAAAATACAAATGTAGCATCGACTACGAAACAGAACAAGCCCGGATCTCAGGAAAGATGGTACCTTTTATAGAACAAGATCAAACAAAAAACATGGAACAGGCCGTACATAGTATGGAGTTAGAAAAGAAAATGGTAACAAAGGAGATCGGAACAAAGCAAGAGAAAGAAGAGATGGAATTGGGAAATGTCCTTGAGGAATACAAGGACGTATTCTCCGACATACCTGGAGTCATCAGTGGTTACGAACACAGGATAAAGCTCATTCAGGATCAACCGTATCAATCTAGATCATACCCGATCCCCTTTCAATACCGGCCAGAGATAGGCAAACAGATAAATAACATGCTAGAATGGGGAGTAATCTCAAAATGCTCCTCACCATATAACAACCCAATTGTCGTAGCAAAGAAAAAGGATGGTTCGGTACGATTGTGTCTGGACGCGAGGCTCCTCAACAAAATCACGATCGCGGACACAAATGCTCCGCCCTCCATGAGCGAATTAATAAATCGGTTCAATGGGAAAGGTGTTTTTTCTACCCTAGACATGACCAGCAGCTACTGGCAGATTAGCCTACACCCAGATGACCGCCAGTACACGGCATTCCGATATAATGGCATCGCCTATCAGTTCAACCGGATACCATTTGGTCTGAAAAATAGCAGAGCAGGCTTGATACAATGCCTTGATAGAGTGCTGTCAGAGGAGGTGAAGGGGTTTAGCACTACATATGTTGATGACATCATCATCACGTCTGAGGATAATAAAGAGCATATTAAATGCCTTCGAAAATTATTTCAAGAATGTCGGGAGAAAGGAATCAAAATAAACCTGGGAAAAAGCAGGCTCATGACACCCGAGGTGAAGTTTTTAGGGCATATTATCAGTAAAGAGGGGGTATCACCTAATCCTGAAAAAATACAAGCCATACAGGAATTTCCAGAGCCCAAAAAGAAGCGTGACGTCAAGGCTTTCCTCGGACTGTGTAATTTCTTTAAACAATACTATCCAAATTTTTCAGAAGGGATAGAACCACTGCTCAGACTTCTGAGGAAAGAAACACCATGGGCATGGAAAGAAGAACAGGAGGCTAGCTTCCGCCGAATAAAGGAAGGGTTCTTAAGACACGTAGTGTTGGCACACCCAGACTTTGGACGTACATTTTATGTACAAACGGACAGCAGTGGGATAGGAATGGGGGCAATGATGTTTCAAAAGGATAGCAAGGGGCAGAGCAAAGCAATCGCCTTCATAAGTAGACTTTTTACGAAGGCCGAGCAGAACTACACGGTCACAGAGAGAGAGGCCTTGGCCATTGTATGGGCTTTCAAGAAACTGAGGCAATACCTGGTAGGATCAAGAGTGGTGGTCGTGACCGACCACCGAAGCTTAGAGTTTCTGAACAGGAGTTTTCTGACAAATAGCCGCCTAATAAGGTGGAGCCTCGCCCTTCAGGAATTTGATTATACGGTAGAATACTGTAAGGGGAGGGACAATATAATAGCAGATACCCTTAGCCGATATCCCATAGGACGATGCCTTGAGGAAAACGAGGGGCCATACATAGCGACGACACGAGCCCAAAGCAGGGAGCATTATAGCCTTCAGAAAATTAAGGAAGCACAACAGGAAGATAGAGAGTGTAGACAGGTCATGGATTTTGGCAGGTACCACGCGATACCAAATAGTCAAGGAAATACATTATGGGCCCATCGAAAGAAATGCGTTGTCAGAAACGGACTTCTTCAACGACAAACAAGAAATGGGCAGAATTATCGGGTGATAATACCGAGAGCAATACGACAGAATATTATAGCCCAGGTACATGATGAAAGAGGACATTTCGGGGGCAACAAGACCGCCGGATGGATTGAACAATGGTTCTACTGGCCAAATCTCCACCGGGATGTGACACAAGAAATAAAGAAATGTATGACATGCGCCAAAACAAAGCCAATGAATAGATCGAATGAGGGAGTATCGACACCCATCCTCGTGTATGAGCCAAATGACACACTAGCTATTGATTTCTATGGACCACTGCCGATGTCAAATGGGAGGAGGTATCTGCTGGTGGCATATGACTTATACTCTAAATTGGTATCAGCTTTTCCGATCAGTCAAGCAAATGCAAAGCAGGCGATTCGAGTTCTGGAAAATCGGCAATTTAGGGAAGTGGGAAAACCAAAAAGAATTTTGTCAGATAATGGAACTCCATTCGTATCCAAAGAATGGGCACAGTGGACAAAAAAAAATAATATTAAGCATGCCCTCACGTCTATTCGAAATCCTCAAGCCAATCCATGCGAGCGAGTGATGCGGGAACTGGGTCGACTTTTTAGAATATATGTGCATGGAAACCATAAGGCGTGGGTAAAGGAAACGCCCCGGGTTGTGAGCATGATAAACGAAACCCGGAATGAGTCAACTGGTTTTGAACCCGACCGCCTTCACTTTGGGAGAAGGAGGCCATACCCATATGCCCAAGGACCCTGGCCTCAAAGGGAGAAAATAAATCGGACAAGGGATGCCCAAGAAGCTAAACGGCAACTGCAGAAAATGAGCCAGGTTCGAAAAAAAAGACAGGGAATCATGGTAGGAATATTCAAGGAAGGAGACAGAGTCATGGTACGGACAAACCCGGTCAGTCAGCCAGAACAGGCCCTTTATAAAAAATTTCAACCCTTATATGAGGGTCCTTATGTTATAGGATGCGCATACGGGAACAATGCCTTCATATTGTATGAAGGGATCCGGAGGATTGGGAAATATAATGCCCGGGCCTTGAAATTAGTAAATGAAGTTCAACCCCCTCACCATGCGGAGGGAAAGCGGGGTCAAAAATAAGGAATTTTATTGTGAAAATTAAAATGCCAAGCCTCGCATTTTAATTTTAGACGGATCGCGGGGATATGTACCGAGACAAAGTCGGTACAGGTATATACGCACACACACGAGCAATGTAAACACTCTATATTTTTTTTCTTCTTTCACTTTCAACTTATGATAAAAAATAGATGTAGTTTTCTTTCAATGCTTTATAAAATACACTGTAAAATAAAATGTTAATATTTCTGATTAAATAGTTTAAGGCTTTCATATAATCTACTATAATAATATTCTCTAAATAATAAAATATAAAGTATTACTAATATGCCATTTTAAATCTCAATAAGTGATTTCTACTTGTATATGCCACGGGGGTAATTAAAAAGGGGTTTATTTTAAATTATAACTGTAATGAAAGTTAGAAGCTTATAGAAGTGATTTTGAGACAGATTAAATGCTCGACTTTTAAACTAATGTAAGTTAAATTGTTCTCTTAAAACACGCACACATGTATGCATAAAAGGTGTGAATAAGTATGAATTCTTTCTAACTGAGATTGCAATGTGAGATTGCATAAACCTAAGATTGCCTCAAGCATATGGATTGAGTGGACATTACGTAGGACATGGACCCCAACGACAACTCAAAGAATATTGAACTCTGGGTGGAGATTCGATCCTCAGATAATAACCAACCCATATAAATATGAATCTAAATCTAAAAAAAAAAGAAGAAAAGGCTTCTTACACTCTTTTTTTTTTGCTTGTATTTATGCTTATGCTTATAGTTTTTTCCTAGATTTCTCCGGAAGCTACAACTAGAACTTTTTTTTTTTGCTATCCGGTTTATCCAATATGATCACTGTGAAATTAACATTTAGAGCGTCGATCGTCATGATGGGCTAGGAAACCCTTCAGTGATTGATCGACGCTCCGCCGCCAGAACATCTCCACAGCTATGAATGATCAACAACAGTACTGTCCGAACATAGTGCTCCAATCAGTCCAAGGACGTTGTTCCGTTTAATATACATGAATCGTCCAAACATACTATGCTGAACTTATGTGAAATGAATAACCATGTATTATGGAAACATCATCTACCAGGTTCGAACCCTCACCAAATTAGAAGCAGCAGAAGACTAAGCAAAATCCTAGGTAAACACTTTATTTTATAATGCTTCCATTCATTCTTTACGTAAACTTAAAAGGCAATCTCATAATTAATTAAATTCGACTTTCGTAAATCAAAATATAAAATGATCCGTAATCCCTCATATTTAAATCTTAGTATTTTAATCTCAACTTTCGTAAATAAAATATCAGATGCTACATCGTTCCTCATATTTAATTCTTAGGACTTTTCCAGTTATGAACTTTGATCCTAATTATTATTATTTTTCTTTCACAGATAAACTATAACACACACCTAATTTCAAAATGTAAAAAGGAAATATATTTTATCATCCATGTTTATTATGCATAATATGTTCTTTTCTGTGCGAGTGCGAGAATGCGCGTATGTGCGTGTAAATAAAGCTATTAATCAATGTTTCATTTTTTTTATATTCAATAAATTTTTTTTTTAATTTAAACAAGTCGAGCATTCCTCAAATCATTTTCTATAATTAATTTTTTTTTTTTTTAAAATTATTATTAAAATTAGCGTTTATTCATGCAATTAATTATTTTACTTTTAAATTTGTCTTTCTTCTATTTTTTTTTTTGTTTATTTCTTTTAAATTTCATTTATAAACATCGTGCCGTAAGTCACGATGTTTACTTATTATGTAGTTAAGATAGGTTTAAGAGTTGGGAGGGCCTATTATTAATAAATATAAGTAAATGTCAATAGATCCAGTATAAATAATTCTATTGGATTGTAGGATAAAGGGAGGATGATATTATAAGCGTCTAATTGTTTATTCTAATGATGCCTCAACCGAACATTCATATTAGTTGTAAACAACCAATGATCCCGTCCAATGCTTGGACCGATCTGTTATTCAACCGATCTTCTTATCCATTGGTTAATATTGTGTCATTTGCCAGAATAATAGTCTTGAAGGCAATTACATCGCGACCCTGAGTGACCCCTATTGGTCCATGCTGGGAGTTCGAGCTTATGGGCAGGGATTAGACTTCAAAATCGTTTTGATATGACGTAAGGTGATGCGAGAAATTAAATTGTGAATCAAATCATCATATCTGGCGCCCTCTTGTGTTGATAATGAACAACTATTGATATAAGAAAAAATAAATAAATCTTTACGCTGTATCATGTTTGTTTTGGAGCTCACAATCCTTTTTATGAATGGTTTAATAGGGAGCCGGTGTATGTAGGGACGGTATAATATATATATATATTGTAACCGGACCACCATACAACCCCTTTATTACCTTGGTTGTAACAATTTCCTGCTGAGCATGTTGCAGGAAGGGACTATCAATTGGCATTCCCCAATGCAGATGTTACCTGCACCCACAACAATATTTCCTGCTCATCAGAGGATGTAGCATCATAGAGACTGAAAGCATCTAGATATTTTTGTTTGGTTTTCCAAATGGCACCACTAGAGTTCCATCTCACTACAACCTGACTTACCTA
This sequence comes from Epiperipatus broadwayi, assembly GCA_028023455.1. Lineage (NCBI taxonomy): Eukaryota > Metazoa > Onychophora > Udeonychophora > Euonychophora > Peripatidae > Epiperipatus > Epiperipatus broadwayi. The sequence goes on along the minus strand of JAQFVV010012750.1, from coordinate 281,152 downwards.
AGTCTAGTTATGCCAGATGTAGCTCAGGAGGCATAAGATTTTCAAGATTACATGCACTGAATGATGACTGATGCAATAAAAACAAAATAGAATTGAACAATTGGATAACTAAGATTAATTTTAAGTAACAATAATTTTATTTAATAACAGGTTTAAATAAATGTCCATCAAACATAGTATTTCATTGAAAGTCCCTTGTACCTTTTGGCCTACTTCCAATAACATTTTAGATGACTTAGAAAATGTAATCTGTTGAGATTATAATAAAGTCCTTCTCTCAACAGCTCTTTAACAGTTTATATCTTTAATCAATTAGTTACTTCACAGAGAGGAGTGTGATATATTGAGACAACAGAGAAAATAATGAAGACAACTGATAGCATCTAATGCAAAGTTCCACTTAATTTAACAAATATTTTATTTACAGTCCATTGTGTATCTTGGTGTACATCCAGTAGTAGGGCAATATGAATTAAAGAATGCAAGTTCTTTAACAATTTCTATTTTACATTTAATTCAAAGTTCTACTTAATTCACCAAATATTTTATTTGCAGTCCATTGTGTATCTTAGTATACATCCAGTAGTAGGGCAATATAAATTAAAGAATGCAAGTTCTTTAACAATTTACATTTTATGTCTAATTCAGAGTTCCAGTTAATTTTAAGTTATTTTATTTACAGTCCATTGTGTATTTTGGTGTACATTGAACAATAATACAATAGGAATTAAAGAATGCAAGTTCTTTAATAATTTACATTTTTAATTATTTCATTAATTCACAGAGAAGAGTGCAATAAGCGAAGACAACTAATAGCATTTATAATTTGAAATATGGATGTATATTCATACATATAAATTTTAATATTTTATTTAGATCTCCTTAATCTGCAGTTAAGCATTTATGATTTACATATAATTCTTCTAGCATAAATATTGACTTGGTCTGCTGCAGACATATATTTTTATACATAAATTCACCAGCAGTTTCATTTATAATTTATCAGTAATAAACGTATTTTCATGTAGCTATATTTACACATAATTTTAGTTTCATTTATAATAAACGTATTTTCATATAGCTACTTTTATTCATAATTTTAGTTTCTTTTCTAAGAAAGACATTTTATTTGTCTTTTATAAACACATAAATATTACATATTTTATAACATTGTTACCTTCATTCTTTTTCTTGTTTATATCCAATCTGTTCCATCAAAAAGAGGTCATTTTATTTAAGCTGAATGGCATTATTCCCTTTCATGATGATCATCCAGGCAAATCTTGGAAAAACATGGCCTGAGATGGAGAGATGAAGCAGTTGGTTTAGCCTTCCATTGTTATAATATCCTTAATAATGTTTTCATTTTTCATTATTAACAGTGGTTCTTTAACTGCTTTTAATATCTTTTTAAACTAAAATCTTTTTTCAAAATTCTTCTTTAACATCTACTTGAAAAATATCTCTTTGAAAAAAAATAACTCTTTGAAAAACCTTTTTTTTAGAATCTTCTAAAAATCTCTTTGAAAAAACTTTTTAAAAATCTGCTCTGAACTTGCAACTCGACTATATCTATACTGATTCTTGGATTGATTAAGTAGCCTTTCCCACTGTACCTGGTTTGCTATTTTTATAAGGATTGGACAATCTACTTTTAGCGGGATAGATAACAGATTATAAGCATTAGTTCATGTTTTCCAATTTATTAAGAGTACCTCAAGCTATTATCACACTTTATTTGAAAACATCATTCCAAAATTAAAAATATAATCTTTTTAATAAATGCCAGCTTTTATTTACATCATAATTTAAAATTATAAAATCAATAATGATTTTTTCTTAACTATAAACTTATGCTTTATTTCTTTTTTAATTTGATCAAATCATAATAGTCTTTTTTAAATGGGGGGGGGTGTCTTTTAAATATATATATATACACATGGAACAGTATATGTTTATATATATATATTGTATCCTCTGTTTTCTTCACCTAGATGCCAATTCTATACAAGATAGAATAAATTTAGAACTGAAATTGCTTTTCTACTTACTAATAAAATTCTTATGTAGATATTACTCTACTGCTTAGCCCAGTTGGGGTTATAGGGTATGGTAGTCATTGGGAGCAAATAGGATGATAGAAACATTTTTAAATAACAATTCTATAATGTTGATTCAATTAGAATATAAGCATCTATTAAGTAATAAGGACTATTGTGAAATTGATAATCATTACACTAAATAAAGTATAGATAATGATGAGGATTGGGTACCTTTTTGCCCTACCTCACCGTCTATTCTAAGCAAGGTAAAACATATTTTTGGCATTGCAATGTTAAGATCTGATAACTCGGGAATGTTTAAATAAATGGCCTATACTGACAAATCTATAAATTCTATAATTATGTTATGTTAAACATATGTGTGTGTGGAAATGGACAATTGAACGCATATAATAAAACATCTCATATAGGATATTATTTCAACAAAACATTTATTATAACAAACTTTATTTTATAACACATTGATGATGATTTTAATATTTCCCTTATAGTAACACAAATTTGATTAATATTTGTTATATAAATTTAAGTGACAGTTTTATTAATATTTTACTTTTCATTAAATAAAGTAAAATTTTCCTAAGTTAATATTACATTCATACTGGAGGATGAATTGTTAATAATGATAATAAATGAGATATTGATAATATATGTAATATGATTTAATAATTATTTATAAGTAATAATTTTAGTAATGATCTTCAATATTTCTTTGTTTACCATATTTTCTAGTATGTGCACTTTTACAAAATTACAAATACAACACATTTATAAATTATAGTTTCTACTAGTTTATTTACGGAACTGATGGTGCAATAAGTTAATCATTAAACTAACAATCTTATTTAAAATGTATTATAAAAATCTATAAAATCTTTATCTGATATAATCGGTATATATTGTTTGACAATAACTACATTCAAATGAAGAAAGGAAGGGGAATAATAATAAACAATCATTCACATATCTGTGCGTGAGAGTTAATCACAATCTCCAAATTCAAACTTGACTCATTAATATAATATCTACTAACTTTTAAGACACAAAGATTATGAAACTTAGACGACCTATCATTAATAAATGGGGCATCAGCCACTTCATTTAAAAGGAAAAAAATACAACTATCTCAGCATATGCTTTCAAATAAGTAAGTACACTAACAACCCACAATTTAATAAGCAAATAATCAGGGATAGTATAACTCAACCCACACAATAAAATTATCCCTCGATCGCTTCTACATCTAAATGCACTCAACGTATTTACTATATAACAAATCTATAAACAGACAAACTTTTAATTCTCTATCATCTTTTAACAAATGGCACCAAATGAAAACAAAATAAAAAAAACTACAACTTTGGAAAAATAATTTATGACAGTGCACATACACTCGAACATACGATTATATATAATTTGATTTCTAAATCATAAAAGACAATAAACTGTCATATTACAATAATAATAAATTACACCAAGCATAACAAAAAAAATATCTATCTATTATAGAATGTAGAAAAAATACCTATCAACATTTAATTTTTAAATGTTGAGTTTTTTTAGACTTGAAAACTTGAATGAAAGCATACAGGCTACTTACAATATAATAATGAATTAACAACATTAAAAAAAATATATAAAAGAAATACAGATGTTGCTCCTACTGGCTGAAGAATCATTTGACAAGAGCTGCAATAGTTTCCCATGTTTGAGAATTTTTTAATAAACATTATAAACAATCCTTGTATGCAATAGAATTATTAATTACAAAAAACAAAACCTCCAACTTGGTAAAATAATCCTAATAAAAGTTTATGACCTTATTCCTTTCATTTTTTTTAGTACGTAATATAATTTTCACTAACCATTAAATCCATTATCAAAGATTTATCCGTGCATGTATACATTGTTATAATCAATTACTAAATATTGTTAAGTTATGCATTTACTTACTCATTTTTTTATATGTGCAAATAGTAAAGTTCTTTGGTATATATAACTATCCTCCTGATATAAGAGTTAAAATAGACAAATCCTTTTGTTTTAATTTTATTTTGCACAATATAAACAAAAAAATTATTAATGGAGATTCCATAAACCATTCTACTAATGCGTTTAATACAATTTTTTTAGTTATCTTCATTTTTAATAATTTTTATAATTCTGATATCATTTATTTATGGTAACTACATTAAAAAAAACTATAATTAATAATCTTACATAATATCCATGCTTTTTTAAATACAGTAAACCTAGACTATCAGTTGATAAAAGCCAGAGGTCGGTACCTTAAGAATTTAGCCTTTCATTTATAGTCTTCCTTCAAGTATTATGATATAATTATCCATAGGAATAGTAGAAAATCTTCACGATGTTTATTTCACTTATTTTACCATTTTTTTTAAAAAATTATTCTATTTTTCATAACCTTTTTTCTTGGAATTTATTGTCAAAACTCTCCTCATGACCTCTTTTTTTATTGTAATAAATGTGGCAATATGCCAGAATTTTCTTGCTTATAAAATGTCAATAATAGAACATTGGAACGAAAGAAAAAAAAATTAAATATTAAATAATAACTTACAAATGCTGCCTAATAAAAAACAGATAATCTTTGCAATTTTAAATGTAAAATTTCAAGTAATACATAATTAGTAAATAACAAATAAAATAAAAAAAATTATTTTAATTAATGGTATAAGTGTGTATCTGTTTTCTATGGTATGTAAATTCTACTACTACAATTTGGACATTATGAGTAATAGTATAAAATATGAATAAAGTGTGAGATGATGTAAAATGAACATATACCCACATATACAAGTTAAATTTTGGATGAGAGTAGACAATGAATTTGAAAACCAATCAACAAACATCTGCTATGACTCTCCTATTAATTTAGCTCTCATACTAACAATCCCTGATAATGTTCATCTTCATCTTTCACTACCAGACCATATAACCTAAAATTTTAACAACTGGTACACCCAACTAAAGTCTTAATAACTTTTTTAAAACCAAATTTCCATTACTAAATTATATCACAATTCATTTTTTAAAATAGTTATCTCTAGCCATTATTAGCACAAATGTAAAGTTCCCACATTTCTTCCTGGTGCCAACCTATATATATATATATATATATATATATATATATATATATATATATATATATATATATATATATATATATATATATATTGTAACTTATGGTTGAGCTTGATGCTAATGAAGCCCTATTTAAATGATCAATTATATAAAATTTTAAATTTTCATATACCAGTGGTGGGTTATCATAATTGATAATTTATATTATAAAATAAGTAAATTTAGTCAATAAATTTCCTGAGAGTGGTAAAGAATTGAGCTGTTCAAGAAATATGCCAGGCCCTCTGCCAGATTATGTATAACAATTTGTATATGCTGTTTTCAAATGATATATTTTCAATAGTATTAAAAATAAAAATTTATTAATGTTAGGATTAAATTAAAAATATAATAATATTTTAGTATTATTATATAATTGTGATAATGAGTTAAAATTATAGCTATTCTAAATTAATGATTATAATTAATTCTCAAGCATATTTTATTTGCAATTTAAAATAGTTTTGAACAGCTTGATTAGTTATCACATACGCTTTAGATGGAGAATTATTAATTGTTTGTTAATATATTTACATACAAGAATTCAATTGCTTGCCAAATTTGTACAATGATTCTCTCTCATGAAAACTTATACAACGGAAGAGCAGAAAGAACAAGGGTAGAATAACTAAAAAAAATAAAGGAACTTATTAAAAAGTAAAATTGAATTTGAATTGAATTATAAATGGAATGGAATTGCATTCTAATTTGCAATACAAGCCATTAAGTACTTTCATTACTTCTCTTCTTAAAATGATATAATTTAACCATGCCAGATCTAATATAATTGTTAATATTAACTAAGCCAACATATTTATAGGTAACAGCTTTGCCATCATAATCTCCAAATATATTTAATTCAAATTTAAATGATCTGAAATATATAGTAAATAAATTGTTTATTATCAAGTTTTAATTAATAATAATATAAAATAATGATGCAAAATTTTAAGAATAGTTATTTAATAAAGTTTGTTTTCTTTAAGATGAAATTAAAACGTACATTTTAAATAATATACTCTATTTGAAGTTTAACAATTTACGACTTTTTAATATTATTTATTTAACTTCTCTTAATAACATTACCAGGATCTTTTTCCAAAAATATATATTTACCATTATCTAATTCTCTTTTTATTTTCTTTTTGAATTCATTTACTATGATAATGACAAACTGCTGAGCTTTGTCTTCATTATGAAAGAAAATTAGATTGGGAGAAAATGCATAATGAATTAAATAATAGTAAACCTGATATGAAATATTGATAAATTTATAAATATTTATTGCAGTAGATTCTTTAAAATGTTATTCTATTGACTTCCTATCAGCTAAGATGTTTATGCATATTAGAACTCGCAGATATGGTTTTTCTTTAAGATTATTTTTTGATTTCATCAGGTGGTAGTATTAAAGTAATTCCGTGGATAGTGAATACTTTGTAAACAATTTACTGATTTGTTACATACTTTCATCTTCTAAATATTTTGATAAGATTAATAATTTTAAAATGGAAAGTAATTGGATATTTGTTCATTGAATACAGAGAATATTTAAAAGTCTGTTAATAGATTAAACAATTTTGATAATGTTATCACCATATTGGCTAAACATCGATCTTTGTCAAATAATAAGGATAAATTTATTAAGGATTCTCCGTACTTAGTTTTAATGGTAATTTTTATAAGATTTAGGAATGATGTATTCTAAGTTATATTATTTCTCCTCTAAACTTTTCAGTTTATATTAACTATTTGTAAGAGGATATTATCATTAAGAAAGATTATTTATATTTAACATTATTTTTAGATATGTTGATGAATATTTGTTTGCAAATTAAAAAGATTGGTTGAAAATGTAGGTAAATGAGTTTGTTTTGATCCTCCTATAATATATGTTGTAAAAGGATAGGTAACATTTTGTGCAATTAAAATTTATACATTTACTGGTCATAAAAAATATAAAGAATAATTGTTTGCTATGTAATCATAATTTTAAGAGTAAAGTGTTAATGTCTTTAACTAAACACGATAACTATCTATCTGGATCTCATGCTGCTATAAAAAATTAATATTATAAAAATGAAGAAATAACTAATTCTGATGAGATTTTCAAAGAAGTCAATTTTATAAAAAATGTTTAAGTTTGGACTACTCTAATGAATTTGCTTAAATTATTGTATTTAATAATATTAAAGTTTCTCATAATATAAAGGCTAAACAAATATGATTTTATTTAATTAAACTGTCTTCATACATAATTGTACATAAGAATAGTAATTTGTTAGGAAATAAAGAAATTTCTAAAAAAGGATATATTATTTTGAATAATTTATTAAATAATACAAAAGAAATTTTTGATAGAACTACTATTTCTGGAGTATTGTGTATTATCCCTTGTTTTGTAAGAAGGTACAGTATATACAGGTCAGAGTAGTTTGAGTTTATATGAAAAAATAAAGATACATAAATCAGGGTTAGAAATAAATACCTTAGTTCTGCTTTACAAATTCATATAAATGATAAATGATACACTATTAATTGTTCATCATGCTATAGTTGTCGTCTTTGAGAAAAATGAAATAAAAAGAAGTAATAAAGTGTCTTTATCATTGAAAAGTTGTGATTCTAAAGCAATTTATTCATTTAAAAATTGTTTTACTATTAAAGGTGTATGAGATGTGAGTGGAAGTGTGGCTAATGTTTAGTCTAAATACGTTGATTTTTTTTTTAGTTTTTTACATTTGAGAAATATGCTTATAGCAATGAAATCATTGGTTGGGTTATGAAATTTATATTCTTTTGGTTAGTCTGGTTAAAATACAAATATCATTGAATTATATATTTCCAAATATTGTTATAATAATAAAGAATAGGAATAATAAGTTTATATCAATGCATACAAATATCAAATTAATATTGAGTGTTGCCATAAAAAATATCAATTACTATTATTTTGCAATCTTTGAGACTAAACAAGTTTTCTTATTAACATATAAAAACACTCTTTTTAGATTATTTTTGGATGCTTTAGGCTATTAGAAGTCCAGATAGTCTCAGATTACTCATAAAAGTTGTTCTTAAATATTCATAATCATATATATTTTTGTAAGTGAACAGTCACAACTAATTTAACTAACATGGACAGTACTAATCTAGATAGCATCTTTACTTAGATAAACAATCTGGAAAAAGCAGATCATATAAGTTTTCATTTATTTATTTATTATGTCTATTTTAAATCACATTTAATTTTTTTTGGCATTATAATTTAACTATTATTTTACAATAGGTTGTGCAAAGCTATTCTAAGTTATGAAAAATAACTTTGATACATAAAGCAGAATGTCTATCTTTAAAAAAGTAATAACAGCATGAATAATAAACCTAGTACTTAGATGTTTATGTGATGGTAATAAGACAAAGTATTTTGTGTTTCTATTTTTTTAATAAATATGATATCAACGTATTAGATTCTCATATGTGTTAACAATTACATTGTATTTCAAAAACATAATTACTAAAATCTAACTACAGTTGTGATTTTGCATCTAGAACATAGAAAATATGTAAATATATTAGGCAATGGCTTTAACTGATATCATATATTCAAACAATCTTGATTTTTGACTATAGATAGACTTCTTAAATTTTGACACAAGATAACAACTTTAAAGGAATAAAAATATCCATCTTATTTTTCAGCTTAATTTCCACATTCATATACCATTCTGAAGTAAGTTGATCTGGGAGTGGGAACTTGTTACTCTCTGAGTTTATAAATTGCAAGGTTTTGCATGAGTTAATAATGTATGAAAAAATAGTGGACTTAAAATTGAAAAGAGTAACAGCTTAATGTTTTTCAAATCAAGATGCTTTAGATTGGCCTATATAAGTGGGAAATTAGGTTAAATATAAGATGACTATACTTATCTATTATAAAGTTCATGTCTTGTGTTTAGATTTGAGAGATCTTTCTATGGTCAAAAAATGCCATATTTTGTCTATAATAAATCTTCAAAGTGTTTAAGATAAAGATTAGAGCCTTTCTCTAAAGTATTTACGAAATCTAATTAATAAAAAGAAACATGAGTTTTAAACTTAACTATATATAATATGTATTTTTCATAACTTATTTCATTATCAAATTCTAAATTACATTTTGAAAGCAAAGTAATTAATACAAAATCTAAAGCATTATTAAATTTATTTAACAAGAAAAAATCGGATATTCATAGCAAGAAAAACTATTTACTATTTACATTCTGATTAAAATGTAAAATTTTATTTTAAAATTATTTATAATTTAATCTAATATTGGATATTTTAACTTTTATACACACAATAGTACCCATTATAAATAGTGAAATGTGTTTGTGTCTAAATAAATTTAAATAATTTTAATGTTCTCAAGGTAATGAAAATTATGTCATATAATATTTTTTCTCATTTATCATTTATTACATTCTACCTTCCATTCCTATGTTATAATTAAGTCAGTGCAATTGTACGTAGACATCAGCAATAATCAAATGCCAGAAGACGTTTTTATCTGCAGAGTATGATTTGTTTATGATGCAAAACTTATTTAATTCTGTAATATAGACCTATCTAAATCAGACAAAAAGATAATACACTTGCTTATTGACAGTACTGTTTTAATATCTTTGTTTTTGGGCTATAGATTTTTAAGCAGAATAGTGTTGTATTCTTATCAGTGAAACTAAACCTAAATAATAACAGAAAATAATTGTCAGTAGTATTATTTTACTTGACTCAGGTGTTCTTTAATCTGATTTTTTTTTACATTCTATTATGGACTAAAAGTGAGTTTGCCTAACGAAAATGAATTAAAGAAAGTTTTTTTTTTTTTTTTTTGGGTCTTAAAAAATTACATTTAAGAATAATATTTCAAGTAACAGTTTTTTCATTTTTCTATAATTTTTTTAACAGAAAAAAGACTTGGCTTTGCAATTTTATTTTTTCTTGGTATTTTCAGAAATTAGATTGTTGACAAAATCAAAATCAATCTTTTCATATAGTTTTAAAAAATAATTATTTCAATAATTAATAACCATTAATGCAAAATTAATATCTAGTCCACTCAAACTTTTATTTAATGATTTTATATATAATTTTATCTGTGTGGTTTACTATTTTTTTAATTTTTAAAGTATATGCAAATAAATATTCAGGGTCTTTTATTTATTATTATTTTGGCTATCACCTAATTTTTACAACATAAGAATAAATTCCATAATGGGAAACATATGTTAAGGCAAAAAAGTTGTAATAAACAATCCAGATTTTAAAGGAAACTAATGTATTAGGAATTCATTGTTCAATATTTATTGTTTAAATGTATAAACAAATGTATTATAAAATTAAATGACAAATGTTCTGCCAAATACTGATATGATCAAATTGTTCCAAATGGAATCTTAATTACATGTTAGTTATTGAATTTGAATACTTCAGATTGATACAAACAGTTATTTTATAAATTTTAAGAATATATTTTTATAATGTAGACTGCATCACATAACAGATATTTTATGTTTTGATGCAATTCAAACAATTACTGTTTTAGCCTCTTCTTATTGATAGACTATATATTATTAAAATAATTATGATAAAGATAATGTTTTATTAAAAATATTAAAAAAATATTTACCACAAAACTAATTTTTGTTTAATTTCTATATGTAATAGTAAGTTATACAATAAAAATTTTAATGTAGTGCTAGGCATTATAACTATATTTTAGAATATGTATAATTAGTGTAAACATTAAATAATGGTTTGCAAAAATGTTTAACCTAAGTCACTTACCAAAATATAATGCAATGTTGAATCAAATTTGCTGCTGTGAGCTTTTTTTTATAAAAGTAAAAATAGGATTTGTAAAATATTATTAATGCCAAGAAGGATTATTAATAAATATCTAGAAAAATCACAGAAATGTAAATTTTGTCACTCAATTAAAAATTAGAAATATTTTATTCAATTGCTCTTTTATAATTTTCATGTAAAATTGATACATTGCTAATATATATATATATTGTACCGGTAAAATCACCATGCTTAATCACGCACAGTAATCCGAATTCAAACCCAGTCCACGTCTAGGAATAAATTCCAAAATGCAAACTAAATTCAAACCCAAACCCCTGGCATGACCAACCGATGAACAACACAACAACGGTACGTGGTTTTCCCTTTACTAGCTCGTTGGAAAACACAGACTAAATTACCCTACAATCAGTTATTCATATATATCTTATATTCGAGATATTGGTACGGTTAATAATTCAATATATATTTAAGTTGTCGATACAGACAGCAGGTGATTAACTAGATTTCGGGAGTAATAAGAAAAGAGAGACAAAAATAGATTAGATAAATTTTTAATAATTATTGAAATCATTGAATCCTATGTACAGATACGGTAAAATTTTCATACGTATATTTATAACAATTTGCTGCTAGTCCTTAATAATCGTTTTAGACTGATAAACAAAACACATGCCAATATTTATATGTTTTAAATGGTCGTACGAGTTGATATGAGAATCAGAGTAATTTGAGCATTTAAAATATTTAATTCCTATTTTATATTAAGTTGTTTGATTTTAATAGATTCAAACCATTCCGTATACGGATAATTGGAGGAGGCTTTATATAAGAATATAATATAATAATGATGTACTGATGGTTGCAGAGCTTAAGATATACTACAATAATAACTTGCGGTGCATTAACGGAAGACCGGGCGGCTTGTACTTTGACAAGTCTTAATGCCCCCAAGTAGATCCGGGACACTACAACCAGCCGGGATCATTTCGAATCCTGGTGATCCAAGAGATTATCTGGAGAAGAATTTCTTTCTTTCCAATTGGTAGTAAAACAAGACGCCAATTTAGGCGAAGGAAAAGGCACTGCCACAGTAACATCGAGGAAGAGTGATCGGAAGTGGACTTAAAGCGAAACTATATAAAACCTTGATTATCTCTCCGTAACATTTTCTATGCAACAATCTGATATGACTATTCAAAATAAAACATGGCGAAATCAAAAGATCACAAAAGTAACGATTAATTAATTTCACTCTGAAACCCATAACTCCCCAGGTTGTTCGGAAGGTAATAATAGTAACAAAAATATTCACTTTATATTATTACTTCGTTCATATATAAAAAAAATAATATAATAAAAATTTAGACTTTATTTTATATTTGTTATTTGGAGCAAAGATTAAAATATCATTTTGACAAAATAAAAGGAACAATACAGGTACTTGAATATTTCTCAACTCAACATAAACGAACTAATTTTTAGTTCGATAGAAGAAAATTACTTTTAAAATGAATATAATAATAATACTATGAAATAAACTTTAATGGCTTTAACTAGAGTTAAAAAATATTATTATTGGCATCGCTTTGTTTGTAAATGTAAATAATAATCAAAATATAAGTATATTCACTAATGAATTACTATTAGGCACAAAATATTATTAAATTATCATCTAAAGACTAGAGCACAGAAATATTAGAGAAGAAATTTACTGACAGGCTTTAGTGTAACATTTTAACGAAGGAAAACAAGAAATTTACATGTAATTACTTAGATTAATTCATAACAGATTAAATAATAAAATTATTAAGCTTAGAGGAAAGTTAAGAAGTTCATATAACAAGGGTTACCATTCTTTCTTCGTCCGGCTTTTCTCCTTGCGGTAATGTTTATGCAGAATGTAGGCGCACATTTTGGATTCCTTAGAATGGCATGATTAATTTAAAGGAGGGAATTGAGAAAACTGGAAGCGCAGGAAACATTATAGATCAGCGGTTCGAAAGATTTAAATCGGCAGAACAGGGATCAGCTTCTTGGACTTAGCCCAACATTATTGCAATTTACCAGGCAACTTCTTAATCACAGTTGAGATGATTTCTCTGGAACAACTACTTTGCTGTAGCCCGAGACGGTCTAAGCACAGCAAAGTCAAAAAGTAGAGTCCCCTAGTATATTATAATATAAGATGGCTACGGTTGATCACTCTGCATAGTTTTTTGTTCATGACTCCACCTCCTTTGATTTTCTGGCCTCCAGCAATATCTAATTTTGACTATACAATTGCATTCGCCTTTCTTGATAAGAGTCCTACATTTCTCATTTCCATTGTTTGATTTACATTTATTTCTAAATTCAATACATGATTCTAAATTGACAAACTAAATAATTACATAGGAATTCGTGAATACAAAATTGAAATTCATTATCTTAACTTTCAAAGTACAAACTAATTATTCTATACATTTTGTACATGTAAGATTTGACTAAAAATACTGATCAAAGGAATGTGACTTTTGATCAGCATTTTAAATGACTTTGTATGATTTTGAAAGGTTTAAAATTTAAAAAAAAATATACACGCAATGAAACTTTTAAATTGAGCGAATATAACCCTACAAACCACACACACGAATATTATTTATCATGATTCGTAATATTTATACTTGTAATGTTTACATTCAATTCTTTTAAACAAAGCATAAAATAACTAACTTAAAATTTATGTGGCCTGGAATAGAAAAAGCCTCATTGCAGGTAAATAGTGATTTAGAATTACTGTACTTCAAAATGAAACTATGAAACTAAGATCGATCCTTCGATCTGTCTGTTTCATTATATATATATTGTAATGGAATAAATTAGTATTTTAAAAAAATTGAATTTTTTCAATTCAAATAATTATATTTAATAATTCAATTAATATACTAGGCTTTTTTTTTTCTGGAAATCGATCATGATCATCAATAATTAGTTTACTATTCACATGTATGGGTACCATTTATGTAACATACTAAACCTGCCAGTTCTGGGCAATGATCAATATAATTGGAATAAGATCTAGCTCAATCAGGTTTGCCATTCTGTAATGAACTATAGACAATAATATAATATAATATAAAATAAAATCTTACTATGTCTAAGAATTGAAACATCATCCATAACAATCTAAATTCCATATAAATAAGGAATGTCATATTATAAAAGCCCTAAAGTTAAAATGGCATTTTGTAATAATTACCACTTGTGCACAATCATCATCGGATAACATCGGGTAGCTACTTTGTCACAATAATAATGGATTTTGATTTCACTATCTCTCTACATTTGCTTAACCAACACTTGTCACAATGAATACCCTCAAGGCTGATATTTTTTATCACTAAGTAAAATATGCATCAATAAAAACTGTGTACAATTATATAACTCAGGCATTGGCACTAACAATATTTCCCACCTATGGATATTTAAATAGTCCACTGCATTAAAATAAGATACTACTAACAATCTGTATTAAATGCTAATTTATCCAGATAATGTTTAAAACGAAATAAAGCCAATTAGATCACAGCTCTAAACACCAACAAATCTATCATGCTTACAAAGTAATCTGTAATAAGAGGTTAAATCGCATATTATTGCCCTAAACTATGACGTGTGCTTGAGATATCTACTTAATTGACAATAGAATAAAACTAAATTGGACATACTTTATTAATTTAATATTAATTGTAGTAATTCAAATTTATCTTAATATTTAATGATATTCTATTTTATTTAAATAGATTAATTTGTAAAATGATTATAAGTACATATTTGGAAAACTTTTTATAAACTTTTAAATGTTTAAACAAAATAATCTTTTACTCACGTATATACCTATTTTAATAAAACGCCAAACAATATAAACATTTCATCCATATCCTACAGTAGAGCGATACGCAATGATTGCTACATTTATATTCTAAAATGAAATAACTCCATAAGAATTTATTATCAATAACTCTATTAGGTAATTTTTCATTTTATACTACCTACTCACATTATGTAAAAATATACCCTAAGTTTCCATTGGATATTTACTGAATTACCATCGTTTATATTATCTATTTAAATATGTAGTCAATCGAATATAAAATGGATTTTGTAATAATTAAGTTATAAATGATAATAATTGGCAGTCATCCAAGCCAATGATAATATTCGGTAAAGCTACTGAATGAAATTTATGATCGCAACTTCAAAGAAATTTAAAAAAGTAATTACGATAAGTCATTCCGACTAATTGGCAGAACGCAATCGTTAAAGATTTTATAACCGTACAAAATAAACAAATAGATCAACTCTGAGGTAATGAAATTATTCTACTAGTAATATTGATTTAAATAAATAAACAAATATTTGAATGCATTCTTAAATATAAATTTTATATATAATAGGATTAAAAATAATGATGATGTATAAAATATGCATATATTTAATTTTAGTGCACTCACCAAGATGAGTTTGAAACTTGGATCAAATTTTAAATACCAAAATTGCGTTGCGCATACAAAAAAAAAATAATGAAATATATTCATCTGATTTTAAATAAACTCTAAATTTATTGGGATCATAAAATAAAAAATGAATAACGGTAATAAAAAAAAATTACCCATCGATGTTTGACAACAGATAATAATTAATAAAAGTAATAAATTTATACGTGTGAAACTCCAAATATGTTGCGTGACAACAACACAGGATATAAATGGAAGGAGAGATTTGAAATATCATATTTAATGATAAAAAAGATATGTGATAAAACATTTAACTCTATTTATTCATTAATGCCATAATAATTGAACAAACATAAAAGAAAAATATCTGCTAAATTTAAACCCTTTTTTACTCTATAGTTTCAAGTTACATTTTGAACATACAAAAAATTGAAATATTTGGAGACAATATGTTGTATTAAATAAGAGCCTAAATAAGAACTAAATTAATCTCCCGACCTTTGTCTAACAAAAATATTTACATATATGTATAAAAAAACATCATATATAAGTGAAAGTCTATCCATATTCACTCACTATTCACTGATCCATTGTAGCTTCCTATTGTTTGTTTTAAATCCTAAAGCGTAGAGATGAATTTTCTTTGAATAGAGACGATAAGCATGAATGGTAAGTCACTCAAATTCAAATTTAATTCCTTTCCTGTTTAAATTTCAATGTTTTCGTTCAATTAAATAATTATACAGCTTCCAAAACGACAGATGCAAAATTATACATCACTAGCAGCGTTAATTTTTTTTTTTACTAGCAATAATGTGCAAAAGAATTTCTGTAATGAGACAATGCATTTTAAATTATGTGAAGATTTAATACTAGCTTTTTCGTTTATTCTTTTTTTTTTACTTATTAGATCAGAGTTTAAAATTGCTTATTATAATATAAATTGAAATGATCGATCTTGTAGATTTTCTTGATTGGAAATACAATATCCATAAAACATAATGGGGTTTATATCCATCACAAATAAATGAATGTAATCCTGGACTTTTAAACACAGAATATCTTTACATAGCTGATACAAGGCATTTTTGATGAGATTTTTTTTCTTTCATATTTTAATCATTTTCTCTGGAATTTGATCAGCAAACCGCCCCTTTGAATGGGCAGATAGTTAAAACTTTTATTATTCCATGGTTTTATGAATTAACTATTTAAATAATAATATTTAATAATTTTTTTTTTGTAGAAAAAGAAAAACTATCTTTTCTATGCAATGACAAAATGATAACCTGTCAAATTACAGTGTCAGTTCTATTTATGGGATATTCTGGATGATGTTATTGTTATCCTAACAACTGTTGGAAATCACTCAAATAAAACTTGATGATGAATGATCTGTTCCAGCAAATTTTCTGTTCTTTTTGCAAGCGCAATGGAAGTTTGAAGAGAAATGGATACATTGAAATGAAATCTAACTTCCATATGATTTTTTTTTTTCATTTTTAAACCAAAATAAAGAATTGATATTACAATTCTCATACATTCTATAAATATAAATAATTTACATATATATATATGTATATTAATAATAAATTTTATCCAAATTAATTTACAAACAAATATATGTGAAACAAAAAATATTTAATTTCGTAATGTGTTGCCATGGTATGTGAGAATAATATTGATCTTATTTAAGTAAAGTTTTATGTCACACTGAACTATTTCCAAAATTTATTTATTCGTTTACCTGTTTATATTTTTTTCTGATATTGATTATATTAAATTTAGAATTTTTAATTTAGAATTAGGAGTAAACAATATTATTTAAAAAGATTTGATTCACCATGGTTCCCTACTCTGAATATTTCTGTGGTTGACACAAACAGTGCCTCTTGTGGCCACATGGAGATAAAGATCCAAGTACCAATTTATATTTTCAAAATCTCCCATTGTCCATTTATCAAATGAAAAGAAGTAGTAAACAAGATCAACAAATTTCTTTATTATTTTTTAATACTTTGACTTACAGTCAATCTGAGCACCTACAATACCTCCTAACTAGAAGCAAAAAAAAGAACTTTTTTTTTTGGTATTCTCTTTAACATTAAACTACTTAATTTTAATAATAATGAATATCTATTCTGTCTATGTTATGCATTTTTACATACCATTTAATATATCATCTTTAAAAAGTTTTAGGTACACCATTCTCATTAAAGCAATATGGAATCTCATTTTTCCTTCTATCTTTATCTTCTCAGTATACATACATTTTTAAAAAAGTCTACCACCTATGTAGTACAACTACATCTCTATGTTATTTTAAGTCTTACATTGAAATAATGATTAATTGTCCACATCTTCATATGTTTCTAGTAACTTCTTTACTAACAATTCTTTAAAGTTAGAATCAGACAAGATGTTTAGTATTTCTTTTATGGAAGATAATACATCACAGAAAAAAATTGTATTCCCAAAGCTAAACATTCTTAGTTTTTATCTAATAGCAGTATATTTTTCTTGCATTATTAAAGAAACATATTTATATATTTTACTTCACTAAAGACTTCATAATATTCTATTTTTTATAGACATATCTGTAGTTTATATCACTAGCACTACTAGGGGTCTAAACTTTAATCATTATACCAGAGTAATAACAATAATAATATAACTTTATCAATACATTATTTTTATTCAAGTCATGCTTTGAACATCGAGAATACCATCTTTAAAATACCTTTTTTTCAGAGAGAAACTAAATAAATTACAATTAACTTCTATAATGAGCTGGACAATCAAAATGACAGAGTTATCCTATTTTAAATCACTTCTAATACCCATAACATATCTCCTATGTATTGTAGTTTTACTCCCATATATCTGGATTTCAAAATCATCAAGATGAGTACTATCCTCAGGTTCAGATATTTGCATCACCAAGTTCATAATATATGTAAAATGGGTGTATCCCTATTAATGAAAGTGGGAATAGCATATTGTTTGCATGCAATTAATTATTGTGTTATGTGTATAAGGTTATGACTCAGCAGAATTTAACCACAGCAAAATAAATAAAAAAACATGTGCTAATATTTAAATAAATTTAATCAATTTATATACATGAATTAGCAATTGGAAAAGAAAATTTATAACAAGATTTAAAAAAAATTCATTTAGACATCTGTGGTTATTCTTCATTTACTTTGGTTTATGCCAATGTTTCCCAATACATGGATTATTATTTGGAGAAAAAAATTCATAACATGTTTATGGAAACTCATTTAGACATCTGCAGTTCTTCATTTACATTTCATTTATACCAATGATTCCCATCCTGATTTTATAAAAAATAACCACTATTTGTTTTGAATTAAATAAACAATATTCGTATTATATACAACATTATTATATATAGAGGAACATAATTAATTTTTTTATGTCTTAGTTAATGCCATGATGGTTTAATAGACCCCCTTGATATATACAACGTGTGTGAAAATGAAATAGAGTTTTAAGTTTAAGACACAAATAATAATAAAAAAAATATGCAAAGAAAATATGTTAAAAATATAAATAATTAACATAAACATTATATTAAACATTAATAAATGTCTGTGTTGTACATATATGAATGTGCAATTAATATATATTTTAGGTAGCATCTTCTTTTGTCTCATTTATAATGATCGGATTGTTTTATAATCAAGGTTGTACCTCATAAAAATTTGTCTATCCCAAGTAAAAGAAAAAATTCCCTTTATTATTAATTTTATAAATTTTAAATTAAAATTACTCGGCCCAATATTAAAATAAAGAGAAAATAAATTATTCTATATAACATACAAACAATTAATTATTGATTATGTCAACTTTATAAATATGTTTTACAATTTGTATGAACAATGTTCTAATGGCTTAGTTTTACAATCCAAGGTAGTTTCTTTATGGACAGGAATTCAAACATCTGGTGGATTTATTGACTTTATTAGGATTTGAACCGGAGTTTTGGAATGGGATGTAAAAGAAATAATTCATAATAGATCATTTTGATATTTATCAATCCAGGCATGGAAATATAGGACAGTCCCACATTGGTCTTGACAATTTCTAGCTCTGTGGATGATGATTTTTTTCCCATGACATTCCTCATTTTAGGAATACATAATTACTTTTGTCAATATTTATCTTAATTTTTGTAGTTGAAAATTAGTAGCAAAAACATCAATATTTGTTTTACTATTGCATGTTTTCGATTTAAATCCAAAAATTTGTAGTTGAGGAATCAATGGTGATTTTTTGTAGAGATCTGAATGATTTATTTTGCTTATAAATTATTAATTCATGAACACTTTGTTTTGACATTTTAGAATTAAGTGTTGGGCATGAATTGCATGTATTTACATTATAGTTTTCGAAACATTTAGCACTTATGAGTATTATATGAGATTAATAACACTTGAACTTGAAAATTGTATATCAGTATCACCCTCTATTATACATACAAAATATATTGATGGGTCAATATGTTTGCCTATTAATACTCACTTTTATAGTTTAAACATAAACATATCTTAAAATTCATTTGGATGTGATGAGCTGACATTGATTGCAGAAAGATACTAAAAATCTAAAATAGAAATAAAATAGATAATCACCAACAAATAAACTTTAGTTGAGATGGAGAGCTTGTACAGACAAAAGGGGGACTAAATTAGGCCTTCAATTTCTCACAAAATAAAATCATAGCTTGACATGATAGTAGCAGTAATAATAATGATTAATGCTTCCATGATAAAAACCATAATATGAAATAATTTTATATAGTTTGAAACTTAATATAATTCACAGAGTAATAAATTAAAATAACATAGTAATAATATTAATCATTGGCAAAAGTCAATCTAAAATGCTTCTAGTTGAGATGGATAGTAATATGGTAATAGAAATTAAATGCAAATTGAAGCAGTTAGAGAAGATGCAAGGAATAATATTGTAAATAGTGTAGATAAAGAAGAGAACACACGTGAATCTGGGGGACTTCAGTACTAAATGTCCAGGCCCTAGAAGCCAACAAATCTCCTTATGAACAACCAATTGCAAAAAATGATAATGATTCATCATTAAATTGAATGTTGTTGAGGTCTACAAAAATGGAAAGTATAAAAGCAGATCAACAATAGATGTCCAAATAAGATGAAGAATATGAACACAGATATGTCTACAAAAATAGAAAGTATGAATTGAAATATGCCTACAAAGATAAAAAATATGTCTGAAATGATGAATAATATGAAGATGGATATAACAGGTGAACTATACAAAAACAAGAGTTTAAAAATGGAATTGAAAAAAGAGATATAACAAAGACATATTGATATAGATAATAAAGTACAAAAACTCAAAAAAAAATTGAAAGGAAAGTAAACACTACAAATTTTAAGACAAAAATAGACAGGTCATAATTCCAAACTTACCTTGGAATTAAACTTAGAAGAGACTAAAGATAATTATATTTTACTAGATGAAACCATAGGAATCAAAATAAATTCCAATACTGAAATTATTAGTGGATATCTCTTGACAACAATACCACTGATAAATAGAATGGATGAATATATTGCACCACTTCAGTATATTGACATTCGTTATGAAATTAAACTTGAAATGTTTATCAGGGATAATGCTCTTAAACTAATTGACAATCATAAAGTTGAAAATTTTCCATACAACATTATTCTCCCAGTGGAGAAATATCTCAATTACAGTAATGTTGTTTGCGAAATAAATGAATATACTATGTTTGATTATTTTAAATGTCAATTAAGATATATGAAAACATAATCGAAATAATAAAAAAAATCTATGAATAATACGCGCAAAACTACTACAATTTAGACAAAGAAACAAAAAGTACTGTAGCATAAATTGTGTAATATGTACAAAGACCCATTCACCTTTCTTAAGTATGCAAATATAGATACTTAATAATCTTATGAGAAATATAGACCAAAAGAATTACCTTGGAAATGGAAACATAATTACATAAATTAAAATAATTAAATTTGTTTTTTTTTACATTATTTTTTAAAATATATATACTCAGATGAGATAAATATTCACTGACCACGGAAAAGATCAAATGCATATATCTCAAATAAAAAAACAAGATAAAAATAAAAGTAAACCAAATCACCAATTAAAAAATTGGAGATTCAATATTTTACCAAAACTTATAAGTGTCTACTCATCTTTATTAGATATACCAATTCAAAAATTTAAGGCATGTATAATAAAATGGACTTAAACAAAAAAAAACTATCCAAAGATATGGAAATATTATCATAAAGAAATGGAACAAAATTATTATATTTCTTTTTAAAATTGTGTATGTACTTAAACCAATTAATATCAAATAAAACTTTCACAAGATGTGAATATGCATGTAATGATTATTAGAATTACAATTAAATAGATTAAAGAATGAAAGTCTAAAGAAGAAAAAACACAACCTAGAATTTGTTTGAAAATATATTTAAGGAATGATCTCTTATAAATAAATTATGAATTCATGTTTAAAAAACATAATGGATTATACGCTTAACATCAAAATGGAGACTGATTGCTAACAAATTGTCAAATTCGTACAGAAATTGCAACTGACACATTTAATAGATTCCAGAAAATCCATTTAGCCTCAGAATTATAAAATGGAATTGACACCTTTAAATAGGTCTGTACATAAAACATGTGTAAGCTAGATAAAACAAAACTTAACACAAATAATCAGATCTTCTGCCATATCACCTTTTGGTATATGATTATAAATAAACAACATGGTCTGAAATAAAGTAGATCTGATAACATTAAATATATTAAGAAAGATACATTGCATGAAAAGTATTCCTATGAAAAAATAAAGCAAGTGATCCATATGCAAATATTACATGACAGGCTAATAAATACATGTAAATGAATCCACTGGATTGACACCGATCGGACTACAACTGGATCAAAATACCCCAATCTTATTTCATACACCCATGACTATACTCATAGCATCACCCACCAACCCAAAAACATCTCAAATGAAAGCATATAACAAAATGAATACAAGTGAAAGATGTAACAAATTTAAAATGAAAAGTATCATTTCAAAATAGGTGATAAGGTTTTTATAAAGACACAAGATGTATGTAACCCAAAAAATTTATCTTCCACAAGTTTTGCTATCTATATGAGGGGCCATTTATCATCATCAACTGCACTGGCCTAAATACCTACTGGATAGATAAAGGCAATAATGTCCAAAAAACTTACAATGTTTGAAGTATAATAGATTCATCTATGACTTAAAACAAAATACAATGCTATAGATTACAAACCTGAAAATTCAAATATTATTCAACAATACAGGTATTTCATCAAAATTCTATATGAAACAGTGATATTGTATAAAATCACTAGTGGTAAACATGGATAATATAATAGACCATGAATGACCCAACAAAAGTAAAATTCATGGGTCTACCTTAAACTAACCTTAAGAAAAATCAAAAAGTTAAACATAAAAACCATCTTTAATATATTTACTGAAAGGATATGTGATGGATGCTTCCAACTCTCTTCCAATAATTAGTACACACATCCTAAGACCAAATGCCCAGGATATTAATGTTACTTATTAAGTGATAGCAGTAGGTAATGTCAGAGCACATAAAATACTAAACCAGTTATCACAACCTAAGATTTAAAGTAAATATAAATAAACATTAAAACAAAAGTTAAACCTACTCACTCAAAAAGATATCTGACATATCAAATCAATGAACTTAATTAATAAAAAAAATAACTATATAATAGTAAAGTAAAGAAAAAATAATGTTAAAATCTTTTCTTACGATTTTGTTTTAATAAATTGTTTATGTTAATACTTAGCAAAAATGACATCAACAATAAAGTAAAAAGATTAGAACAAATAGACTTTATATATATATATAAAATATTCCACAATCATTTTTTTCAAGGAGAAAAAAATATTTTACCTGAGTAAAAACATTTACCATTTCTTGCATAAAGGGGTTAAAAAAAAATTTGAAAGTTTGCATCAACTAATTCAAACTCATAATACTGTTGAAGAAATCTCAGACAAGGATTTTAGAAAATGAGTAGAAACATTTAGTACTAAAACATCTAAGCAAAGAGTTCACAAACTAATAAATTATAAACAAAATAAACCATTTGAATCCCTAAAAAAATCACCATTGGTTTCTTGCTATAACTTTCTGGATTTAAATCCAAAACATGCAGTAGCAAAAATAATATTGATGTTTCTCTAACTAATTTTCAACTCCAGAAATTTAGATAAATATCAGCAAAAGTAATCATGCATTGCTGAATACAAGAGGAATGTCATGGGAAAGAAGGCATCATCCACAGAGCTAGAATTTGTCAAGACCAATATGGGATTATCCTATCTCTTTTTGTCTGGATTGATAAATATCAAAACAATCCTTCATGAATTATTTCTTTTTACACTCCATTCCAAAATTTCAGTTTTAAGGCTAATAAAGTCAACAAATTTACAAAATGTTCGAATTCTTAACAGTGAATAGAGAAACTACTATGAATTATAAAAACAGACCATCAGAACATTGTTCATATGAACTGTAAAAACCATTTATAAAGTTGACATCATCAATAATTAATTGTTTGTCTGTTATATATAATAATTTATTTTTGTTATATTAATATACGGCTGAGTATCTTTAATTTAAAATTTATAAAATTAATAATAAAGATAATTTTACTTATTACTTGAGATAGACAAAATTTATGAAGTACAAACTTGACTATAAAATAATGCGATTATTATAAATCAGACAAGGTAAGATGCTACCTAAGATATATAGTAATTCCACTTTTATATACGTACAACAACTACTTTCTCATTAATTGTTTATTCTAAAGATTGTGTTAATTATTAATATTTTCATATATTTTTATGCATATTTTTAAATATTTGTGTCTTAAACTTATATCTCTCTTTTATCGCACACCCATTGTACATAACAAGAGGTAAATTGAACTATTATGGCATTAACTAAGACATAAAAAGATAAATGAAAATATTTTTTTCTCTCTCTATATATATATATATATATTCATATATATATATATATATATATGAATATTGTATATGTTACTCAGGACATGTAATAGCTATTCTTTATAGAATCAGGATGAGAAACATTGGTATAAACCAAACATAAATGAAGAATAACCATAGCTGTCTAAATGAGTTTCCTCAATGTTGTTATAAATATTTTTCTCCAAATGTTAATCCATGTATATATATATGTTCATTAAATTTATTTAAATGTTAAAACATGATTCATGGTTCATTTTGCTGTGGTTAAATTCTGCTGAGTCATATCCTTATACACATATCACGATCATTAATTGCATGTATACAATATGCTATTCCCACTTTTATTATAAACTTGCTGATACAATGATTATTTAAACCTGAGGAATATACATATCTTCCTGGGTGTGCCATCTAGAATAACACAGTAAACAACAGTATGTAGTTGATAAGTTATGGGTAGAATCAGTAGTTATTAAATCTTACTCTTTTCTGTGTTAAACCTGAGTTTAATATAAAAAAGGTAGCATAAAAGTAGATAATAAATATACATTCTTTTTACTCATCAGAAGGAACAAAAAAGATAAAATGAAAGTAGATAGTTAATATACACACTTTTTACTCATGAGAAGAAACCAAACCACCATTGTGTGTACCATGAATAGACAGTCCCTTTACACTATATATATATATATATATATATATATATATATTGTACCAGTCAAAACAGTATGCTCACTTAACAAAATTCAAATCCTAAGCAAAAGTTCCACAAATTCGATCATCCTCGAGATACAGAGGTCTGGAGCAATCCTGAATTTTAAACTATTAGCCTGTTCTTTGAGTCTCTGACCCAATGAACAAAGCAATCCAGATGATACAGTACAATTATTTTAATTCTGGGTGCAGAAGCAAAGTGATTGAGAATAAGATCAGACTGATAATAATGATCGAGATAAGAGTAACCCAGGAATTACATTTGTGAAAGTTATATTTATTAATGCTAAGTTATTAGCTAAAGAAAATAGTTCTAAATATTAATTAGAAAAGAATAACTCAACAACAAACCAGGATCTACATGAAATATATATTTAATAAAATATTAAACGAATGCATATATATATTACAAAAATGGCTTCACGCTTGGGGTGACATTATACATTTACAAACTTAAGATTTGTTTTTATAAAATCCTCTTTATTAATTACTTCATGAATATAATTTTATAGAATGCATTGTAACTTGTGTGGAGTTAATATGCCAATTTACAAATGTTTACAAATAAAATGTTGTGGATGTATAAAACAAATATAGAAAATCGTGACAAGTTTAGATGATTAATGATATAAAGAATAGTTTGCGATTTAGTAATAAATGATTTTGTAAACAGGCAAAAATATACTTCTTAATCATTTATCTACCTTATGAAAATCATTATATATATTTTTATTGGCATTGTTTGAAAAAGACATTTTTGGAATTTATACATAAGAAACAAACAATATGCTACATTTATGAGAATAAATTATACAATCATTAATACAAGTTTGATTTACATCTATGGGAATCGATAATGGTTTTAAACAAAATCAGGTTAACTTAATGAACTGAATGTATTTTCACGAAATGAATCATTATCTTTAACACATCATTGCGACTTACTAAGGTTAGGCAGATGGTGATCAAATTAAGAAGCAGAGTAATGGTACTAGCATACAATAAAAAAATCTGGCCTTCATGGCAATTTTGGATATTCTATAATTTTAAAAGAATATTTGAAATGAACTTAGATTTGATAGGCCGTTGCATTCTGGCAGAGTAACATCGACAAAGAGGCTGGGTTTGAAAGCCCAGCGCCAAATGTACAATCATCCACAGCACATCAACCTCATAAGCCTCACATTCCACAGGGAGTAGTGCCCCTGATTACAAATGATTTTGAAAAGTAGGATAAGAGCTTCTGGCTTCCGATGTCCCCAATGACAAAATAATCAAGAAATGGAAAAGATAAAATATCAGAATAAAGGAAAAGGTATGCCAGCAATGTTTATATAATTTTATAATATTGTTTTAAAGTTTGGAAATGGTCTAAGCTCTTGCACAATAACCTGTTTTCATTGCTGAGTCATTTTACAAAGTGTAATGAATAATAACACTTTTTTATAGCATTGAACTAATAAAATTTATATTTAAATTCGATTCCCATATACAAATTACAGATTACATTAGCCCTTTAGGCAACAGCAGGAAAAAATGATCTAATTATGTTAATCAAGGTTAATGATCTTTTAAAATGAAATTTTAAAGACAAATTCAAAGCAGTAAATTTAGCAGAATTCACCCACAGTAAAAGTTTTTAATTGACTTTAAGAATAACGAATTTAAAATGAAACCAAAATCATGAGCAATTTCTATTTAATATAAACAAAACTTTATTGATAGGTTTTAAATGAAGCCCCACTTCTTTTCAAATTAAACAATTATTTCTCCTCTTTTCAATACTCACGAGTTTGGTGATTTTGGCATATTAAAGAAAATAAATTATATCTATACATTAAACAAAATACATGAACTCTTAATGGAGCCACACAAAGTTATATATAAGAGTTCAAGCATTAAAGGTAAGTTAAATACAATATATTAGTAAGGGATTACAGAGAGAGAATTTAAGAGCCAAATTATCAGAAACATAAATTAATACCTGAATCAAAATACATAGGTTTAACTACATCTTATTAGAAACTACAAAAGGAATTTACATAATAAGGCAGCTCTATATTACATGAGGTTACCTCAGCAAGCAAGTAGATGCAGTGGATGCAGTCATCTTGTATGGCTGGTCTGATGGATCATAGCAGCAGCAGGCAAACAGTACTCTGAGAGGATAAGAGAAAGGTGAAAGATTCAACTACTCAAACTTCATAGCACTTGACTTTTCCTGACTTCTTAAAGTGGAATGATGAAGCAATTTTTCTGGAATATCACTGTCTCAAACATTCTGAAATAAGTTACTAACTAATTTAAAGTTTAATTACTAACTCAAAATAACTCCAAGTGAACTGAACATACCTGACTGAAACATACTGAAAGTAACTAACTGAAAAAGTAACTAAACTGAAAATATAACTAAAACTAACTCCACTGAAAAGTAACTAAATTCAACTGACTGAAAGGTAACTAAAAACTGACTTCCTTTGTACTATGGGCCCCTTTTATACACATTTTAATTCCTCCAAGAAAGCAATTTCAGTTGTCCACAGCAATCTCTGTAATCTCTTAATTTAAAAAAACATGTTGAATTAGTAAAATATCTAATTAACAAAAAAACAGAGAAAGCTTGATATACCATTTTAGCTACTTTTAAAGATTTGCAAATGAACTAATAAAAGAATTGCTTATGATTTTATATAAGATTTATAATTTAAATTAATGAAAACGATCTGAATCTATATCAAGTAATTTCAGTCTTTTGAGGCTTCCTCATTTTACCTTGTTTTTACATTCCAACACTTTAATTAAAATGCATATATTTATAAAAGATTTACAATTATATAAACAAAACATCTAATTTTCAGCAATAAATAGTAATAAAATTATTGCTTCGTTCATATATATATATATATGCATCGCGCACACTACTGTTTTACTTTACTAAATATTTTTTTAATTTATTAATTTTTTAGATCATTATGCATACAGTGTGTGGGTGAATGGTATATATCTATGGTGGCATGTGAATTGCAGGCCCTGCAGGAGGTTAGTATAGATAGTGAAGCATGAAGCTCGATGATGATTAGACATCGACTGTTTCAATATATACAAAGATACAAAATTTGTTTATATACACCTGGGGCTTGATTTATGTGGTAGATAGGTTCCTCAGAAAATGTGCACAAACAAAATTGCACAAAAATAGACTTAACTTACCTTAAAAAATAGGGATAGGGGTTGTAATTTTCAGAAATCGCATAAAAGCAAAGCAAGAAAAAAAATTACTTTAAAATTTGCATCAAAAAAATAAGGAAATAAAGTATGACTAATAAAAAATTTCAAATATTTGAAAAAAATATTACAAGACAAACTTTTTTTACTTTTTTAATTAACTATAGTATTTAATTTTACATTCTGTCATTCCTATTTTAATCATTAGCAGTTATTTGGCTATTTGACAATATGCATTCATTTGTGAACTGTTAAGAAATCAGATTAGTCATGTCAAGTACAACTAGCACCATTTTTAGTTTTGAGCTGTGTTAATAATTTTTTTGTTTCTATATTTAAAAAATGAGATCATAATCAAAACAAAAAGATTATTTTCAGTTTCTAAAATCAATAAAATCTTCGTCATTATTTATTTTAAAAATCTAAAAAAATATTTATTTCTGCCATAAATAACAAAATACGTTTTAAAAGTTTAAAATTTTTGAATATTTATTGCTATATTTTTATATGTAAATATAAACCTATTATTATTATTTACTTACTAGTATAAGTAGGTGCTTTATTCTAAATACAGCTTCAGGCCATATTCACATTAGCTGCGAAAATAATGTTATATTTTTGAAGAAAAAAAAAGTATTTCAATTCAAAATAAGTTATTAATAATTTAAATTTTTTGATATCTATTAAATAAAGTGAAATATAAAAGATATTAAGAAGAAACATGAATCGCATAACTTCAAAATCGCATTAAAATAATCTGCATAAAACGAGACCCAGGTTTACTTAAATGTTAAAATTTACATAGAGATAGAACTTTCACAATTTTTATGAATACCAAAAATAGTTTGATTTTGTATTGAAAAAGAAGAAAAATTGTTTTTAAAGACATTCTGTTTTAGCATAGGTAAATTATGTTCTTCTTAATGCCTTTTTATTATTGTTTATTTAATAAAGAAATTAAGTGTTTTTTTTTCATAAAGAAAATTTTACATACTATAGTATATGTATAAATTTTTAAAATAATTTTTTTAAAATTGATTTTATCTTTTCTTTCTGCCATATTTATCACTTAGCAATTTAAAAAAAATAAAAATATCTGATGGATTTGTTTAAATGAAAGACAAAAAAGTACATAATTAAGCAGTATATATATATACATGTATGCATAATTTATATGAATAACAGGCTTATGAAATATGACATAATTACAATAAAAATGTTTTTTCAGTGAAATTGATCATATGGATGATGATGCAACAAAGGCCATATGAAAAATGACTTCAATGAAAGTTTAATGTGTTTACAAATTTTAATGTTTACTTTTTATTCATTTAAAAACAATCTTTCATGAATTTTCTGAATATTGACAATTGGAAGTCTAACAAAATGTTTACAATTTTGGGCATATTTATATTCATTGTAGTTATAAACCTAGAGTTATTATTGTATGTCTTTTATTTTTAACATTAAATTTGCAAATCATTGTTTTTTTTGCAAATGTAAGAGATGTTAGATTAACCTTATTATGATTTGTTTTCATAATTTAGAGAAAACAAATACAAGTTATTCTTAGCAAAATTAATATTTATTTCATCAATATCATTTTCAAATTTATTCAACTTCTTTAGAATACTGAAGTTTCCAACAGCATCCAAATTCTTTGATATATAGTTTCTTTTCTTCACATTGCACAAGTACATTTTATACCTTTATTCATCCATCTCCCTTGGGATGTTTTTTAGGTCTTCTCTATTTTCATGAAAATATATTTCACAGTGTATGTGTCCAACTATTATGATCTCTTCTAGAAATATGTGTAGACTGGATCAACTTCTCTCTCATCATTTTTAATGATGTCAGTTATTAGATGCTGTTATTTCTAATACAAATCATTCCATCCTTTATTGAATATTCTGTTGTATTTATATTGGTTCATAGATAATTATACAATTCTAAAACATGCAACCAAGAAATTGTGAAACATTTTTATTATTAACATCTATTTTCAGATATATAATAATATGATTTTCAGTAATATTTAAACAGTGCCCTTTGGATTTTTAAATATAAAATAAATGAATACTAACACTTCAACCACATGATAAAGTCTTTGGAAAAGATAGAATGGCCATTCTATCTTTTCCAAAGACTTTATCATGTGGTTGAAGTGTTATTCTATCTTTTCCAAAGACTTATCATGTGGTTGAAGTGTTAGTATTCATTTATTTTATATTTAAAAATCCAAAGGGCATGTGCAATAGTTTAATGCTGTTTAAATATTATTGTTTATAAAAAACATTGTGCTATATAAAATAATTGACTTATTTAATATGATTTTCATAAAAAAAAAAAACAATTTATTTTTTTAAAACAATTTGTTTTACTTGATTCATATAATCAATATTTTGCATAGAGTTGAATTTTATAATAAACATTATTTTTTTCATCACTTTCAATCTGTATATGCAATACTAGTTGGGGAATTATTCTGATTTTTATTACTAATATTTATTTATTTTTAAAAATAACCTGAACATTTTTTAGTCTTTTCAGAATTTATTATAACACTCTGTTATTATTTCTATGTGATAACTTTTGTACCATTTCTTGATGCCTGAAAGGGTAATTTTCAAAAACAACCACTTCATCTGCAGCATTTTAATACTTCAATAATCGTAATTACTACACACTTATCTTTTCATTTACAGTAAAAATATTTGGTGATATGAAGACATCATTTAATACATTGAAGCAGATGATCTGATGCTCAGATCCTGCTTCACAGCCCACATCCAATGTCCTACCATCTAACTGTATTCAAACCCGCCTTTACGCATGTATATACATAGCTAATAATATATATATATATATATTTTGGTTAGTATTATAGCATAAATAATGTAAACACATGTATTTAATTTAAATTTTTTTATTTCATAATAATATTCTCATGTGTATGCGGGCGTAAATAATAAATATCTATATATTTCAGTGTAGGAGATTGTGAATAAATTAATTAAGTTATATTATATATAGGGTAACATATATATAAACGTATTATTTTTTCATATATAATTTTGTAGACAGGAATGATGCAATCTTGTTAATAAGTCTCTCGAAAAACAATTACCCGGAAGACCCCTTAGATTAAAAAAAAGATTACGAATTGGTAATAATAAAATAAACCCATTAGTGGTAATTGTCCATGCTAGCTTGTTTTAAAATCATAAGATATATTTTAAAACAATCGTTCAAGAAACAGATAACAAACTTGCATTGTTTCAAACATATTACTAGATAAGAGTATCCGGTCAAACTATTCCAGAGAAACCTTAAGTGCTTAAACTGACTCAGAGCCAGCAGTAGTTGCTAAGTTACAGCTTCAAAATAAAAGTATATATACTGCTGGATTTGAATCCATGAGGGAGGAGACCATTAAATAGCTATGTTGCTATACATATTCCATGCCAGTTTTAATTCTCACTCAATGTGTCGTGAGTAGGAAATTTCGCCTTGTCCCTCTGTTCTAATATGCTGTTCCCATGAATGAAGCTCTGCATCCCATACTACTGAACTTTATGTATATTTTTCCAGTGAAAGTGAAGTGCTATCTCAAATAATAATGCTACCCTAGATCTAGTGAAATAATACTGATGGACTGATTCCTAGTGAAACACTCTTCCAAATAATCAAGGTAAAAGAACTTTGACCGCTTATAATTCCTAAATCCTGCCTTCTTTGTAATATTTATATTTTAAATAATCTACATTAAATGTCTTCAAATATGTATTCTATAACTCTATATAACTAATCTATATTAAGCCTCCTATATAATGTTTTTATTTTATTTTATTTTCAAGCAGCAACCAATTTTCAATTTGATTTATGTATTTATATTTTAAAATAAATGCCAATAGTATTCTAAAATTGCCAGCACATAATTTATTTTCGTTTCCCCACCCATCGTTTACTGGGTAAATAATTTATAATTTGATCAAAACAAGTCTTATTTGACTTGCCCAGGTGCTCGCGATTTTAGATAAATAAACTAATTATATTTTTCATGTTTACTGTAGAAAAACAGATTTGACGTCTGTTTTTTCACATTCTCCGTTGGCAATAATGCTCTATCTTTTATTTTTAAATTATATTATATATGTAAAACCCATCTTCGCTATTACCACCACCCACTTATTTTGTAATAATTTATATATTTTCACAAGGGCATTGATTAAACAAAATTGAGATTTATTAAATGTGTAAGAAGTAATGAATAATATTAAGTAACATAATGTAAGGGGGAGAAGCATCTTAACATCTTAGTTTTATATTTAAGTATAATTATTACCCATGTTTGCTTAGTGAAGCCAAGTCATTACGCTGAATATTTAATAATTTATGAGCAATAAATATGTTTCGATAATCTTTACTTTTTAGAATTATATTTATATTATATCATTAAGCGTTACGTGCATAAAGGCCACTTCGTTTTTATATATACATTTGTGCTTCTTTCTCACATGGAGGCATTCGCTAAGTCGAGCCCCATTGTCGTTCTCTATGTCCTTAAACCAGGCTGTAAAAACACCCTGGGGACATTTTTGGTCTTATGTGCATACTTTATATGGGGAGCGATATGGGAAACCAGTTCATCATCCATGATTCGCCTGTACTTCATTCCAGGAAATCTTGGACTTTTTCGTTCGTCAAACCGACCCTGCCTATGTTTGCAGAGGAAATTGGTCCACTTTGTTATTAAAAATTCATGAAGCACACTCCAGGATCCATAATTGGACCGACCCAATCAGCTGGCATGCACGTACCACCTTTCAGTGTCTTATTAGTCGCCCAGAAGTATTCATAAACCATAATAAAATGATTTCTTTAAACAAACATATTTCCATTAGTTTAATATACGTATTATTGCGATAGATTTAGTATCGTTTATATACTTATTCATTACCCATCTCACGCATTAATTATCTATAACTCCAAATTAATAATATTGAATGTAACCAAATATAATATCTGCTTGTAAAATTATTGTTGTTTAAATTAAGTAAATGCTCTTTGTCTCTGGAGGTGTAATAGTAGTCCAACAATGTATTCCAATAGCGCTAATTTATTAAATCATATATATATTATTGGCATAGCCACAAATCTTATGTTATCATTAAATATGAATCAAACACATATCTATAATACTTACGAGGCTCATGTCAGGTAAATAACCCAACATAATTTTGTTATTAATAAATCTTAAATATATATATATCAAACTTGAACCATTGCTTTCTTTTAGTTAAGACAATATATTAAGTTATTACTTATGCTAAATATGACTAGATGATCTCCGCTTAATCATAATTAATATGCTAGGTCACGAGCCTTCATTGCTCATAAAATATAGCTAGTTATTAAGTTATTCTATTATATAAGTTTAGCCTAGAGTCTTTTTGTGTCTCTGATGATCGATGCCGGCGGATGAGAAGTAAATTAATCGATGTCATCAGGATTGTTGCTCATAATGTTATAGATCTGGGAAATAGGCAAATAGGGCAGAGTTCATGAGTGTTCCTGACCTGTGTATCTTGCGCACGATTGGATTCGAGGTACTTTTGCCTAGATGCTTGATCTTGTTACGTGAACATACAAATCCGACCGGCACAACATCCTCTTCATTATTATTTTTCTTAATATAACAGTTTTCTGTCATTTTATATTTTATAAGCAAACCAAAATGGCATTCACATACATGGCTTTTTGATAACATCTTGCAATATATGAATATGGTACACTGTAATAAATCATAGTTCCAAACCATGCTTATTTTTTAGTTACAATACAAAGTTTAAAGAATAGAATTGCAATCCTTTTAGTAAAAATGTCATATAGACATAATATGCAACTTATTGGCCTGTAAATTTTAATTATCTCATTATATTTAGAAAATGTCAATATTATTACTATGAACTTTCATCTACAGCATACATCTTTAATATTTTGATATTATGTAAATACTTTGATATTGCATCTTCTGTTTCTTTGCTTGGTTTATTAATATATCAATAATAGTACTAACCTGGCATAGTGATTATATATTTTCATAAATTGAATTGTCCATCTCATTTCTTGACTTAAAATATTGGTCTCTTTACATGGACATTTTATTGTATATTTTTGTTTGTTCTCTATTAGATGGTAAAGAACTCATCACATATTTCATGATGCCATGTCTTTTATTAATAGTTGTATTTTTTTATAAATTCAGGAATATAGTTTTCCATTGTCAAGATCTGGTGCTACAGTTCAAAAACATTTTTTCCCACTGCTTTCTTTGCTAATTTATAATTTTTTTTTTCATTAATACCTTTTTTCTTATATTTATGTCTTTTTAATAAACAATTGATAGAAATATATGTCTGTTAAGTTTTAATTCAATTATCTCAGTAAAAATATTATTGATAAACTGTTTTTGTGGATCAGTTACTTTTGTTGCACTTTGCAAAAATGTTTTAAATAACTTTTTTACACATTTTATTTCAATTTAAAATACCTTCAAAATTGGTTAACATTTTAAAACAATATGCATATTTTAATGTTAATTCAAAGAAACAATTCTGCACATTAGGTATATTGATCCTCAATGTATTCATCATAAATGTCTTTCTTTCTTATTTGCATTAGCAATTAATGTATCTAGTATTTCAATAATTAATACTTACTTTTCATACTTGATATATTAAATACCTTATGGTTTTGAAATAGATATATTCAATTAATCAAAGTCTAATTTAATTCTGATCTACTTTTATTTGAATGACTTAATATTTTCTATTTAAAATTATGCTTATTAAAAACATATATGACAAATTTTAACTTCTGAAAAGTTTACAATTTAATGCATCATCTCATTTTTATTACTATACACAAATTTAACCAGAGTATAAAGAAATTTCAACCATATGCAATGTTCCTTTTAAATACTTTTAGCTTAATTTTAATATATATGGTTTAAATAAAAAAAAATTTGTACATCCATATAAAATTATCTATTTTCGGATTATGTAGAGAAATAAATTGATAAATTCCAATTAATCTGAGTTTTGTAGATTGTATTATAAGATATAAATATTAATTCAACATTATGAGATACACTATCACTTTGCACCATCATATTTCTCTGCCTTTTGTATTAAATTTTTCTTATCTTTTAATTTCAATGTTTGTCTCTTTATACTTTTGTCTTTTTTTAACTTTACAAAATCCAATGTTATCTTCATTAATAGACATTTCTTGTTGCATTATACCCAAACATTCTTAAAAGTCATATGAATTAATAAATAGTTCCATAAATAATTATGTTGAATTGTCAAGTATATACACAATGAGATGACTCTTAAATCTATCAGCATATGGTTGGAATACTAATTTTTTGCCTTGCAAATTTGAAGAATTTTGAGGATAACATGTGAATTTGAGATTTTCTGTAGATATTGTAAATATTTATTAAAACATTTATTTAAATATATATATATTATTAACTTCTACACCTATTTCAAATATCAGAAAAAACAAAATTATCACAAAATTAGATATACAGTACCCACAATACACTATACTAACTGATGCATATTTCTAAGCATCTCATTCATTTTCATATACCATATGAATAATTATAAAGTAATTAACTGAATTTTCAAGAACATGTAAAATAAATACAAGAAATATACACTGCTTGTTTGAATAAAAACTTTAAATGAAAATCAAAGCATTGACTTTCAAATGTGTGGAGAAGTATAAGCATCCATAACAAAAAATATATGATTATTCCATTTTAATTCGTGTTTGAATTGGCAAAGTATAATTTTTAATATTCTCTAAATAAATGTATATATTTTGGATGTTATATTATTTCATGTCAGTATTAATGGAAAATTTATAGTACTTCTTGGTGATGATAATTCTTTATAATAAGAAATAATTATGTTAGGTGTATATTAATCAGGAGTTCTATGGTTGTGTCTATCTAATTATTCAACATATTATTATTCTAAATACAAAAGCTTTGGTAATAGGAATAAAAATTATATTACATATATATATATATACTAATTCCAATTGTATTAAGAATTATTATTATCAATATAAAATCATTTAAAGAAATTACAAATATTTTTTTTAAATATGCAATCATTAACTATATTATGTAGTGTATATTCAATTCCATTACTTAGGAAATTCTGTTTGATCATATTTGAGCAAGTTCGTTAATATTTATTTTTATTATCATTTATAAAGTATATAAAAAACATGCCTGCATTAAAAATTGTTGAATTTTAGCTTCAGCAATTTAAAGTTAGCTCTGATTTATCTATTTTTTACTCTCTAACTTAACCCAAAGTGCTGATAAAAATTTGTTTGTATAAGTAAAATTGGTAATAGTAGATTTTCTATTAAACAAATGATA
Source organism: Epiperipatus broadwayi (assembly GCA_028023455.1). Classification (NCBI taxonomy): domain Eukaryota; kingdom Metazoa; phylum Onychophora; class Udeonychophora; order Euonychophora; family Peripatidae; genus Epiperipatus; species Epiperipatus broadwayi. The sequence goes on along the minus strand of JAQFVV010012750.1, from coordinate 244,033 downwards.
AAAATCATATTATTTTAGCAAAAGTGACTTCTAATATTAGTATATATAAGAGTCATTTTCAGCTCTTTATTGTCATTTAACTACTCTGATATTTGTGAAGTAAGTATATTCATTTAGTTCACTCATTAGTATTTACTTTCACCATAAAATTTATTTTAGAAATTAACATTGATCTTAGAATATATGTGGGTAAAAATGTAAATGGATCTATAGTCATTGCATTTAATGACATAATTTATATTTAAGTTTGTCTTCTAGAGAAAACATAAAAAGAAATTTGATAAAGCAATATTTTTTTAATAAAATTATAAATGTTTATATATAGAAATTAAAAAAAACTCATCTCTTCATAATAGTTGCTTATCTAATATAGTATTTCATATGTAATAATGTTAAACTTAGTCATTTCAGCTATACATTTAAATTACTTATAATTGTCATTTATTTTATATTATATCAAAAATGTTCTAATATTAAATAGAGAAAATGCTTTCACAACTCTGACATCATCATCATTTATATGTGTGATGGTTAATGTTTTTTACTGCTCTATCTAAGTGTTCTGAAACTTATTTATACCCTAAGCATGTGCATTCAAAATCATGTTTATTAGCATGAAAATGTTAATATAATATATTCTACATTGAACTAACTTTAAATGTTTTTGCGATTTACAAATTTAACAAGGTGTATTTATATAAATAACATTAGATAGATAGATAGATAATAGATGGATAGTTTATCCAATAAACTGTGCAAAAATTTGTAATGCAGTAAATAAATTAATAGAAAGATATAAATATATTTTCATCAATAATTATTGTGAATTTTTATGACACATATTAAAAAATACTATGGTGACTTTGTTATATTTTTATGTATTACTATTTTTGTATTTACATTTTATTGTAGTTATAATATTCAAAGTTTTTTACATTGAAAGATCCTTTTTATGGATATTAATACATGACCTATAAATAAATAAATAAATATATGGACAACATTAAAATTAGAATTTTGTCAAATTCTGCAAATACATCAATATATGTATCTTATTATAGTATAATAAGGTTTACTGTATTTGGTATTTGTCCAATAGGCTCTTCATTTTAATTTTAAATTAAAATCAAATATATTACTTACTTTAGTAAAACATTCTTTTTTATTAAATTGTTAAAATATATAGCATTGTTAATTTTATTTAATAAATATGTTTAAGTATCTCTGAACCACTGCCTTAGTTCAATCATTTATATGACTTTTAGTAGGGTTAAAAATTGTTTTCTATTTGTTAGTAAATAACTTGTTTCTAGTATTAGTAATTTAGACAGATATTTATATGTAAAAAAGTAGTATCTTTAAATAAATAAAATATCTTTAATTCTTAAATAAATAAAAAATTATTAAAATTTTTGCTACAAAATAAACATATTTTAGGTGCATTACCTATTAGAAATGTGTATGTTAAAGAAAAAAATTATTTTGTAAAAAAATTCATTTTAATAAAATGTATAATTAAAAATTCAGATGTTATCATTATTTTAACATTTATTAAATACTTGTTTTGATAAACAACTGCTATATAATGTGTGTGATAAAAACCTCCCCATCATTGAAATACTCATCACATGACCACCACTTCTTATGCTTGTGTATAACTGTTGTTAAAACAGGCTATCTCACTATATGTATTGCCACACACTATAAACTAGAGTAGTCAATTGATGCCAGAAGGCTTGGGCATAATATACCCATCTAATGGCTACTCATCCAATATCCCCAGACTAGTTTCTGGCTTGTGCCCTCAGATCCAAGGCTCTTCACTGACGAAAACCACAAGCCAGAAACTATTCTGGGGATATTGGATAAGTAGGCACTAGATGGAGATTTTATGCACAAGCCTTCTGGCATCCATTGATTACTCTAGCTTGCTGTGTGTGGCAATATGTATAGTGAGTTTTGCCCATGTTATCAGTGAGATAGATCTATTTGGATATCCATAAATACAAAAAGAATTTTCATTAATTTGAATAAAATATACAATTTGATATGACAGGGTTGAAGTTATATTGAAATTGAACTTCTAGTTATGAAGTAGTTCTTAATATGTGAAATAAAGTAAAATTTACACTTATTAATAGTTGTTTATCCTTCTTATTGCAATTTTATCATTAATAATATGTAATTTAATAATGATACAATTTTTTGATTTTTTATGTATCTTCGATTTATACCATAAATAGTAGACAATTCTCTGTGTTATTTTATAATTATTTAACATTTATCATCATTGTTTAAAAATATACATTTCTACTTTTGTCATAAAAATTTTTTCATCAGAAGTTACATTTAATGTTTTTTTTTTTTATTGTGATTCTATACATACATACATACATACATATTTCTCTTGTATAAAAAAATGCAATTATCAAATTTCATTGATATGTATGTGTGTATGTATACATTGATATATCATCACTATACAAGGATTTGAATGGAATCAATATTTGTTATCTATAGATTGAATACAACAGAAAACAACATGCTATATATAACAAATGTAAGTTAAATAAGACCTTATGTGGATATTGATTTTAAAAGTGCTTCCAACATTAACACTATCTATGTAATTCCATAGGGAAAAAAATAGATATTCACAAGACACATGTCATATTAAATATTTTATTCTGTTACTGGTTTAATCATTATCATGTTTCTCACTCTCTTAGATTGACTTTTCAAATAAAAACCTCCACTTAAAAACAGATTTAATAATAATGTAAAATATACCATATTTTAGCATCATAGGAATACAGAACACATTAACTAGAAAATATACAATGTATTTTGATTAAATAATGTATGATTTTTGTAATGTTACAAACTTCAACTTCTATTTTATTAGCTTGAATAAATTAATTTACTTCTACTGACATTTTATAATTATTTTTCATAACAGTGTGTGTGTTGACAAAATATCATATATATTAACATTTGTACATGTTAATTTTACAATAATGAAACAAACTTCTATTTATTAATATATTAATTGTAGATAATATTTAAAAAAAAATGCCAAATGTTTATTTACAACTGTTGTTGTTGTCAACAATTTTAATTAAAGTGGGAAAATTTTTCTTTATAAAAACCAAAATAGAAAGTCATTATTTTCAGTTTCAGTCACTCATAGCAAGAAACAAAAGCAAAAAAAAAATATATAGGGTCTAATTTCTGGGTAGTGAAACTTTTGGTAGAAATTTAGTTATTTTAACTGTTAGATTAACATACAAATATTTATCAATAAACTAATATTAAACTGTTACCTAAATAAATAATAGTCCACATGTTTTTGCAGAAATTAATGCCATTTTTTTTTCAAAAATTAATGTCTTTACTTGATCATAAATATTATTTCATATGTATTTTAATTATAAAATTATTACCCAGATGATCCTGAAAATATATTATTTATACATATATGTATTGTAACCAGTTGGGTTACATGGCACACAGCAACATAGTTGTGTATGTGTGCACATATATACATATTTATATAAAGCAAAGAAAAGTAGAAATAAACACAGAGATACATTTTTGTAGATATTTTTCTACATTTCCTAAAATAAGATTAATAATAGAGAGTTAAATAACTCTAAATTTAAAACAGAATGTTATTATTAATTAAAACATTTAAAAAACCATAATTTAATATATTATTCTGATTTTAAATTTAAAAACAAACATCCCTACTGATAATTGTAAAAACATTTAATTTTGAAAATCTTTTAATTAATGCTATTATCCATTATGTAAACATTTTTATTATCTATTTTGAAATCTTTTTATCTACTTAAACTGATAAAATTTCTAAAAGCTTATAAATACAAGTGCTTTTGGAAAGATTAAATTTGTTTTTAAGTACAACCATTCAGAACAGTTACCATTTTATTAAATTTACTGTTTTTATCACCTCACCAAGGTTATAAAAAACTGCATAGAAAGAGATTAGTTCAGACTGCTTAGTTATTTTTAAAAAAGACAGGCTGGATAGTAATTTTTTGACAAATAGTTGGCTAAGCATTATATGCAAAATCTGGTTAATATTTTTTAGATGCAAGTGGCAATTGGCCAGCTGCAATGTTTGTCTTGCATTCTTTGTAAAAGGTTACCATAAGAGTCTGGAATTAAGACTTGGCTAAATATATTTTGTAAAAGATGGCCAGAATGCTTGGCTAATGATATTTTTGGAAATCAAAATATCTGGCAGCAGAATGAGCTAGCAGAGTTGGACAGAGCTCCCATGAAGATGTAACTAAAGTCAAGAGAGGAGGAAGCATCTCCTTTATACTCTAATGGTAGAATTTGAATTCATATGGAATAAAATGACCCACTTTGTTTGGTTGACATTCATATCTACAAATTTAAACAAAACAGTATTCTGGGGTAAAGCTCATCAAGTCCTAGACAGAAAAGGGAATACCAACTATACCTGAATTATTCTTTTCCTTATGTGATGTTAAACCAATTTCACCCAGACAAGCAAGCTTACCAAAAGAAAGCTTGAAGAATTGGTGTATATATGTGTTATAATTTATCTATACATGCAGGAAACCACAGATCAGTGTGTCACATGTATATACAGTGAATTATTTAATTTTAATATTTTTTGGTCTTAAATGACATTTTAAAAGTTAGAGATAAATAATATAGAACAGAATTATTTTAAATCATTTCACTTCCATATTTTTTAAACAAACAGTAATGCAAATAAATATCTCTAATTAGAATAAAAAAATTGAAGTGTCAAAATTAACAGTCAAAAAATATTTTAAAATCTTTTAAGAAAGCAATCTGTGATTAGAGAAATATTTAGAAGAATATTATCATAAACTTTTTTTTTTTAAAAAATAATGCAATCATAATTTTGTTTGAATTAAAATTAAAAAAGAAAACCTTTTAGATAATTAACAATTAAAAAGTGACCTGTTATAAAACTGACTTTATTTTTTAAAAAAAAAAGAAAAAGAAGAAAATTATAATTAGTTAAGAGTAACCTGATGAAAAAAAAATTTTTTTTAAAATAATCTGTCAGAAAATATTAAATAAAATATAACTTCTGGGTGATTTAATTTTTATCAGTGGTCAAAAAATTAATATTTTTTTTAAAAAAATATTAATTTGTTAAGAAAGAATGAAATTTTTCTTTACTTATTGTTATATTGGATATATTATGTATATAAATTATTAAACAAGGCAAAACTCTTTATCCAGTAGTGGCACCCTGTGCCAACCAGAGTAATCAATGGATGCCAGGAGACTTATGAATAAAATCTTTATCTAGTGCCTACTCATTCAATATCCCCAGACTTGGTTTTGGCTTGTGGCTTTCATCAGTGAGCAGTCTTTGATCTGAGAGCACTGAACCAATATCTTAGGATTTAATGAAATCTTCCAGCAGCCACCTTTTATCTCTACTTAACTACAAAACTATGAGAATGAAATTGAAAACACAATAATATTTTCAATCTAAGCTCAATAGCGTATATAGCCATATGGGTCTGAACTCAGTTCAGCACCCACACATTTTGGTGTCTTTGGCTATTAAACAACCATAGCTACCACTATCCTATTAGGTAGGATTGGTGTTAAACCACTAAACATCACATGATCACTATCTCATACTAGCAAATAATTGTTACTAAACAAGGGAAAACTTTCCATACAGTAGTGCAACCCTGTGCCAACCAGAGTAATCAGTGGATGCCAGAAGGCATGTGCATAAAATGTTTATATAGTGCCTACTCATCCAATATTTCCAGACTAGTTTCTGGCTTGGGTCTTTGTCAGTGAGCAGCCTTGGATTTGAGAGGTTGCATTAGATCCTAAGATCTAGTTAAAATGCTCTCAGATCCAAGGCTTTTCACTGACAAAGACCACAAGCCAGAAACTAGTCTTTAAATATTGGATGAGGAGGCACTAAATGAAGATTTTATGCACAAGCCTTCTGGCATCCATTGATTATTCTGGTTGGCACAGGGTGGCACTACTCTATGGAGAGTTGTACCTTGTATAATAACAATTATGTTCTAGTATGAGATAGTGATCATGTGATGTTTCATGGTTTAAATATTTTATTGTGACAAATTAATATATATAAATGTTTATGTGCACATACATTTTTATATGCACAAACACACACACACATATATATGTATTTTAATTATGTGATATAAAAAGTAATATGTCTATTATTTAGACAAATTTAAATATATTCACTTAATAGCAAAATGCATGGCTGTGAATATATATGTGTGTTATTTGTAAACCACTATATAGTGACATAAAATGTTTAACCTTGTATTATTGTAGGACAATTTAAATATGACCATTTCTACATTATATTGTACTCTTTGTGCATATGTGTAGCAATGCTTGTCAAATAGGACCTATATGTAAAACTTTAAGCATTTTTTTATTATTAACTTGCAATTCAAACCTGTTCATTTCATATCAAGCCACATGTCTATGTTCTTAATGGGTTTAAATAAACCTAAGTGAAATATATGTAAACCATAATAAATATTTGATATACAGGCATCATGCAGCTTAACAATAAAAATGGGGATTGAACTCAATCTTTCAAGCACACTTTAACTATCTGCACTGTCTCATATCACTAATGAATATGACCACACACATGTAGAAAAATTAAATAATCAATATACAAATGTTGTGCTGAACCAGAACTCATCAATTTATACAGATTACGATCACACACAGATATAATCAGAGCTCAGTTTATATTAAGATAATATAACTTTCATACTTTAATGGAACAGGCTTCAATCTACAGCAACTTCCAACTCTTCAGTCATCCATACCATTGAAAATCTGATGATAGAAAGCCCTGCTGAAGCCAACATTATTCCCATGTCTATGTTTATCTCAAGTGACCTTTCTATGCATTTCAATGGATAAACTCCTATACATGATAAATCAGAGTTCTTGAGGTCTACATGGGCTTGGCAATAATATTAACATCAGCATGGGATTCATATTGTATAAATTTTTCACTTTGAATTATTTATGGGGAAGTGTTCAGTATATTTTCCAAACAAGTTATTCCCTTTAATAAAAAAAGATTTAAATTATTTAAAGATGTTAACATGTTTCCATATTAGTTAAAGTTGGGAACTTGAAGTCTGATTAAAATAAGATTTGGTGATTATCATTGTTGTTGTTATGGCTTATCAATTTAGTTTAAGGAAAAAATATTTTTCCAGTAAGAAGAAATGACCATAGTGGATTTTGCTACCTTGTCATTATAAAGAAGACAATCAAAATGGCTATTTTAAAATTTAATTTGATAAGTTCTCGGATTCATTATAGTTAACAATGATTGAATTTCACTACAAATTATCTTAATAATGTATTTTCAGCTTTTATCTTAACTTCTTACCATTATGCAAACCCATTTATTTTGGTTAAGTTTTTATAGGTAAAGGTCTCTCATTGTTATGGTAATTTGAATAGCATCTGATCATAAATTTCATGGTTCATTTCAAACATTTATTTGAGACATTAATTGAAATGATAAAATATTCTATCTTTTATATTATACTTTCATTTGGATCATTAAAATAAATTATTTCTACAATGATTTATTAAAACCAAATAGTTTATAATGTCTTTTAAAGTTCTTAAATAATTTATCTTTTATATAAGCAATGCCTTCATCTTGTCAGAGAAATAATTTATTTTATACAATATAAAATAAGTTTATTCCCTATTTTTTTTTTATAAATTTAAATTGACTAACTTTTATACATACAGAAATTACATGAATGCACACATATACATTTAGATGAAGTGTTATATCTATTATTTTAGACAAATGAAATCTCAGTTGTATAATAAATGAAATATAATTATTTTAAAATGTTTCAAATTTTGTTTTATTATGATTGATTTAGTGCATCCTATTTTGGACATTTTTTAAAACAATATCAATTTATAACATTGAATTGCAAAACTTTCACACTCTTCATTGTTGAGCAGAAAAACTCAATTTATGTGTGTTTTCAGTTTGAAAATAAAAATTTAAATGTGCTTTTCAAATTGAAAATAATAATAACACAGATGCATGCATTTTATATACAATATACATTTATTACTTAGCCAGGCTTGCCCACCTGATGGCCTTGTTGCCAGGCAAAAATCATCTACAAATGCCATTGACACAGCCTGAGTAAACAGTTCTGTTTATCTTAGCCATTTTAGGCTGCTTTATGACATTGCACAAAAATATAATGGCCTATTTTGTTCTTGGTAACACCTTATGCAAATTTGCATATTTCACAGTTGGCTATCGTATCATCTGATGTGTCTGTACTTCATGTGGCCACAACTTCTGATATCTTCATAGTAGAGTAATTTTATTTCTACTTAAATCATGCAATCTGACTCACTAAGAATTGTCACCATCCCCCTTTCTCTACACAATTTGGAATGTGTTTAACATTGACAAAGAGTAGGGCCGAACACAATTTGGATGGTTTCATGCCAAAACTCATGCTTTAAGAAATTATATACAAGGCCAAATCAAATGACTGCAGTGTAGCAGGAAGATTTTCAAATTGTGCCAGTTACTGATGTAGGCTTCTGTATTCAATTCCTAAAAATAAAATATTAAGGATGTAGTAGAAAAAAATAAAAATAAAATCCATAAAAATAATTAATAATCAAAGTTCTAATTTTTCAAAAGGGCAACATAGAAATTGTGCAATACAAATCACCATATAGCCAAACAAAAAAGGCATCTTATTGTAATTTTTTTGATGGCTATGGTGAGTTGAAAGGAACCAAAAATAAAATTAATAGTAAATGTTGTTTGTTTAAAATGCTAAAATAAACATCAGATAATACTAATTATGCAAAAAAAAAAAAAACTCACCTGTATACTAAAAAAAAGGCGCTGCCATATTTTTTTTTTTTTTTTAAAAAAAAAAAAAGAAATGAAAATGTAAGTTGAAAAATTCCAAAGTTTTGATCTTATTTCAATTATGTTGGGGAGAAAAACTTGGTCATCACTGAGACAAAAATTATTTTTGGTTTGATTTTATTTTTTTAAAAAAGGTAATAAAAATTGGTTTTAAAACTAAACGTTTTACTATATTAGTGATATACAAATAAAGCCAAAAAGAAAGCTGCCCTATTATTTAAAAAAAAATTGAAAAAGTCAAAACTTTTGATCTTATTTTTATTTGGGGTCAGATAAGGGAAGGTGGAAGTGAGAAATATATTGTCTTGACTGAGACAAAAGTTAAACACAAAAAAAGTCATTTTTGGTATGTTTTTTGAAAAAGATAATAAAAATCAGTTTTAAAACTAAAAGTTTTACTATATCAGTGGTATAAAAATAAAGCCAAAAAATAAAATGTCATGTATTTTATTAAAAAATAAATGAAAAAAGAGGAGGGGGTAAGAAATACTTTGTCTTCACTGAGACGAAAGTTAGAGACAAAAGAAAGTTATTTTTGGTTTGTTTTTATTTTCTAAAAAAGGTAATAAAAATCAGTTTTAAAACTATAAGTTTTACTATATCAGTGACATACAAACAAAACTAAAACAAGAGCACCATATAGACCCCAAAAAATAAAAGTTGCCATATTTTATTTAAAAAAAAGAAAGCTGTTAAAAATTGCAGTATGGTAATGTTGCATTGTATTGTTTTTGCCTGGCAATTATACCATCAAGCAGTCAAGCCCAACTAAGTAATCAGTATCAATAAATCTTCTCAGAAGACATATTTAAATCCTCTCTAAAAATATATATGTATAGATAGTACAATCAGAGACATTTACTTTTAATAAACATTGAGGATTGCCAATTCCTCAACAAGCTTTGTGATAAAGGCTAAGCCAGAGCCAGCATTTAAAAAATCTCTGTCAGGAACCCCCAACCCCTGATCATGGTTTCGTGCTTTGGCACTTTTCAGAGAGGTGACAGGATAGGTTCAGATCCTAGATCTAAAAATACCAACCCAAAGACAGTATTTATCTAAAAGTTATCTACTGAGTAGAAAATCTGAAATTTTCAGACACCTACATGTCTTCAAACCCAGGTATCGAACTCAAATAGCTATGTGGGGCTGATAGATTTTTAGCCATGTGATATATTATTAGTCTTAGCAATATAAAATTGCATAAGACTTAAAAGACTATAAATAGTCAAATTAAGAGTCATAAATAGCATGACCCTATTTTTTTAAGCTTGTAATTTATAAACAATGAGGATTTCCAATTCCCCAACAAGCTTTGTGACAAATGCTTAGCCAGAGCCAGCATTTAAAATATCTGTCAGAAATCCCCCACCAAATGCCTGACCATGGTTTCATTCTTTGGCACTTCTCAGAGAAGTGCCAAAGTAGGTTCATATACTAGATCTCAAAATACCAACCCAAAGCCAGCATTTGTCTAAAACTTATCTCCTGAGTAGAAAATGCTAGCTTTCTGTTGGTATTTTTAGATCTAGTGTCTGAACGTACCCTGGCACCTCTCTGAGGAGTGCCAAAGCATGAAACCATGGTCAGGGATTTGGGGGGTTTCCTGACAAGATATTTTAAATGCTCGCTCTGGCTAAGCATTTATCACAAAGCTTTGTTGAGGAGATGGCAATCCTCATTGTTTATAACTTACAAGCTTAAGAGAATAGAATCGTGATATATGAATCTTAATTTGACTATTTATGGTTTTTGCCTTAAGTCTTATGCAATTTTATATTGCTAATACTACTAATATATGGTATGGCTGAAAGATCTATCAGCCCCAAATAGCTATTTGAGTTGGATCGCTGGGTTTGAAGACATGTAGGTGTCTGAAAATTTCAGATTTTCCACTCAGTATATAACTTTTAGATAAATGCTGGCTTTGGGTTGGTATTTTTAGGTCTAGTGTCTGAACCTACCCTGGCGCTTTTCTGAAAAGAGCCAAAGCATGAAACCATGGTCAGAAGTTTAAGAAGGTTCTTGAGAAAATATTTTAAATACTGGCTCTGACTAAGCATTTATCCCAAAGCTTGTTGAGGAATTGGTAATCCTCATTGTTTATAACTTACAACCTTAAGAGAATATGGTCATGTGATGTATGACTCTTAATTTGACTATTTACTTTTGATATTTGGTTACTTGACCTGATATCTGAGAATAATAGTTGTGGATTTACTGTGCTTAATAAAAAATAAAATTTTTAAAGTTTTTTTATATTAATAAACTAGGATGGTAAAAATTAGGTTACTATATATATATGAAAAAAGCACTTCATTGGACCATGACGGCTTCAGGAATGAGGACTAATAGTTTTATAAACCATTTAAAATATTGTTTAAATATTGATCAATGACAGCAAATTTTTTTCACATGGAATAATTTGTGTTAAATATCAATTAGAACTGGTCACTTAAGCCTTTATGTAATAATTATGTTAAATATTTTATTGACAATAAAAAATTGGATCAATGGTAGCATATTTTGCAAATGTTATTTACATCACCTACTGTTAGACGTCTTAATTTTCATCTTGTGCAAGAATAAATACATCATTCATTGATAAGAATGTAGATTTTAAAAAACTTTTATTTACGTTTGCTTCTGTAGTTTATCCGATAATAAAAAGTGTTCCTGATATTTTTTTAATTTAACTGAATTGAGTATTTTTCTTGCTTGAATTATAAATAAGTCACACCTACTTTTTTGCAGTCTAGAAATTGCCAAATTGTTTCATATTTGTTGACATAACCCAAATATATATATATATTAAATTCTAATTCTTTATAAAAATTAAGAACATGATGATGAAAAATTTGCCTAATTTTTATTGAAAATTGACTTTATATCGTTTATATGGAATATAAATATATAGATGATTATGGCAAAATCATTTGTTTTTTTTATTTATAGTCATTATTTGCTTTAGAAATATTTTGAAACAGTGTTAGCTTAATTATGATTAAAAAAAATAAACGACATACTTTAGAAATGGTATTTAAAACAGTCATAAATTTATTATGATTAGATAAATAAACAAAATTCAAAAATTTTTTCCAAATATTTCTGAAGATTGGTGTACCTTTTGAATTTTGTGGATTATTTCATATGTAAAAAAATCTAAATTATTTTCAGTAATGCAAAGTAATAGTTTTATATTTCTTATGTAAAGAAATTATTTCTCGTAAATATATATCTGTCACTGCAAATGTTTTATGATAACTAATACCAACTAATTACATTTTTTAACACAAAAAAACCCCCTAATTTTTGTGATAATTGTGTGAACAAACATCATAATAGCTCCACAGATAGTAATTTTCATTTCAAACATTTTCTTTTTTAATCACGAGTTGTAAAACTAATATCAAGTGCCCAAACTGGAGATTATTTATATCCCATTGTAAAATATTTCACATTAAAAATAGAATAAAAAGATAAAAGTTCATTGTGTATTTTTCATAATAGTTATTAAGTAGTCAAGTTAATGAGGGTTGAAAGACAGTCTAATGTAAAAATGGATAGCTGAGTGAGCATTCAATCATATATTTATATATAATCAAATATTATCTTAAATTCTAACCCCAAAAGCTTAACTGAAAAAAAAAACACTAAAATGCAAGGAATGGTTTTACAGCTACTCAGAGCCTTATCAAGTAAAAAGAATTACAAGATAAAAAATTTATGCTAAATAATACCAACCATTTCTTCTAAATCCCACACATTCTTAGTATAAAAATAATTTTTAATAAGGTAATTGGTTCAGAATCATACATTTTTATAATGAAGATTCTTTTCTTTTCATATCATTTTTTTCCTTGATGTCATCCTTAGCTTAATCAAATAAAATAATAAGATCTGTATATTTTTATGAAGATATAAAGCAGAAGTGACATACTTTCTTTTAACCTTATTTTTATGTATCTTTATCTATTCATTTAAGATCAAACTATACTGACATAAAAGTACCATTTTATAGAAACAACAGATAATACACTACTCCAGTTATAGCCTTTCTATTTAATTTTTTTATGAATTACTTAAAATTTTCAAAGTAGTACTTTTATAAATAAGCAATTCCAAATAAAAACTGCTTGCAAAACAGGTATTACATTAAACAATTTATTAAATGACACAAACAAATTTTTAATAGAAATACTATTTGTGTAGTATTTAAGTATTTCTGTAAAAAAAGTAAATGTTGATAAGAATAGTTTAAGTTTAAATGAAAAAATACAGGTACATAAAACTAGAGTTAAAAATAAATATCTCAGTTCTAATTTATATATCCATGAAAAGAAAATAGTTGACACTATTAGTTTTGATGAAGTTAAGATTGGCTATTTTAAAAAATAAAATAAAGTAAACAGTGTTAATAAATATGTATTATTTTGAAGCAATAAATTAAATTAAAAGTTATTTTAATATTCAAAGTGTGTGGATGAAAGTAAACTTGTCAGTAATATTTAACATAAATTGCTTCTTATATCGTAGCCTTTACATATAAGAAATCAGTTTGTAGTGGTGAAATCAATGGTTGTGTTTTAGTGTTTATAATCTTTGGTTAGTGTGGTTGAGTTATGAATTTCTAGAAATTTTGATTACTATATTGACTATTTTAATATTACACGTACAATGCTTATACATATGTACCACAAAAATTACACCAAAATCAGAACACACCCAGACTACTCAAGAAAATACATTCTAAAACACTACCAATGCTTTCATTGCTTCAAGCAGACTTGTCAAATGGAAAGAACTACACAATTACAACATATTTATAATAGTCATAACAAAAACTTCACTTATCTCCCACACACCATTAATATTAAAAACATTTAAATCAATTAATTACTTCATTATCATATGTTTTTAATAATAAAGTCTCTTTGAATTTTTTATTTCATTTATCTCAAAGAAAAAAATGGTAACTTTACCAAAATCGGTAGTGTTCCCTGTATAATTTTTATTGACATATATATATATAAAGTAGAACTAAAATATTTATTTCTAACCTTATATTTATGCACTATTATTTTTTCATTTCAAGTCAAACTACTCTAATTTATATATATTTTCTTAAAGAAGTAAAAGAAAATATAGCCTACTGCAAAAATAGTGTCTCCATCAAAAATTTACTTTGTATTATTGAATCAATTATTTAAAGAAATGGCCTTGTAACAAGCAATTTAACTTGTTCCCTAACAAATTACTATTTTACATGTAATTTTATAAGAAGACAATTTAAATGAATTTGAAAGTACAAATTTTTTTAAAAAATTGGTATATATTAAAATTATTTGCAAGGTATGTGGATGATTGTAGTTCAGAAATATAAATTTAACTGTTGCTAAATGAGTTTGATTGTTTTCATTTTTTTATAAAATATGTTGTAGAAGAAGGAGGGTTTAATTTTCTTAAGTTAAAATTTTTGGCTATATTGGTGTTAGAAATTGTTTGTATGTAGTCATTAAGATCTATAATTAAACCAGATACATTGTTAATCTGGATCACATAAAGCATCTGCTTTAAGGAATTGTTATAAAAAGAAGACACTAAATAAATCTAATAGGTTGGACTTTTTCAATGAAGTCAATTTTATAAAGATTATATGACTATTGGACATTCTTATGATCTTATAAAAAGTATTTTATTTCAGAGTAATAATATTTGTAATGATGTAAAGGATATAGGAAAATTAGTTTTTATTCCTTTGTTATTTAAATTGTCTTTTAATAGAAATGTATGTTAATTTGTTTGGAAATAAGAAAATTGCTTATAAAAGTGGTATTACAATAATTTATTAAATCATGTAAAGGAAAAATTTTATTTAAGGACCATTTTTGATATAGTGTATATTATCCCTTGTTTTTGTAAGAAGGGATATACAAGTCAGTTTAATGTGAACTTAAATGAAAGAATAAAAGTATATAAATGTATTGTTAAATATAAACATTATTTTTCTGTTTTACATATTTATAAACAGATATAGGTCACACTGCTAATTTTGACAAAGTTGTGGTTGTCTATTTTGAGAAAAGAAATTAAAAAAAATTAAACAATTTTTAATTTGAAAAACATATGATTTTGATGGGATTAATTAATTTAAAATTTCATTTAATATTAAAAGTACATGGAAGTAAGTAGATCTGTGGGTAATGTTTAGTATAATATATGCTTAATTTATTTTATAAATATTGGTATTTTGTAATTCTTTACAAATGATGTCTGCTTGCAGCTGTAAAAGCATTGGTAGTGTTTTCTCAGCTATTCTGTTTTGACTTCTGAATTTGAAATAATTTTGAATATTTATTGACTTGTTTAGATTTATGTCTGTCTATATATATATATATATATATATTATAACGATCCAGAGAATAGGGACTTAACCTAATCTGCATTACAAGGGTGCCCTCTAGGTATTTGAACCTAAAAAAATTTATAAAGTAAGCAGATATGTAAGTAAAAAAAAATTATATTGGTTGATTTTGGTCATTAGCCAGTTGTCACTAGCTCAGTGGAATAGCAGAGATTTATATTTTATAAATTCATATCTAAGAATATTTTTAAAAAAAAAGAATAAAATGTCACTGCCAGTAATTATACACACAAACATTTATTAATGCACATATAAATATAAAATTTAACATTATTATTTTAGTATGTTTACTTTAACATTTAACATTATTTTTAAATTTTATTTTAGATTTTAATTTACACTTTAATTTGTATACTATTATAAGTTTGCACAGATGGATTTATAAAAGTTTGTTTTATAATGATGAGTATAGATCGGTTACATAGATTACATGGTCAAAAACATTTCAAAATAAACATAAACGATCAAAATATAAAATCATTAGTGGAATTGCAGAAGGAAATTTATTAGAAACCCAATAGCATTCATCATAAGATGCCGCATTGACATGAATAACTTAAAAGACATCTGAATAAATACATTTTAGATACTCACCATAAGGTATCATTTTTACTGAATGTCTATATATTTTGATCACATATGAAAACCAAAAACATAATTGACCAATAACGAATCCATGCAAGCATCTATACCCAGCTTAAATTTATTGCATTTTTATTTAGAATGTCAAGTATGAATAGACTATATAGATTTGCCTTTGAAAAGCAAATATTCTATCTTCATTTAACCTTAGGTCAAAAGTTCGCAGTCAAACCAACATCAATCCATCTGAAATATCGATGCATTCAATATAACATGAATATGGTGGCACAAAAGGTTAAAAGAAGAAATTGTCTCTCATCAGATAGGAATACTACATCTATCTGACAAGAAGAGCAATAAAAAAAACTCCATAGGAAAGGACTGTGGTCATTTTTGCTGACTTACGATCACATTCCATAGGCCAAAAGGAAGTGTGCAGCATATAAAGCAATTCTGCCCATAGCGAATCTTGTACTACATCTACTAATTACACCAATATATCCAATCCATTGACCTAATTCAACTATGAAACGAATAACCTAAGATTACCCTCCCCTAATAAAACTTTACCAATCTATATAGCCATTCATGACTGACATAAGTTAAACATTTATATAATTTAATTTAATGAAAAACAGAAATCATAATAAAAAACTTAAAAGAACAAAATAAAATAAATGGAAATGATTTTACAAAAGAAATACATTAAATAAAATTACTTATTAATAAATTAAGTTGGTCAGATAGGATTCTATTGCAATTATTTTAAATACGGAACAAGTTTTAGAATTAAAGTTTTTATTGTTTAGTATACTGGAGTTTAGAAATATATTTAAAGCTTAAGAGTTCAAAAAGTTCTTACGATTTTAAAATGTTCCTTTTTATCCATTGCTTGCTGTTTGAATGTGAATTCCCATGCCATCCTAAATGATTGGTATTCTGTTGGCCATTTTATTTATTCATCCAGAGGTCTTTTACTTTAGCTGTTCCTCAATATAGAAAACGATAGTTCATTTCTCTTTCTTTCTTAGCAGAACTGAAGGGATTGAAGAGTCCGTCTTTTCAATCTTTTTTCCTTCAACTTCACACTAATACATATCACCACTGCTGTCATACATCTTTGTCTAATTAATTTTTTATTTCCAAACCTTTCCTTTATATTAATTTTGTGGATTAACTCAACATTACGTCATGATGATGAAGATCTTTTCATTGAGGTCCAATTCCTAAGGGATTTCTTTTTATTTGCAATTAGTTTCTATTATTTTCCTATCTGACTGATGCTTATACATTTAAAATGCCCAAGGGTTAGTTCACTTTGACTAATTAAAATAATCATTTTCATTTTTCAATAACATTAATTAATTTATTTTGTACAAACTTAAATATATTTTTATCTTTAAATCTTTTTAAGTTTTTGCTTTTAAAATACTTTTTCTATTTTTAATAAAGTTTTTTTTTTTAATAATTTTTTTCATCTGTGCGATTTTATATATATACGAGTTTAAGATGATTTTTTTAATTTCCAATTTTTAATTCATAAAAAAAAAGTTTTATTTGCGAACTTTTATTTTTTTCATGTTTACTAAAAAAAAAAAACAATGTAATGTCCTATGTGCCCGTTACAATATATATATATATATTAAAAATACATGATATAAAAATTAATGAATACATGTATATATTTTAGAACATGCCGACAATGAAAATTGTACTTCTTCTTTTTCTGATGGTTGCTGTTTTTGGACAAGAAGAAGGTAAAATTTCTTTTATTCTTAGGGCAGTAATTTCATTGCATCATTCATTTACTTAAATATTCAGTCATACTTTCTATATGATGAGAACCAATCTGAGATTATAGAAATAAGGCCATAACTTAAGCCTAAGATAGATGTGTAAACATTCTCTCAATATAATGAGTAATAAAATGTATAAAGTTGGACTAATTTTATTATTTTTGAACATTCTCTTATTAGTTATAAAATGTTAAAATTAGTATAAACGTCTCACTACTTCATGAAGTTTTATTATATATCAGTGACAAATCTTTTAATTACATCTGGTACATATATATATATTTGATGCAGTTTCATTAATTTGCATTTGTTACAAATGTAATCCATGTTCTTTTAATATTGTAATGGATCATTTAATTATGATTTTTAGGGTATCAAAGAAGACCAATAAAATTATGGTCATAGGGCATAAAGAATAAGTATTAATTTGCACATCTTTTGTAACATGTATTTAAGTTAAAAATTAAATTATCACTTTTAAATATTTGATTTTATTTTTAAATTTAATATTTCTTTACCATAGTTCACTGTTATTACAAAAGACGATGCAAAAATAACAAATAATCTCGTTAATAAAACTCACTTTACTTAATTAAACATTAGTAATCAGAAATTTTATGATTTAGAACTTTGCCCTTTAATATAAAAGCATTAAAATATAATATCTTTGATAGAAAAGTGTGCTTTAACTAACATCTGTCTTGTTTACATATATATAAAATTATGATCTCGGGCAAACCAAAAAATGAAATAAAAATATGGATAAACATGTATTTTGCAAAATAAATCTGTTTATGCAAAAAAAGGTGTTACTATTATAGCTTTGAAATCGTTACATTTATTAAATAAGTTAGTAACAATCACAAGTTAAAAGGATGTTTCGAAATAAATAATTATATTTGTATTTTAGTCGGCCTATAATTATTATTTCACATCAGAGTTATTATCTACAAAAGTTAAAATATCTGAAGTCATAATTAACTCAAAATATAATTTTTTTAAAAAAGCTCTTTCTTATAGTGTAATTGACATCTTTTACTTTATGGATATTTTATCACAGTAAAACTACTCTTAATATTTTTTAATAATTTGTTCTCATAATTAAAAAAGTCAATTTTTCACGAATATATTACATAAAGAATATGTGCGTAATAATGACTAGGTTAATTAATTTATTATTAAACTGATTTAAAGTAATAATGTAAAATGTCAGGGGAAAATGTGGATTTCTGTAGAGATAGAATAATGGTGTTTTTATTGATATATATCAATTCTAAGATAAGAGTTTGGTTGGTGAATTAAAAAACAAATCATTAGAAAATAAACAACTAATTTGAGTATTGAAAACTGTTTATCTTATAGTTCATTTTTCATCTTCATATTATTACATCACATCTTATAACAATGATTTCATCATTTATATTTAAAAGGTACAGATGCATTTCTAGACACATCTACATGGATGTTATTCAAAATCAATTATGGCTAACACAACTCTGAGAAACAAAATAATGGTTTTAAAAGTTGTATTTATTGTGAATGTAAATGCAGTATCAAATCGATAAAAATGTTCACCTAAATATTCTACACAATTTTTTTAATTCTTTGACATTTTATCTCACTTTATTTTGTTTTACTCAGATGAAAATGTTTCTTACTACAACATTTTGTAACATTCTAACATTAACTTCCTAATGCAATTTCTGTTCTGCTACATCATTCTTCTAAAGAAAATAATAATTGCTATTATTTAGAATGTTTGATTTAATTTTCATAATATGTTTCCAATATTTTATGCAAAGTCTAGTTCATTTTTATTATTATTTGTGGATCTTAATATGTCCACTCTACCGAAATTGTGATCTCATAATACTGGTCATTATATGAAACCTTTAATTTTTCAATAATCAATTAATAGCTTTATTATTTGCCATATTTTGTTACTTCATTGGAAAATCCAGATGTGGATATTATTTATTGGCTTATTATAATGTTAGATATATTTATGCAAGTACTTTTTACATGTAATGTATTAAATAAACTATTAGATCTATAATAAAAGTACTTAGTTTCAGTATGTAATTTATAGTAATGATACACCATCTCATGACATCATTCAAATTGTCCTTATTGTATTTTATTTATAAACTACAGAGAAAATAATGTCATCATACTTTTAATGTCATAAATAATCAAATTAATTTTACAGAGATTGGCTTTTATAAATGCTTGATAAACAATGTCAATTTTAGATATAAATTATTCAAATCAAGTATTGATATATGCCATGACAGAATCCTATAGAACATTTAAAAGGTCATTTTTCGAATAAACAAATATAGAATAATAATCTTCATAATTTATTAATAAAACTGTTCTTATTCCATTTCATGAAATCAATGTAGAAATGCTATTACCAATCGTACATCTTAATTTGGAGCTTTGTTTCAAAAAAATCAACTATCAACAACAATACAAATTAAAATTGATGATGTAAAAATCCCACAGGTTTACTTGATGTGAACAGTGATTTACATTCCCCAGAATATTTTATCTAAAATAAAATTTGTTGCATAAGCTAAATCATTACATAAATTGCCATGCAGTCTTTATTAATATAATTAAAATCACATTTTGTTCATATTTTTTCTTATTTTCACCTTTGTATAAAAAGCCTCTTAAATAATGGTTTGCAATATAATAATAACTTGTACACCCTTTAATATGTTACAAAAACTATAATATTTTACAAAATTGTTGGCAATAATAGTTTTCTGTACAAGACATTAGAATTATTACCCTGTTACTACTGCAATAACAGGTATTTTTCATAATTTGACAAAAAAAAACAAAGAATGTAATCTTAAAATATGGTAATGTTTCATATCTCAAATATTTCATAAATATTGACATGATTTTTAAGTAACCACAATGATTTCAATCAATGGAAGATATTTTAACACAATTTTCAATCAATCAATTTTTATATTTTAATGTTCTTTTGTTTAAATAAACTGAAGAGCTTGATGGTCATCTAAATCAGTAGATTAAATGGTTGCTTTTTGAAAGTCATTATATTAAAACACATTATTGAAAGATGATTTAAATAATACATTTTCTTGCTCAAAATGAAATGTGGGCAAATTAGTGATTCATTTTTGGATATAATAGTAAGGAAATTTTATTTTTAGATTTATGTCTACTATTTCATTTATAGATGAAATATTTAGTCACTAATGTTTGCAAAAGTCTATAATTTTATTTAAATTTTTACTGAACAACTATTTTTATGTGTTTTCTTCAATAATGATACCTTTATTTATAGGTCTTTATATTAATAATGCCATTAACAAATGAACAATTTTTACAGCAAACTAAAAATAGTAACAGATGTTAATTAAATTGTTCATAATAACATTGTCAGAAATTATGCATAGTGAAACAAATAAATTTACTTAAATTCATATCGCATGTCAAGAAAAATTTATTACTTAATAATATTGTTATTATACAGATCCAAATGAACACTTTTCATATTTAATGCTTGTAAAAAAAATTAAGTATAATAATTACTTAAGGATAACTAACACCAAGAATTATAAGAATATGACAGAAATATGATTTATGTTTTACATTATCATTTCCATCTTGGCACATTTTAATTTATTTATCATTCAATAATCTGCACTATTATAAAAACACATCATGTACTCTTTTAATTATTTTAATATTTAATAACAAAATAGTGTATTAAATGCCTTTGTTCAAAAATATGGATAGATTCATATTACTTTAAACTATTATAACTTTATTTTTTATTTCATTGCTAAATTCATATAATAGTAATATAATTTATATTTTAATTACTTTTACATTGATTTTTACAACACACTATTGGTGGTTTCAATTGTTCCTGTAATTTTTTTCAGAATTATAATAAATGCAATACAAATACATGAATACAAATATACATGAAAATATACTTTTAAATTTTACATATGTTGTTAGTATTAAGTACGTAATACAAATAATGGTTGCATAGTATATAGGTAACAATATTTAGAGATAATTGATATTGATTACATGTTTATTCTACAATATCTTTTTTTTAGAAGAATCTATTTACATGGACCAAATTGACATAAAAAATATTCTGGAAATTGCAAGAAAAGCCATTGCTACAATTCTGGACATTTCCGTGAATCTGCACTATAATTCAGAATATGATTTGGATAAAAATATATAGAAGCTACTGAAGCTACCACTACATTCTGTAAATTTCATTGTTAAAGATTTGAAGATTACATCTGTGATAAATTATTATGCAAGATTTAATGTAAATTAATATTATTGTTTAATAAAATATTATATCCAATTGTTAGTAATTGTATTATAATTAAATCTATTCATAGCTTCATAGTTATCTATCATTTTTAAAACTATATATTAATAATGCAAAGATTACATTAATAATATTGCAATTCAAAACAAACAAAGTTACTATAGTGTATATGTCATGCTATATATGACTTGCTTTATTCATTATAAAAGTGTATATACATTTTTTATTCAAATAATGAAAAAAGATCATTTAAAACTTTGATCTGATTTCACTGTATCAGAAGTAAAAGACATATATCTCCTTGTCGAAACATTATTTCAGCTGCAAATTTGTCAATTATCTGATTTTTAAAAAAAACATATTTTCAAAATTTTTATTTTCAACATTTTAGAAGTTTTATGCACAAATTGCAACTAATTTACTCTCATTTATTAAGACTAATTACATGAATGAAAAAATTGTATTTATTTGCAATAAATTTATTTATGCTAATCTAAATAGCATAACTTTAATATTTAATAGAAAACTTACTTAATTATAAATAAATATGAATTTGTTCAATTTAATAAATTCAATTCATCACAATTTACAAGCATTAGAGTGGGGCTTTATTTCAACTGCGAAATAATGGTGCTGACGACTTTTGAGCTATAAAAATGAATATGAAATATAATGGCTTGTCAGTGATTTGAGAAAATCGCAGGGTGGCTTGTATTTGACAAGTCTTTGATACCCTATGAAGGATTCATAGAACACAGGGAAAACCAGGCTGGGACAGGGAGGAAGTGCTTTCGTGATCCAATAATTTTTGAGGTTTTTGTGTATGCATGCATACATTGTTTGAGAATAAACTGTTAAAATATAATGAAAATTTTTATGTCCTAAAAAGATTTTAGAATATATCAAGTTTATTTTTATACATAGTCACTGCTGTGTTTAAGGCTCTTATTTTTATCATTTTTAAAGTAAAAGAATAATTATTGAATTAATAATTCAGTAAGAGAGATTCAAAACTTAAAAAAAAACTCCAATTTGTTGACTATCTCATCTAAGAGAAAAAAAAGATGTACTTATCCTTTATTTTGCTGTTTAAAAATGTATTCATTTGCAATACTTATTCTATCCTGCTCTAAGATAATGTCAAGCATTGGTGGTCGAGAAGTCAGCAACAGCCGCTTTACAAGCAGTTGCCTTGGGTTAGGGAGTTCGCTTCCTGGCTCATGCTATGACACATGAGAAAAAAATATATAACAAACACTCTTCATGCCATATTCTTATTTACAAAACAGATTATTCTAAGAAAAAAAAAACTTTTTATATTATATCATTATTTTTTTAGTAAACTAATTGATCAAAATGATTGATTTATTGTTCAAATAAATGTATACATTTACTCATGATTTATCTATATTATTAGTATATTGTAAACTGAATAAATATGTTGATGTCAGTTTGATTAGGCTTGATACATTCATTCAATATAAAAATGGGCATTCTCTGTTTTCCTCTAACAAAAGTAAGATATTTATATATTGTCTTTTAGTATTTTAATAAATAATGAATTGAAAAGATTTGTTTCATCATAGTCATGATTCCCAATGTATAATCAATCCAGTATTGGTTAATTTTTTTTTTTTAAATTTATTCATTTTTCTAAATTGAAATCTTATTTTCTTTACATGATTTACAAAAACCATTCCTGATTCATTCATGGTTTTAAAAAGTGGCCTCCCTAGATACTTTTAATATTTTTTCATACAACATAAAATGTTAACTGCATATCTATTATTATCATGTCTCGCAACATTACTTTATCTTATCATTTGTCTTTATGTTTTGCAGTAACCTTAATAATCAATCATTGATCAATTACTTTTTTATCCATTTTTAATCTTTTTTTAATAAACCTATCATATTTATTATTTATATTTTGTTGAAAGGTATAAAACTTGTATTATTCTTTTTTACATAGCTATATACCCATAATGAGAATTAGTGAAACATTTTTCAAAATCATTCATGTCCAAGATTATGATGATTTCTTTTTTAACAATTAATTTATGAATAACAGAAGTTCTACAACTAAATTTAGGTCTATGATATATTTGATGATCTGTTGCAAATTTAACTTCTTTCTTAATATGTATTTATTATATTAACATTATTAATAGATGCTATGTTGAAAAATCATCTCATCATTACTTTAGTCATTATCTATTTCTCATTATTTCTACATTTTTTCTTTAACTCTTACAATGGTTGTTAAAGATTTAAAAAATTATTAGCAGAACTAGGCATTTTTCTGGAAAATCTAGAGGTTTTGATAATTTACATTACTTTATAAGATTACTTTTTTAATTCACAAAAGATTACTAATAAATCATAAAACCTTTGTTATAGGGAATTGTTCCTGTTTTACATCCTTCTAATTTTAATGTAATTTTATATTATATAATGTAATCCTTAACTGTAATATTTTGAAAAACTTGTATTAAACTTGTTGATGCCTTTTATCTATATTTGATAATTCAATGCATTAATCACTTAGAAATGCTTGGATAATTAAAGACCAGTCCATATGATATGTTTTTACAAAATAATGGATAATAGTTATGGAGCATATCTATGACATCATTTACATTTACTTTGCCAAAACTTTTAAATTCAATATTTTTTTGATAGAAATATAATTTTTTTCTGACATTGTAAAATTAGAAATAAAAATTTTGTGTAAATCTGATTGTAGTCCAAGAAATCAGTAATTTTATAGTTACACTTTATTACATCTTTTACCTATGGATATCAATAGTGCATTCCTCCAATTATTACATCTTTCACCTATGGATATCAATAGTGCATTCCTCCAATGACATTCTATAACATTATCA
Organism: Epiperipatus broadwayi; assembly: GCA_028023455.1. Taxonomy (NCBI): domain Eukaryota; kingdom Metazoa; phylum Onychophora; class Udeonychophora; order Euonychophora; family Peripatidae; genus Epiperipatus; species Epiperipatus broadwayi. The sequence goes on along the minus strand of JAQFVV010012750.1, from coordinate 219,000 downwards.
TTTAGACACTTGTTACATAAATTTGACCATTGCTTTACCATTTTTTTATTCTATAATTACATTGAAATTTTAGTTTACATGAATTTTATCACATGCCTTGATTCAGTATTTAAAATGTTAAAATTTCAATAGATATAGTAATTGATTAATATAATTTATTTATTTTTATTTAAAATAACTATTTTTAGAAATGTGCTACACTTTACTTAATGTCTTCCTTTTTAATACAAATCCCACATTTTCTTGTTTTTAAAAAGTAAAGTTTCTCAATACAAAGAACGTTATTTTGAGCATGTAAATATTTTTTATACCTTACTTACTTCTTCACTATTACATCTTGTTTATTTCATTGTAATTTTTTTTATTATTTAAGAAAATTCTTAGTTTTTAATACATCTTCATGAATAATATTTAGAAATTTTTTTAATTTTTTAATTTTATTTAAACATTGATTTGGTCTAAATAAAAAATTTACTAGAATATTGCTATTTTTGTACCAGCTATTTCTGTTACATTTATTGTCATAAATCAGTTTTGGTTTTGCTCATTTTATTCAAATATAAACTATCTAAAATATTTTAGTATTTTCTAACGTTTTGAGTGTTTTAATTTATTGACATGTTTCTGATAGATATAATTGTTCACTGGATATAGTGTTCACTTTAATAAACTTATCATTCCAGATTTATGTTAAAATGTGTTTTGTACTCTACATTCATACATTACATTTTGTGCTGAATTTATTAGGATTATTACAAACTTGAAACACATATTTTCTATTGTTGAAAATATAATTCAATATTTTCTTGATATTATTTTAATGCTTTAATAATCATTTTTATATAGCATTTATTTAAAGTTAAGAATTATGATATACAGTTTTGATTTTTCTGCAAAATTATCAGCATTGGGTACGCCCTTATTTCTATTTCTTTAACCAAATTGAGTCATACAACTACTCTTGTAATAATGTACCCATGGTAAAAACATCATCCTTCATAACAATTTTAAAATGCTACTTTGTTTCATTTTGCACTTTCATGCATTAATCATCTACTTGTTTATCAAAAAGTATTTTTTTGAGACAATAAGATGAGAAATTTTTAATTAGTATCTTTCATTATGTAAAGTGACTAATCTTTTCATGATGTCTGATATTACATCAATCTCCACACTGATGTTTTTCAATAGTTTGATTACAATGATTATTTTTATTTTTGAACAATATTAGTGTTAGTTTTGCAATATAAAACATGTTTAATTTATAAAATTAACAGTTGTCTGCATTTCTTTTAATTTAAAAGAGTCTAATAATATCACATTTAATAAAAAAATGTTCCAAAATATACCTTTTTTTCATATTTATGTTATGTGCATTAGTATATTCCTAAATAAAGATTTTTTTGGAATTTCTTATTTAAGTTTCAAATCAGTTGACTATTAACCTTGTATTTTTTTATGAAAATGTAATGGATGACAAGTTTAAAAAGTTATGAAAATCAAAGCCACAATGTCATTTTTCCTATTATTATTGTAAATATTTATTAGAAAATTTATTGCTCAACTAATTTATTCTATTTTCAAAAATGTGAGTTAAGATCAATAATGCATCTGAGAATAAGGATGACAAATATTACCTTAAATACAAAAGAAAAGGGATTAGCCTTACAACATTTTTGGTGCTTATTATATCATTACATACTCATAATAACTTAAACAAAGAGAACATACAGAGTGATAATTAGGAAACTTTTTCATTATTTCTTATACTGCTTTTCATTAATTATCGCTATTACATCTGTATTAGTGTGTTATTATTTTTGAAGTAATTGCTTTTATATATATGTCATATTATTATTACTATTTGCGGGATATTCCGTGTAGTGAAAAAGCTAAATGCTGATGTTTCAGTACAATATCAAAAACGTCAGCATTTAGCTTTTTCACTACACGGAATATCCCGCAAATAGTAATAATAATATGACATCTTTTATCCGTGAAAACATTAGAATTAATATATATATTAAATAGTTTTTATTTCCCATTTGAGGGCTTTTGTAATGAAGTTGAAATGTTGAAATTTTCAAAATAAAAACCAAAACACTGATCAATCAGCAAATTAAGTTTATATATATCATAACCTATTTACATCAATAGGGACTTTTGCATGCAAGATGATCTTTATGAAATTAATTTTATTCAAAATGAAATGCATCTTGGGGATCATTTGTATTTTGTTGTATCTTTATTTGTATGAAGAATAAAAAAAGAGGAAATATAGAGATTATTAAAAGTTTTTAAAATAGTTACTTTCTTAACAGAAAACTACAAACACTTTTTGGCTGTGTTCCACAACTTTTTATTTATATATTCATGTACTACTTTTAGAACCTGGATTCATCTGACATTTTGAGCAATGATTTTTATGTAGTTACTTAATATATATTTGTGTTCTTAAAAAATCTCTTCAAAAGTAAAATGTCTAAGTATTTCTGTTTTAAGATTTTTTATTAGAATATTTTCTGTTTATGCTTCACTTTCTTTATAGTTTCTATTTAATATTAAATTGTGTAGTGAATAATAGACTCACTATTTTCCAACTCAAAAGAGTGCTACAAGAGGTATAATTTAGCTACAATAAAGAGATCATAATGGAGAGGATACTTACTATAAATGCTTACACAGCAATTCCCCAAACTTCTTTCGTTTTAAACATGTATCTAGTTAATGGAGACGAATTACTTTTGTCTAATTTTCAGAGGCAGAAAAACTCAGACGGAACAATAAACAAAATAAAGTTTATTCACTGTAGTTTACTATAAAGGAGCAACCAAAACACATTAAAATTGCCATTTTTATCTGTGAGCATATTTAGTATATTTGCCAAAATACATATTACTCTCAATATTTCTTCACTATAATGCTGTATGATCTTGGAAATTTATTGACAACTCTATTAATAATGTGAATCTATAGTTATATTTTTGAAGGAAGGATGTGTTCATGTATATTTTTCATATTGCTTAAAAACAATAAATAATTTCACTACATAAATTCACTATAACTATTCACAACCATGCTGGCTATTAAAAATTATATCTATACAATGGATATGTGATCCAACACCACTTTAATGCCAAACTACAAATTATAGCCTGTATCCATCTGTTACACAAATTAAAATATATTTTATGGGGAAAAATTTTCTATCCAAATAATATCAAAATATTTAATGAGTACTTTCAGTGGAAAAAATATATATCTTGGAAAAAACAAATTTAAATAAGGAAGACAAATTATTTAAAAGCAAATATATAATAATCTATATATATATGTTGATTCAAAGGGTTACATAGATTGCACATAAAAAAGACATTTTGTGGGTTCATCCATGTTAAAAATTTGTATACTGATGTTTTGACTTGATCACACAAGTCACCCAGTGGATGACTTGTGTGATCAAGTTGAAATGTAGGTATATAAATATTTAAATTTTTAACATGGACGAACCTGCAAAATATGTCTTTTATATATATTGTAACCTTTAGTTTCTTTCATAAAAAAACTAATGATTCGGAAATAAATAGGATTAGGAGATAAATATATCCAAATAAAATATTTATTTTTAGTTCAAGAAAAGTTAAATACTTTATTTAGAGAGACCAATGACTATGTAGATTGAGTTGAGTGTATAGATAAAAGTATGTTTATATTTTATTTAAAATTATAATATATTATTATGTAGAGGGAAAGGAGATTGACCTTTGTGCATACAATAATATTTTAAAAATGTTAATTTATATAAGTCTAAACTGAAAGATCTTGTGAATTATAATATTAATAAATAAAATTGATAGTACAAATAGAAAGTGAACTTGTCTTAGATAGCATTTGTTTGATTTTTTTCATGAAATTTAAATTTTCAGGAAATATTTTGTGCTAATAAAAATATGTATAAATAAATATTTAGTATTATAAATGTGTGCATGTATGAGTGTGTGTAGACATATATATAGATTTTTTTGATCTCAGAAATGTAAAGATTGTACTGTATATTATTTGATAATACAATGTAAAAAAATTATTTTGTATGGGTTTTACAAAAATTGGTTACTGTTTTCAGTTCAAAATTTGATTTAAGTTAGAAAAATTTATTTATAAAAAAAGTCAGTTATATACAAAACCCACTATTATATTTTTTTTAAAAATATCTTTAGTAAATCAAAATGAGAAATTGTGTTAAGATAAGAGTAGAAAAAGATAAGATAAACAAAATAAGAGCTGAAGTCAGTAAACCAAAACTAACATTTAATAAATATGTCAAAACTTGTCTGAGGTGTGCCGGGAGAGTTGATAGATAGAGGAGATGAAAGCAACATTTGTAGGTGGTTTTTTTTATAAAACCTAGTGCAAATGATTCTCTTGCTAAATCTATATGTGATCATCTTCTCTGATCATTTTGCATCGACTAAAACTTAAGACGTGTGTGTATATTAATTTAAATGGAGGGATAAAAGATATAAATGGTGTACAAATCTCTCTTCAAAATCCATCATTGCAAAATTAGTTCTCAGCAAAAGGTTTTGTAACCAATATTTCAATTTTTGCATTTGGCTTTGAAACGTTCATTTAAAAGAAGAGATCAGAGGACCAATATTTTATCCATGGCTTAATAAAAAACTCCAAGGAACAATTGGATCTTGATATAAATGTAGTTACTCATCATCATCATCATTATTATTATTGCTATTATTACTTTTGATTGTGACAATAGTACAAACCAATGTGCAATTTAGCTTATTTGAATCAATCAAATATGCAATGGACACTTGTCAAATATAGAGGAAATAATTTCTGAAAATAAATTAGCAATTCATCACTAATATAATCAAACTTAAGAATATACATGGGAATAGAGCATCTAGAACACCAGTTTTGTTGGAATTTTTTTTGGTCTCTTTTTCTCTTTAAAGAAACTAAAAAAAAGCTTAAAGAAAAATAAAGTTATGGACTAAAATGTAAAATCAAACATCTTGATTCGAACCTGGAAACAAATGAGTCAAAAAAATGAGAGTGATCTGCAGCATATTTTTTAATAGTTTTAATTATTGTGATTACATATGAAAATATCAAGTATCAATGTAGCTACATTCTGAATGAAAAGCATTGTATGTGCTCCCATAATCACTAAAGTGAGATGAATATAATGTATTTGCCATGGTCATAAAGCTAATAAGGGTGGATGGTGTTATGTACAATACATGCATGTCATTTTTTGTCAAATTGGCACTCACAAAATAGTCATTTTTAGCTCTGAAGGAACCCAAACCAAATAGACAATGTGTAATGTTTTATTGTTTATTTCTTTTGCTTTTATTTATGTTTGTTATTACGTTTAATAGATATTTAACACTCATAGACATTTTTAAAAAAAAAACAATGATTTTTAACTCTATATGAAACTATTGAAGTTTTTTTTTAAAAAAAAGAAAATTGCTAATGTATAATAAAAAATAAAAAAAGCATGAATGCTTATATATTTGTCATATGAAATTTTTATTTATTTATCAAAATTATATGCCTATTGGTAGAGTTGTGAATGTCATTTGAATAGTCATTGCTGTGCCTTAACAAGTAAATTCAACCTGTTTTGGTCATTAATCTTACATGAGTGTTGCTGGGTGCTTGATTTTAAAAATGAATATAGTCCATGGGTTTTGTTCATGATTGGTTAAAACTTTATCATTTTGCATCAATATTATGATAACCCTGTGTATGTGTGAAGCTGCAAATGTTGATTATTGCTGATGTAAAGTTATCTCACCACCTCAAAGGGACAGATAGAAAATAACTATATTCTCATTTTATTGCTATGTATGCAGGTATTGGGAGATCACAGACTTGATGCTAGCTCCCATTATATTTATTTTTTATAAGGAATTATTGATATTTGTGGTAAAATGATTTGCATGCCTATTAAAAGAAAATGTGCCGACACTGTTTTTTCACATGATGCTTAGCATCAAGAATAAGGCAGTCCTTTGCTTTATGCTAACATTTGAAGTTTTGAATAATTTGTTTAATCTCTTACTAAGACACTAATGTATGCATTGTAAATTGCAGCATAGTGATATGAAATGTATGGCGGGTTTTTGCAAGATAATATTAAAGTTGGAATGACAGAATTAGAGTTCTAATCAGATGTATGTATTGAAGTGTGGGTTGATAGAAAGCAGTGTTGATTTATACACTGGCCAATCTGTAGTCAGAGATTTTGGAGGGTAATAAAATCAGACATTGTCAGCTGTGGCAAAATATTAGCCTATCCAAATGTAAACCATTACTAGATTGGTAAAATAATGATCAGGATTACTGGATGATAGCAAGAAATATTTAGTGTGCATGGATATAAAACTGGTTTTATATTTCAACCAATTATTTAGAATGGTGTTTAAATTTTGATATAACATTATCTTTACATTGGAAATAAAAGATATTATTGCTTGTTGGAATATTTAAATTTATCATTATTGTAGTAATGTGGGTCATGAAATTGAATAGGTAATTGGCTAAAGTTTTGTGTTTATACATTTAAATGCAGAATTCTGATTACTTCCTTAGGCGCACTGACATTAAAGTTAAAATATGGGTCAAAACAATGACAAAGTTTAATTTGGAAATCTAAATAATATGAAAGTATATATTTATTATTATTATTATTATTATTATTATTATTACTACTACTACTGCTGCTGCTACTACTACTACTACTACTACTACTACTAGTACTGCTGCTGCTGCTACCAACAATGCCAACATTACTACTACTATTATTATTGGTTATTATTATTATATTTTATATTACAATGAATATATTATTTGAGCTTGTTGTGATATATATATATATATGTCTGTGTGTGTGTGTGTGTTTCTCATTTAAGTATAATAAATATTTGTTATTGTTATAAATTTACATATGTGTTTTGTGTTTTAATATTTCAAATATGTAGAACCATTTCATGACTAATAAAACTCTTAGAACTTGTTGATGAATTACACAAAGGGATAAAACATAATACCCCAACTACAGAAAATAATCACCTATTTATTAATTAATTAAAAGAAATACTTTGCTAATAAAGAAGAAAGCCGTTCATCACACAAGGTCCAGACAATATGTTTAATGGGTTTTAACTAGGCCAACTACATGCAACATGAGTTTCATTATCATTTGTCATTGGAGATGTGTTTTGTTAGTATTCAAACTATCATTTGACCAATTTGGAATGGTGAAAGGTGCAGAAATATTCAAACATAAACATTTTATACAATGGTTGGAGATGTCGGATTCATGCCATACAGAAAAACTGGGCACACCAGGGTTTGTTTTTGCCCTTTTAAACCAGTTCATTTCTACTTTTCTTGCAGACATGGCTAACTTTCTTTGAAAAGGAATATATCATATTTGAGATATATACATTATAGAAATTCTTCCACTTATTCAGAAACAAAGATTGCATTGTACAATGCAAAACAAGACTAATATCTATCGACCATCAGGTGTTAAATAACTCAAAATATAGATAAAAACAACATTAAACACACCTTATACTTTTAGTACTGCCAGTAGAATTTGCTAAAAAAAGTCATCAACATGTCTGAAATTTTTGTATTCAAAACTCATTGATACTATATTAAATACAGCCTGATAGCAGTACAAATGGATGCAATGATTGTTTTGATTTGGTACCAACTATGTACTCATAAAAACATTAGAAAAAGAACATTATCAAAATCAATATTATATTTATTCATAAACGTACTAATAAATAGAGAAATGTACATAACTCCAAATGAAGAAATCTCTTTTACTTTTAATGCTGATCAATAAATCTTATAAGAGTCTCTTCTTAGTTCATTGCTATTCAACATGTCCTAATAAATAGAGAAATGTATATAATTCCAAATGAAGAAATCTCATTTACTTTTAATCCTGATCAATAAATCTCATAAAAGTCTCTACTTAGTTCATTGCTATTCACCATGTCCATAAATGCACTGTTTAATAACATTGAAAAATGGTTCACAGAAAGGTATATACCCACACATTGTTGGAATGTAGCTAGCATACCTTATATGTATGATATAGCAGTTTTTTAAAAAACAAACATTAACTGATATATTACATGAATACACTTGCACCTATACGGTAAAGTTTAACATTAATAAAGCAGGTGCATAGTGTATACATGCAGAAAAAACACATAAAAATGTATTATAGAGTAAACCTCTAGCATATTTAGGATTGTCCTTTTATTTAAGTTGCTCAGTCACAGACTTTGAGTAATGGCATCAACACATTTGTTGGACTTACTAATTTAAACTGCTGTAATGAAGATACGTACAGCATCATAGTAAAATATAATTAAGTATTGTAAAAATAAAATCTTAAAGTGTAAAACAACTGAGTAGTATTTATATTTAAATAAATTAGACATAACACAAAATTGGCAATGAAGATGAGATATTTAAATGAATGTACAAGCAAGATCAATACATAAAAAATATATTTAAAACATAAGGCAACTAGGATATGTAACCATGCAATTATTATTGTTATGTCATAAACTTAAAGTGTAAAACAACTGAGTAGTATTTGTATTTAAATAAATGTAGACATAACACAAAATTGGTGATGAAGATGAGATATTTAAATGAACATACAAGCAAGATCAATGCAAATTGTTGTTATATCATAAACTGTCATGCAATGGGTCTTTCCCTCACATTTCTCTCTCACTTAAAAAAAAACAAAAATGTGCATATAAATTTTGGAATTGTCAACATATTATACCATGTAATGGCTACTTATCTGCTCTCTAGTGCCATGTGACATTGCCTCACCACACCTGTGGGATACACATGCATCACAAGTAGATTTTTTTGCGAAGCTAATGACATAATTTTCTGATGACAGAAGACATGCAACTCTCCTTGCAGCATCTGGCCTAAAAACATTCAGTAACCTGCACTCCTTTATATCTCCAGCATTGCCTCAGTAAAAGTCATACCAAGACATCATTAAAATTCTAAAACAACACTTTCAATTTTATTACCATTGGCTATGAGAGGGAGAAAGTATAATCCCATTCTTGACAGACTTTGAACATCTGACAGACTCTCAACATCTGACAGAGGGTTGTAAATTTCGACCTTTACTTACAGAGCATCTTTGGGGTCAATTCATCTGTGACTGCACGATGAGGCAACACAATGCAAAGTATGAACAGAAAAAAGCTTAATCTTGAAAATGGCTGTTCAGCATAGCTTGGCCATGGAAGCATGTGAAATCCATGCCATCAGCTAATCCATGCCAACAGTAGATCTTATTTAATGGAACAAACCAACAGTTCACTGTAATAATGCTCTGGGTCACTATCAACCTTTCAAACACTGGTGTACAAAAGAAACAATGAAACCCCTGGATCATGACCACTTTTTGTGATGGATACAGTGGTCAGTATAACTGAGCAGAATGTCCTTTTAAAAGAACCAAATGCCATTTCTGTCATATCATGGGACACTTACAGTATGTTTGCTGAGCAAAGCAACAAAACCCTTTGAGGACATTTAACCAGTGCATGACTGACTGAATTGGAAAATGAAGTCATAGATCACATCCATGAAGTGTACCAGAATGGCTCAACATGTAAAGCTATCACACATATGTACATATACAACAAAGAATGCAAAATGGAGGTTGACTCAGGATCACAATATTCTATAATTTCATATGATACATTCATAGACATATGTATGGAAATGATTCTTAATTTACAACCAGTCAACATAACACCAAGAGACTTTCAACATTATGCAATAGCATTTAAAGGATAATGCATAGTACCTATACAATATGGAAAAGACACATGTCACTTATGATTGTTGGTAGCAGAGAGACCATGCACAAGTCTATTGGGATATCAATGCTTCAGACTGCTGGATATTACACTATCAAAAGTTCATAGTATCAGTGAACAATCCATCCAAGATGTCATTAAAAGTATCCACAAGTATTCAACTCATCAACAGGAACTTATAAAGGAATGGCCATTTCACTGCCACTGGATCTAAATTATCCTCCAATTAAATTGAGAGCCTGGCAATTACTACTTGCCATGAGAAATAAGGTGGATCTTGCATTAGAGATACTACTCCAGAAGGGAATCATCGAGCCAGAGAACAACCCATTATGAACAACACCAGTGGTACCAATCCTCAAACCTACAGGAGGAGTGAGATTATGCAGTTACAAGGTGATTGTCAACAAAGCCTTCCAGAACTACCCATATGCAATACCTGAAATCCTCAAATCTACAGGAGTGAGATTATGCAGTTACAAGGTGATTGTCAACAAAGCCCTCCAGAACTACCCATATGCAATAGCTGAAATCCACCACCTTTTGGCATTTCTTCCATCTAGCTCTATTTTAGCAAAACTAAATTTGGCCAAGGCTTACCTACAACTTTCAATCAATGAGGCATCAGCCAACAAACAAGCCATCATCACTCATTCAAGAACTTTTCATGTGAAATGGTTACAATATGGAATCTGTATGGCACCTTGGATATTTCAATATGTCATAAACAACTTTCTAGGAGATATCCCTAAATTTTATCCATACCTTGATGATATCTTAATCTGTGCCACATTGAAGAGTGCCTTATGTGCAAAATTACACAGTGTTGGAAAGGCTGACATACAGTGGATTGAGGGCAAACAAGAAAAAATGTGTGTTCAGAGCAAACCCTGTGGATTTCCTGGGATATAAAATTTATAATAAGGGCCTCCACCTGTCACCAAGAATAGTGGATGCATTTAAAAATGCTCAATCTGGGGTCAAAGAACAAAAGAGAACTAAAAGCATTTCTAGGGCTCTAAAATTTTATAGTAATTTCTTTTCAGGCCAAGCAACCATAGCATAACCCCTACATTGCTTATTACAAACAAACATCACATGGACCTGGACAATGAGACACAAAATGACATTTGAAAAACTTAAAGATGCATTGACCTCTGTTAGTGTATTGGTGCAATTTGATCCCAAACAGGAAGTCCATATTACATGTGATTCTTCACCATATGGCTAGGGGGCAGTACTAAGTATGTGATTGCCCAATGGATCAACTGCCCCAGTTGCTTTCACCTCACACACCTTATCTAAAGCTGAAAGGAACTATGCACAAATTGTCAGTGAAGCTTTGGCAATAAAATTTGAAGTTAAACATTTTCATCACTTCCAATTTGGAATCAAATCTAAAGTAAATAAAAACCATCAGATACTGCCAGACATATTACCTCAGATACACCAACACCCATATTATCATCCAGACTGCAAAGATATGCACAAACATTAAATGCCTATTCTTTTAAGCTGGGGTATAGACCAAGAAGAAAGATTGCAAATGCAGATGCATTGAGAAAATGCCCACTTCCATCAACTGAAGATGAATTGGAGTTTTCCCATGTGATGGCAAAACAGGTGGCACAAGTGACATACAGAGACATTTTGTTAGCAACTGTAAAAAATTATATACTCACCACCTGGCCAAAGCCACAAATATGAAACTGCAACCTTTTTTGTAATAGACAAAATGAACTCTCCACACACAAGAACTGTCAGTAGAAGTGTTCCCATGTCATCATATCTTCATCACTACACAAATTCATCCTAAATGAGCTTTACATAGGTCACTCAAACATTGTAGGCATTGACAAGGTCATATGTATGGTGGCTGTCAATGGATCAAGTCATAGAACACCTTGTGGGAAAATGCATGCATTGCCAAGTCATGAGGCATGCATGTCCTCATGCTGCAACACACCCCTGGGAGGCACCATTGACACCATGGTCTTGATTTCCTTCAATTTTGCAGGCACATCGATGGACAGATGCTTCTCATTGTTGTGGATTCATACTTAAAATGAGAAGAAGTGTAAAGAATGCAAACAATGACTTCAGGTGCAACAGTTGCAGCACAGCAAGACCTATTTTCCACCAGTGGAATACCAGAATGTGTGGTATCCAAAAATAGACCACAATTCACATCTTCAGAATTCTTAACATTCCTAGTGAGTAATGAAGTCTGACATGCTCTGGTTGCACCTACCATTTGGCAAGTAATAGTCTTGCAGAGAGCCATATCATCACTAAAAGAAATCCTGAGACATGGCACATGTGGAAATTGGAACCAGCATCTAGCTTGGTACCAGTTAACTCAACACATCACACCATCTGCAGCCAAAGGATTAAGACCAGCTGAGTTGCTCTTCAACAGAGGTCTTCATGCATGCTTGGATTTTATACAGAGCCCCAATAGCCACACCAAATACACAGCATAGAATACATGAATTTCAACCAGATGATGCGGTTTTTGCATGAGTCACCAGAAAAGGCTCCCATTAGATTTCTGCCACAGTAGAACAGCGAACAGGCCCATTGCCATAAGATGTTTGGACAGACATGGTGGTGCAACACATGCACATATATCAATTGTGAGCAAGAATGACTGTCACTGACCAATCCAGCTCAGCTCAGGAAGAGGAACTGATTGATGGTCAAAAACACCACCTTTATCAGCAGCGGAAACCACAGACAATGCCAATCCATTACCTCTCTGCCAACGATCTCCAAAATTATACAAGGAGCACCTTTCACATCACTGTTGACATTCAGCATAGAGGACTACAAAGTCTCATTCTAAGGGGGAAGGGGTGTTATGTAGTAAGTTATGAGACATCACAAAGGCTAGCTGTGGGATTAACATTTTCTCAATCATGGACTTTTAGTAATGGCATCAACACATTTGTTGGACTTACTAATTTAATTGCTGTAACAAAGGCAGTACAGCCTCATAGTAAAATATAATTAAGTATTGTACAAATAAACTGTTAAAGTGTAAAACAACTGAGTAGTATTTAAATATATGGAGACATAACCCAAACTACTTCAAACAACAGAATGGACCATATCCTCCCTTTCAAAAGCATATCTTTCTTTTCAAACAAAGGTATCACTTATAAAAATGCTGATTATTACAATTATTTATTATACACCAAGTATAGTCTTCACAAAATTTTTTACATCAAAGATTTCTTCATTGTGTAGAAAAAATTTATGGGGAAAAACAGTGGCTATCTTACTCAGGCCAATGCAATGTTATAGCAAACTAAATGGATTAGGACTACATTCTATTTATGTATTTACAATACAAAGAATGATTAAACTTTTATCATCCATGAAAAGAATATACCCACATTTACAATTCATCTTAAAATAACACCTACAGACAAACCTCCACTGTACACAAAATATCTGTTACAATTGTAGAATTTATTAAATGAATATATAACTTTAACATCACTTTCAACAAGACAAATGGTGCTACTGGAATACATATGTACACACACACACAAATGATAATTTAGACTTTCAAATGCTAGACATTAACAATAAATTGCTGATACATAAATCAATGGTAGATGTAACTTATGCCACATGTGGCCACTGGGTGATGCTGCAGTACCATCATCAACTGGAAAGAAGCCTGCAAGTGATAAAAAATATTTTAAAAAATGCTGAACTCATCGAATGAACAAAAAATAAAAACTCTGAAATCATTGATGTAACAAAAAATAAAAACACTGAAATCATGGAAGAAACAAAAAAATATAAAACTCTGAAACATCAATGGAATAAAAAATGACACCTCCCCTAACAAAAAATTTCAAAACAAAATTAGCTAAAATGAATAAAACAATTTTTTTTAAAAATGGTGAAATCATCCAAGGAACAAAAAATAAAAATAAAAACACTGAAATTATCGATAAAAAAAGGTTATGAAATTTGCATTACAACAGGAACAGTAAAACTATGTCTAAAAAATGAATAATGGTGGATGAGTTTTCATTAAAAAGGCACACAAATTAACAAATCAGAATTTAATCAATATTTAGCTTTCACAATATCCATCTGCGATTCCAAAGCATCAATTACATAAACTAAAAAGAACATTACACAACAGATTCTATTTATGAAATTAATTATATTCTGCTTTTAAATAAGTCTAACATAAAAATAACCTCCCCCCAGTGAAGAATTCCTAAACCAAAATTAGCTAAAATGGACAAAGTACAATGAATAAATCGCACAAACAATACACATTAAAAAAAAGTAGAAAAGGTTATGAAATTTGAATTACAACTGGAACAGTAAAACTATAACGTAAATGTCTAAAAAAGTAATGAAGCCTCATTAACTGATAATGGCAGATGGCATCATTTTCAAAAATATGTTAAATTTCATCACTGTTTAATTAAAGAAATAAAAGACTTTCAACATTTTCAAATATGACTTTTGCCATCATATTTCAAAGCACGGATTTATGTATGCTAAAAAGCAATAAGAACATTACACCAAAAAGGTTCTAATGGTCTCCCAAAAATTTATCAAATTAATTTTTTTCTGCTTTCAAATTATGGAAAAGCATCAAAAATAAATACTTTTCCAAAAGATTCTAGTAGTGATTAATATATATTAAGGGATACCTATATTTAAAAGCATAAAAAAATGTACATGGGAACTTATTTTTATTAAGGTATATCTATATTTAAAAGCAATAAAAAATTTACATAGGAACTTATATATATTAAAGTATACCTATATTTAATATCCATAAAAATGTACATGGGAAGTTATATTTATCAAATTAATTATATTCTGCGTTGAAATTATGGAAAAGCATTTAAATATTTTAAAAATAGATTTAAAGAAATCTTCAAAAAAAATTCTTACCCAATTGTTTTCTAGGCTAACTTGTATCAAGTTTTTTCAGTCTTCTTGCAGCCCATAAGTAATAATGTTCAAGTTTTCCCACCTCATGAAGAAGCTTTTTTTCAAACAGATTTTATTCAGCACCTTTAAGTAATAACAGATTTAGTAATGGTCCTTATTTGGTTTAAAAAAATAAAACAAAGATAGTACAAATTAACAGCAAGCTTTTTAACCAAAAAAAATCTCAACAACTTCTATTAGTAAGGACACATCGGCAACTTATATATATATATATAATGCAAATATGTAAAATTATTTTAGCGTGCATTAAAAATAGATAGCATCTATTCACATATCTATACAAGCCAGTTCTCAAATTTAGTATTTTAAATATACTATTTAGGGATAAATTAGTAACCTAGTTCATGCAATAGTCCTAAAATAGCTTGAACTCGACTTTATTAATACAAAATGAAAATAACAATTTGCTGAATTTTATAGCATTGTCAACAATAAATATGCAAAGAAAACTATTAAATGCTAATGTTTAAATCTTGTGATGTAAAACGATTAATCTATTTTAAATTAAATGTATAATTTTCTGTGGTCTTTATGCATATTTCTAATGTATTCAATTTATTCTATAATGTTATCATTTTAATATTATATGTATTTAATATGCCAAATAACTCAAAGCTAATTGATCTGCAAAGATAAAACTTAAAGCTAATTGATCTGCAAAGATAATTTCAAATCTTTGCTATAATAAATATTACATAGTTGAATTATTTTTCTCACTCGCTTTTTCGAGATCAGGTTATCATTATTTTACTGATTAATTTTGTGTATTAATATTCTAATTAGTCATTCTCTCATTAAAATGGTAGTTTGTTTAACTCTAGTTATAAATTATAACTACCCTATTTATATATGTAACTCATACATCATATGAACTAGCCACAGAGATATTCTCAAAGCATATTTTAATGTTTTATTCATAATTACCCTCCAAATATGCTTTATCCTCCTTAGATTTATATATGTTGACACGCAGGTGATAATCCTAAACTAGGTTACTAATTAATTTAGTCCCCAAATAGTATATTTGAAATACTAAATTTGAGAACTGGGTTGTATAGATATGCAAATAGACACTATCTATTTTTAAAGCATGCTAAAATAATTTTACATATTTGTGTTATATAAATGTATAAGTTGTGGATGTGTTATTACTAATAGAAGTTGTTGAGATTATTTTTTGTTTAGTTAATTTGTTGCTACCAATATTAATTTTGCATCGAAGTGTAAAAATTTCAACTTTTTTTTTGTCTATTTATTTTATGGAACTAAACTGTGACATGTAATGTATAGAACTGCAAGTAGATTCTCTTTTTAAATCTTTAATTGATAAATGTGTACGGATTCAATTTTGTAAAAAAGCCTGCTGTTAATTTGTACTATCTTTGCTTTATTTTTTTAAACCAAATAAGGTCCGTTACTAAATCTGTTATTACTTAAGGGTGCTGAATGAAATTTGTTTGAAAAAAAGCTCCATGAAGTGGGAAAATTTGAACACTATTACTTAGGAGCTGCAAGAAGATTGAAAAAACTTGCTACAAGTCAGTCTTAAAAAAAATTGGGTAAGAATTTTTCTTGAAGATTTTTTTAAATCTATTTTTAAAATATTTAAATGCTTTTCCATAATTTCAAAGCAGAATATAATTAATTTGATAAATATAAGTTCTCGTGTACATTTTTTATTGCTTTTAAATATAGGTATAACTTAATATATATGTTTCCGTGTACATTTTCTATTGCTTTTAAATATAGGTATACCTTAATAAATATAAGTTCCCCTGTACATTTTTATTGCTTTTAAATATAGGTATACCTCAATATATATTAATCACTACTAGAATCTTTTTGAAAAGTATTTATTTTTAATGTTTATCCATAATTTGAAAGCAGAGAAAAATTAATTTGATAACTTTTTGGGAGACAATTAGAACCTCTCTGGTGTAATGTTCTTATGGCTTTTTAGCATATGTAAATTCTTGCTTTGAAATATGATGGCAAAAGGCATATTTGAAAATGTTAAAATTCTTTTATTTCTTTAATTAAGGTGACGAAATTTAGTATATTTTTTGAAAACGATGCCAACAGCCATTATCAGTTAATGAGGCTTCATTACTTTTTTAGACATTTACATTATACTTTTACTGTTCCAGTTGTAATTAAAATTTCATAACCTTTTCTTGTTTTCTGTTTTTTTTTTTTAATTTGTATTATTTGTGCAATTTATTCATTGTACTTTGTCCATTTTTGTTAATTTTGGTTTAGGAATTCTTCATTGAGGGGAGGGTCGTTTTTACGTTAGACTTATTTGAAAGCAGAATATAATTAATTTCATAAATAAAATCTGTTGTGTAATGTTCTTTTTAGTTTATGTAATCGATGCAATGGAATCACAGATGGATAATTTGAAAGCTAAATATTGATTAAATTATGCTTTGTTAATTTGCGAGACTAATTAATGAAGGTGCACCTTTTTAATGAAGACTCATCCACCATTATTTATTTTTAAGACAGTTTTACTGTTCCTGTTGTAATTCAAATTTCATAACCTTTTTTTGTCGATGATTTCAGTGTTTTTATTTTTATTTTTTGTTCCTTAGACGATTTTAGCATTTTTTAAAATTTTTTTATATTCATTTTAGCTAATTTGGGTTAGAATTTCTTTGTATGTGGGGGGGGGTCATGTTTTGTTCCATCCATGTTTCACTGTTTTTATTTTTTTGTTCCTTCCACGATTTTAGTGTTTTTATTTTTTGTTACATCAATAATTTCAGTGTTTTTATTTTTTGTTCATTTGATGATTTCAGCATTTATTAAAAATTTTTGTATCACTTGTAGGTTTTTTACCAGTTGTTGGTTGTACTGCAGCATCACCCAGTGCCCACATGTGGGATAAGTTACAACTACCAAATTAATGCATTGGACCCTCAAAGTTCATATTTGTATTGATGTTTTACTCAAAATAAACATGTGAAATGTATTCTCTGTTTCCTGTTTTGTTGTTGTGGGGATTCTTTGATTAGTTTACTATTAGTATTGTTTTCTTTTAAACTCAAACATCTGTATAGATATATATATATATATTTCCCTTTAAACTGATATATCTCCATATATATATTGTAATGATCCGGAGAAAGTAGACTTATGTAAACTGCACTACAGGGCGCCATCTAGGTATTTGAACCTAGAAAAATTTATAAAGTAGGCAGATACGTAAGTAAAAAAAAAATTTTTTTTTTTTTAAATTTTGATTCCGGTCGTTAGCCCATGTCACTAGCTCAGTGGAATAGCAGAGATTAAATAATATAATCTAATTATATTTCAATATTAAAAAAATAAATAAAATAAACCACTGCCAGTAATTAACATACAAACATTTATTTATGCACATATATATAAGATTTAAAATTATTTTAGTATTAGTTTTACATTTTAACATTTAACATTATTTTTAACTTTACCTTACATTTTAATTTACATTTTAATTTCTATTATATTATAAGTTTACATTTTAATTAAGTTCGCACAGATGGGATTATAAAAGCTTGTTTTAATATGTTGCTATAGATTGGTTACATAGATTACATGGTTAAAAACATTTCACAGTAAACCTAAACGATCAAAATATAAAATCATTGATACTGGCAATTGCAGAGGGAAATTTATAAGTAAGCCAGTAGTATTCACCATAAGATACTTGCATTGTCACCAATGACTTAAAAGACATCCGAATAAATACATTTTAGATACTCACCGTAAGGTATCATTATTTATCGAATGTCTATATATTTTGATCAAATATGAAAACCCAAAACATATTTAACTGATAACCAATCCATGCAAGCATCTATAAACAACTTAAATTTAATGCATTTTTATTTAGGGTCGAGTATGAATAGACTACGTAGATTTGCATTTGAAAATAAAATATTCTATCCCTATTTAACCTTAGGCTAAAATTTGCAGTCAAACTGGCATCAATTCATCTGATATATTGATGTATTCAATGTAATAAAATACGGCAGCACAAAAAGTTAAGAGAAGAAATTGCTTCTCATCAGATAGGAATATTACATCTATCTGCAAAGAAGAGCAATAAAACAAAAACTCCATAGAAAGGAACTGCGGTATCCGACTTATAATTCCTTCCATAGGCAAACGGAAGTGTGTGGCATATGAAGCGATTCTGCCCGTAGCAAATCAATATTACATCTACTAATCACACCAATATATCCAATCCATTGACCCAATTTAACCACAAAACAAATACCCTAAGATTACCCTCCCCTAATATAACTTTACAAATCTATACAGCCATTCACGCCCGACTTAAGTTTAACATTGATATATTTTAATTTATCGGAAAACAGAAATCATAAATAAACTTAAAGAACAAAATTAAATAAATGGAAATGATTTTAAACAAATAAATAAAACATACATCAAATAACATTTTAACTACTTTAGTCAGATAGGAAACTAATGCAATTATTTTAAATACGAAGTTTTTAATTTAATGTTCATTAATTGTAAAGTTCTTACGGTTTTAAACAGTTCATCTTTATCTGTCATTTGTAAGTTTGAACGGGAATTCCCACACCGTCCTGAAGATATTGGTATACATTTAGCCGATGTTTTATTTATTCATTCAGAGGTTTTTTTAATTTAGTTGGTCCTCAATGTAGAAAACGATAGTTCATTTCTCTTTCTTTCTTTGGCAAAACTGAAGGGATTGAATCGTGCGTCTCTTCAATTCCTTCTCCCACACCTCCGCACTAACACCTATCTGTCACATCGTAATAATCATAATCACTAATTAATAATTTCCAAATTTTCCTTTTATACGTATTTGAAGGATTGACTTGGCATTATGTCATCGATGTGATGATCCTTTTCGTTGAGGTCCGATTTCCCAATGGATTTATTTCATTTGCTAAAAGTATCTATTGTTTTCCTTTCTGACCGATGTTTTTACATTTAAATGCCCAAGGCTGGTTTACATTTGACTAATTAAATTTATCATTTCCATTTCTGATTAATTAACCTGTTTTCCAAATCAAAGATATATACAGATAAATTTAAAGATATAATTTTATCTCCAAATCTTTTTAAAATTTAGTTTTAAAATACTTTTTCTTTAATAAAGTTTTATTTTAATAATTTTTTATTATCTGTGCGATTTAATATATATGAGTTTAAGATGATATTTAATTTCAATTTTTAATTCTTAAAGAAAATTTTTAAATGCTAACTTTTTAATTTACTTTCATGTTTAATAAAAAAAAAAAAACAATGTAATGAACGTCTGTGCTCGTTACAATATATTAATAATGTTCCTTCTAAAACTTTAACCTGAATGCAATTTTGGTGATTTTGTTATGTAGACACTGAGTAGCAGGCAAATTCGAATATCCTTATATAATTATTTATAATATATATATATAAGGGACTTTATGAAATTTTGAAATAACTAGTCAATCAAAAATTGTCACATATCACATGACTCCACTTTTTAAAGCTTTTTTCTATGATAAAAATTTATTTTTTGCTTTTTTAAACTTGTGGAAGTAAACAAAGACCGTTGCTAATTGCTGAACAGTTTTGAAACAAGTGCTTAATAAGAGAAAGCATTTAAAACATCTCATCTGAATACCAATTCCTTTTCAACTGAACAATGTTTTCATGCTTTTGTCACTCCTCAGAGAGGTGACAGAATAGCTTCAGAAACTGGATATTTTAAATGCTTTTTCATGCTAAGCATTTAACTCAAAGCTTGTTGAACAATTTGCAAAGCTCTTTGTTTGAAAATAACGTCTGATAATAAAATTTATAATTCATTAACTCAGTAGATAAAATCAAACTTGTTGACAAAAATAATCAAATGGTTTATTTTTGTTTGGGCATTTTTTTTCTTCTTCCGAATTTTACATTAAAGATATAATGAAGATAAGTTTTTTAGTTAAAAACAGCTGCTTAAATGAATTGTTCTTTTTGGTCGAAATTTTCTTACGGGAAAATTTGTCTTTATTTCCTTGTTTTACATTTAATATTATTACAAAACAAATGACTAATATCAAAATTAATCACTTTCTTTGTTACTTCTACAATGCATTAGACATTTATTAAATCAATAGTGATTTCAATTGCCCCAGCAGTTTTCTTGTGATCTATACAAACGTACGTAACTATAATACATGAATATTTTACATAGACACATAACTTCCACTCACATGTATACAACATTTTTTATATTATAAATTTTTTAATCAACATTCATCTATTATATATGTTTTTACTCCCTTATTTGCATACAGTAACATAAATATGTATAGAATTATTTATCATTTTTTTATCATATTATCCAAATATTTAATCAACATGTTTTATAATCGTATAATTATATATATCGTGCCACTACTTTTTGTATCTAAAAGATCGTATGTTGGGAATTAAATTTTTTAATGAAAGCTGAAATCGTTATCATATGAGGCGCCACTAGGAAAAGAACCTAGAGCCATGAAATTAAGAGAATCTTATATTCGTGGCTGTTAATTTGTATATATATGATAGACGCAGCCAAGCTCCTCCTTTACAATTCTATGTTTAATACGTACGAATATGATAATAAGTTTTATTATCACATATAAAAGCTAAAGGAACAAACAAGTACCCTTTTATAAATTTCAATTAGTAATACGCTTTATTATAATTTACTTTCCTTTTATTCAAGACCATTTGTAAAACAAATCACTAATAATTCCCCCTCTACCTTCCTCCTTTCTATACTCTTAACATAACTAACATGATCGTGCTTTTTCTCTTTTTTTTTAATAATAATAAAAAAACCCAAAGGTGAACAGTAATAAATGTATTTCGTTCTCGAAGGAACATGTGCTTTTACTTGTATAATCATCCCAAAATGATCCAAATCTAGACCAGCATAGAGACTAAGTGGCTTACTATTAGGAGTCAGTTATTACACTAAACCATACCCTCTCTTTCAATAGTTACTCAACTTTTAAAACTTTTCATTTTCACTTTCTAAATCATTTCTACATTTTATTTTGATAACAATTTCTGGGATTCATTCATGGGATTATTATTATTTTTACCCTCTCCCAATAGTCTTGAAAATTTTGTCAAAATTTATAAAAAAAAACTATGTAAAGAAAAATATAAAAAAATACAAATATAAATAAATTACGTATTCTAAATAAACTAATTAGGCAGTATATACATAAACATTATAAATATATATAACAAAAAAACCCTTCTATTGTCGTAACCTATAGTTCATGGCTGATTAACTATAATCCTAAATAGATATGTTTTAAGTAAAACAATCTATAGTTCAATCAATAATAAAGTTTTTTTTACCTTGATCAATCAGTGTACATCCATCGAGTTTCTCCTTATCTTTTGGGAGTTGATTGTCTGCAGCAATGTTTGTTCCCCGGCTAGCTTGCTTTCTGCTATGTGGTTTGGTGTTCCATGAGGTAGTTTCTCGGTGGATGAAAATCTAGAAATGGAACAGTTTATCGGCTGGGGACGGATTCTATTCATTTAGCCTTCAATCATTTTTATTTCCATTTTTCTCATATAATAGTTCTTTTCTTTTTATTAAAAGAAAAACTAATAAGGTAATAATTAATACAATAGGTTTTTCTTTTTATTTATAATCTTTTTTATCCATTGTCCTTTTTTGGATCACTTTCCCGGTCAGTGATTGCATTTCTTTAATTCCTTTTTTTGTTGTTAACACCTTCCAACTATAAGCCATGACAATAAAATTAATTACAATTCTTTTTTCTCTACCCTCCCTTCAGATTAGAAAATTTAATTAAAATTGCTTTCCAAAAACAAAAAAATACATATATTACTTTTTAATATCACTTTCGATGTAATCTCTCAATCCAATTAAAAAAAAACTAATCTACCATTTTGTCTTTTCTAGTATAAAAAAGCTAATAAATAATACCAAAAAAAACTTTCTATACACACAGCATTTATTTCTTATTTTATCTAATATACATATGTGTATATACGTAATTTACATTCACAGAAAATATAACATGAGCTGATCGAAATTATCGGCTTAATATGTTAATTAAGAAGGGGAAATTAATTATGAAAAATATGTATAAATAAATGTTATGTGTGTATGTAAGGTTTTCACATATTATAGTTATATTTATATTTGTTATAGATCTGAAGAAGATTTCTGGGGCAATTGAAACCGTTATTCATAACTAAATGTATTCTGCTTTGTAGAAGTAATAAAGAAAGTGATTAATTTTAATATTAGTTGAATTTAGCAGTACAAAAAAGAACACATTAAATTACAAAGAAATGATTTAAGGGATGATTATATGATATGTGGATTAATAGCTTTTGCAGTAGAAGTTGATGCAACTAAATACCATCATTCTGATAGCGATTTGCCTTTGAAAAATAAATAAAATTTTTTTTTATAAAGATTGGACATCAAGTGAAAATTTCACTAACATTATGTAGAAAAATAAACAGAAAAAAATAAATTTTCTGAGTAATTGGTAATTGACAAATCTGTTTAATATTGTATTTCCAATCGTAATATTTATTATAATAATATTATCATTTTGAACTGTTATTAATTCTGCATTTATTTTTATATTGTATGTAGGAATGATACTTTAATAGTGTTATTACTAATTCATTGAAGTTGAAAATCAATATCTTCAAGTTTTGTCTTTACTGATTTTGTCTTCGAAATGTAATTTCGGTAGTTGTAAATTATGCCGTGTACTGGTGGCACTGTTTCTCTTTAAAAACATAGCCATATAACATTAAAAGGCCTCTAGATTTTTTTTTCAAATATACCGTCTGTCGTTTTTTTTTAACAAATATACAGTCTTTTCCATACGTTTTTTAATTACTTTTTTTTAAAAAAAAATGTACATTATAATAGAACCTTTTTTTGATTTCATTTTAAATTATAATGGACGCTTCCTTTTTTTATTTTTAAAAATTGCGGGGGGGGGGGATAAGTGGCTTTTTTTGTTACATTATGTGATTTGCTATGACGTATTACCACAAAGACGTACTACTCTAATCTTCTGATCTTTAAGATAATGTCTCCTAGTGATTTCCCGACAATGTTAATCGATAAAATGTGTTCAGAAATCATGTGGAGATGTTACATTAAAGATCAAGATTAGAGTAGTAAGTCTTCATGGCAATATGTCATAGCAATAAAAAGCAGTAAAGAAGCAAGCCATCTGGTAGAAATCAGAAGCCATGTTTGTTGTTTCTGCAAAAAAAAAAATTATAATAAAATGTAATAACATCGGTAGGCATAGCAATAATAATACTAAAAAATACATCTAATAGCAAGAATAATATTAAAGAGGCTAATGGGTAAAAATAGCAATAATAATACTAAAGAGGACTTCTAATAATAAGAATAATATGAAAAAGGACATCTAATAGTAAGAATAATATGAAAGAGGACATCTAATAGCAAGAATATTATGAAAAAGGACATCTAATAGCAATAATAATACTAAAGAGGATATCTAATAGCAAGAATAATACTAAAGAGGTTATCTAAGAGCAAGAATAATACTAAAAAGGACATCTAAGAGTGAGAATAATACAAAAGATGACATTTAATAGCAAGAATAATATGAAAGAGGACATCTAATAGCAACAATAATACTAAAGAAGTCAACTTGTAAAAATAGCAATAATAAAACTAAAGAGGATATCTAATAGCAAGAATAATACTAAAGAGGACATCCAGTAGCAAGAATAATATGAAAGAAAACATCTAATAGCAAGAATAATATGAAAGAGGACATCTAATAGCAATAATAATACAAAACAGGGCATCTAATAGCAAGAATAATATGAAAGAGGACATCTAAGAGCAAGAATACTAAAGAGGACATCTAAGAGCAAAAATAATACTAAAGAGGAAATGTAATAGAAAGAATAATACTAAAGAGGACATCTAATAGAAAAAATAATATAAAAGAAGCCAAATGGTAAAAATAGCAAAAAAATCCGGTAGACATAGCAATAATAATACTAAAGAGGGCATCTAAGAGCAAGAATAATACTAAAGAGGACATCTAATACAAGAATAATACTAAAGAGGACATCTAATAGCAAGAAATATACATATATATGACATTAACTTAAAAAATGATTTAATAAAGCAAAACTGCAAAAAATTAGCAAAAAAAAAAAAAATTTCTCTAAAAGACCAAAAAAAAAACTTTTCTAAAAGACCAAAAAATGATAAATAGGTACTGTCAAACATATATATAAGACATTCACTTAAAAATTGATTTAAAGCAAAACTGCAAAAATTAGCACAAAAATAAGAATTTCTTTAAAAGACCAAAAAATGTTAAATAGGTACGGTCAAATATATATGCTTTCACTTAGCTTGTCATTCCTCAGGAAAAACAAATGAATTACATGTGCCAAAAAAGTACATAAATTAATAGTAATTTACTAAAATTATTATAAATTCAAATTGACTACAAAATAATTGACAAAAAATTTATAATTTTAAAATTAAAGACAAAAAAAAAACACTTTCCGATATAGTGTGAATCTGTTATACAGCGGAAATGGCAGACGTAAACAAAAAAAGCCATCTCATAGGGGGAAAAACCCAGACGGCACCATATTTGTCATTCCTCGGAAAAAGCAAAATAATTACATGCACCAAAAAAATACATAAATTAATAGTAATTTACTAAAAATATTATAAATTCAAATTGAATACAAAATAATTGCAAAAAAAATTATAAAAAATATTTGTAATTTTAAAATTAAAGACAATAAAAAACACATTTCCCGATATAGTGCGAATCTTCCATACAGTGAAAATGGTGGTCATAAAACGTCTTTATTAAAACATATTACATAAAATTATAAAATTAAAAGTGTAGTCTTTTTTTAATGAAAATAAGGATAATTTATAAGAAAAAATGGAAAGAAGGTGATCCAAAAGAAGGAAAAAAAAAATAACCGAAAAGGTAGTACATAAAATTATGAAATTTACAAATTAAAAAATAACCTGTAATGGCAATATATATATATATTAAAAGCTACTATATTTAATTATTAAGAAACAAAATAAAAATTACTTACAAATAACAACTGTGGAAATTACTATAATATCATCCAATCGACAGTTAAAAATTCATTCTATTTAGTAATATAATGTCTATAATAGATATGAAATATATGAAAATACGATCTAAAAAATCACAGTGCTCACGTCAATATCAAAACCGCAAAAGTCAGAGAAATGACAAAATTTCCCATAGGTCTCTTGACTTTTTAAATCTCGCAGGACACCTTGATAAAAAAAATCAGTATTCCCATGGATTAGTCTTGCCAGTGTCTGTTGCTATCACATTGTTTATCAAATCTTTGATGAAATCTTATAGGCAAAAAACATGTTAAGCATAATTCATCATAGCAAGCAAAATACTAAACTACCATATTTTACATGCACAGAAAATACAACATGAGCAGATCGAAATTATCAGCTCAATATGTTAATTATGAAGGAGAAATTATATTATGAAAAATACATATAAATAAACAATATGTGTGTATGTAAGGTTTTCACATATTATACTTATATTTATATTTGTTATAGATCTGAAGAAAATTTCTTGGGCAATTGAAATTGTTATTCATAACTAAATGTATTCTGCTTTGTAGAAGTAATAAAGAAAGTGATTAATTTTAATATTAGTTGAATTTAGCAGTACAAAAAAGAACACATTAAATTACAAAGAAATGACTTAAGGAATAGTCATATGATATGTGGATTAATAGCTTTTGCAGTAGAAGTTGATGCAACTAAATACCATCATTCTGATAGCGATTTGCCTTTGGAAAATGAATAAATTTTTTTATAAAAATTAGAATTTTCCAAAAACACGTTAAGTGGAAATTTCACTAACATTATGTAGGAAAATAAACAGAAAAAAATTTTTTCTGAGTAATTGGTAATTGACATGTCTGTTTAATATTGTATTTCCATTCGTAATATTTATTATAATAATATTATCAGTTTGAACTGTTATTAATTCTGCATTTATTTTTATATTGTATGTAAAAATGATACTTTAATAGTGTTATTACTAATTCATTGAAGCTGAAAATCAATATCTTCAGGTTTTGTCTTTACTGAATTTGTCTTAGAAATGTAATTGCAGTAGTTGTAAATTATGCACTGTACTGGTGGCACTGTTTCTCTTTAAAAACATAGTGATATAACATTACCGGATTTCTACATTTTTTTTTCAAATATACCGTCTGTGGGTTTTTTTACAAATATACTGTCTTTTCCATACGTTTTTTAATTTTGTTTCTTTTTTTCTAAAAAATGTACATTATAATGGAACCTTTTTTTGGTTTAATTTTAAATTATAATGGACACTTTCTTTTTTATTTTTAATAATTGCAGGGTGGAGTTTAATAAGTGGTTTTTTGTTACATTATGTGATATATTTTTTTAATTCTCCTACATATTTTATAAAAAGATTTTCTGTTATATAAACAAAAAAAACCTCTTTTTTGTGGACATTATATGATGTGTCTGGTTTATTTCAAAATCTACTTATTCTACATGTTTTCTAAAAAGATGTATTGTTTAAAAATAAAAAGGCTTTATATATATATATATATCAAAATAGTCAATTATCTTCTTAAAAATAAAAAGGCTTTATATATATATATATATCAAAATAGTCAATTATCTTCTCCAAAAAAGCATGTTTGATTTTGAATAATTCAATGCAGTTAAACAAATGCCAGCTCACTTTGCTCTTCTGGGTGTTAATTAACTTACACAAAATAATCACAAACCCAACACAGTATTTTCCCCAAATATCACAATGACAACACAGTTTCTTCCTCCAAAAAGCATGCTGTTTGATTTAGAAACATTCAAATCAATCCAACAATGTCACCTCACTTTGCTCAAGCCCCTACCCCTCAGCACTGATGTCTGGCTGTTAATTGACTTGTACAAAAGAATCACAACACAGATTCTTTGACTCAATAAATTTATTAACCACATATAACTAGAGTTCATAATTGAAAATATTTCTCCTGACCACACTGGGCCAATGAACCAACAGTTGACCAAAACATTTTCCAAAATAATGTCGCATCTACCATCTACTCAGACTGTTGGGAGGGTTATAAGACAACTGATCTTGAGGTGGCAGGCTTTAATCATCTGATAGTTAACCATCGTTATAATTTTGTGCACTCTGATCTCACACTCAAGACTATTGCAAAGTTTTTGGGTCTAGTGAAATGGCAGAACAGCAAACAAGGCAGCACAGCATGCTGATGTCTGCCCAAATGATCTGGCTGAGTTGATTTGGAGCAATCTTTATCAAGACAAAGACATTTTTATAGCCATATGGAATGAAATGACTGACCATCCAAGTAACTAGTCACTAAAAACTTGTTTTATTTTGGAAAAAATATTTTGGTCAACTATTGGTTTATTGGCCAGTGTGTTTAGAAGAAATACTTACAGATATGAATTCTAGTCATATGTGGTTAATAAATTTATTGATTCAAAGAATTGTGGTTGTGATTCTTTTGTGTAAATCAATTAACACCCAGAATGTTAGTGTGGAAGGGTAGGGGGTTGAGCAAAAAGAGGCGATTTTGTTTGACAGCTTTCAAAATGAATAAAAAACACACTGGGGGGGGGACCATTGAGTATTTTAATTAATCTCTAAAAAAAAGTTTTTTAATTTACATCTTTTTATAAAACATGAAGTATGGACAAGTAGATTTTTATATAAAGCCGACATTTCACATAAAGTCCAAAAAATGGAGGGAAGTTTTTTTCCTGATAAAAAAGAAAATCTTTTTATAAAACATGTACGAGAATTAAAAACCAAACAAAAAAATAAATCACATAATATAAACAAAAAACAAAAAAAAGCCACTTATTAAAAAAAACCTCATTTTTAATTAAAAATAAAAAAAGAAAGTGTCCATTATAGTTTAAAATTAAAACAAAAAAGGTTCCATTATTATACATTTGCCACATACACATTGAATGGCATGTCACTGGATGTTTTAAGCTTGTAGAAACACAACTGCATCAACTTCTGTGTTTGGGATGTCCCCAGTTGGAAAAATGTGTTATTATTCTGGTATGAGTCGCAACAGAAATGGTACTTTTTCTCCAACACCTGCAATCATCCTGTTACAGAGCCCATTCCTTTTTGAAATAAAAATAAAATTACTTTGGAAAATATCATTGATCCACTGATAATTATTAGTATACAAAAATATGTCTGTTGGCAAATACCGAAAATTATATACATCAGCAAAGAAACAGTTGGAAATCATTCCACTGCACACACACTCATATTATATTCGAGTGAAAATACAAATTTTGTCAATATGCATAGGCACTGACGCTGCAATGGAAATGGCTATACAATTATAGTGTTGTTAGTAGACATAGTTTTTTGATATTTGGAAGGAATTGGCCATGATTGCATTCACTATCTAAATGGCTATTATGATCGCAGTCATGTATTAGCTGTAGGTTTAGCTGTGAAAGTAGTATTATTCTGTGTTTTTACACAGAAATAGCACCACTGGTCAATATACAATGCATAATTTACAAGATGATAATTTCTTTAAAAATAACAATTATATTATGTGGGCTTTTCCATTTCTCACTTTTCTTCTTTTTATAATTTTATATAGAAAATCATATTTGGATATGTAGCTTAATATATACATATATAAAAGTAAGTGTAGGAATGCATTTGTTATATATATATATATATATATATATATATATATATATTGTAACCCTCATTTATCAAGCCCCATGATTGGGCTAGCCATTTTGTAACCCTATCCTACAACCTCCATATCTTCACTATCTACTTTACTATACTTATAATTGCCCAGGCACCAATTCTATGCAAAATAGAATAAAATTTATAATTATAAATTATATTTAAATTTATTTAAATGATTTTATATTGAAATTACCCTATGGCTTAGCTCAGTTGAGGTTATTGGATATGGTCTTTATATATCAAGCCAACAAGGATGATAAAAACATCTATAGACAATAATATTATAAGATTAATTGAAATATGTTCAGGGCCTCTGTTTAATACTAAACTATTGTACGATCATAAAAATGTTCTTTTAATAGAAGTTCATATTTAACATAGAATAGATAATCATTAGGACCGGGTACTTTTCTATCCATATCACTATCTATTCCAAGCAAAGTAAAATGTGTTATTGGTATTACAATACTGAAATTTATTACCACCAAAGAAATTTAACTAAAACTAGAATTATTTTGACAACCCATATCTTCCATAACTACACTATGATAATTAGATGTGTGTGTGTGTGGAAATGAAGAATCGAACTTATATAATCAAGGAATTCCTATAAGCTATTGATTCAATAAAATATTTATTATAAAAAAATCAAAAATAATTCATAAGTAAAAAACTATTATTGATACCTTTATCACCCATTACATTTTTCTGTGATAAAATGAAAATTGACTACTTTTTAATATGTGCATTATATATCTTCGGATATGTGCATTTGTTTATATAGTAAATATCATGAATTTCCAAATTACATCTTATTAAATTATCTATAACGCTTTGATGATAATAAAAATTAATAATCTTTTAGAAATATTATAGAATTTTAAATAACACTTGTCCGTTACAATTATTATATATTCCATCTAGCATTAACTGTACAAAATTAGAGACAAGCATGAGACTACAATACTAAAATACTTAATCTATATACTTAATCTAATCATTCCTGACCATTTCTATCGTTAACTTATTTTAATCTACTCCCTATATAACAAACGTATAACTGACAAGATTTTAATTCTTTATTTTTTTATAACAATCATTATCGAAATTCAGCTTAATAAATATAATTTAAAAAAAATACGTAACATCACGCACACATCTGAACATATATAATCACCTATAGTATAATCTCCGGATTATACCAAACACATTATCATATCATAATGTATATATATAAAATTACATTGCTTCATTTTTTTAAAGGTACACAAAGCACACACAAAAAAAATTGTTTATACATCTATTATAAAAAAAAAATATATTTGTCAATACCTTATTATTACATGTAAAATGTTTTTTTAAAAAAAAATTTGAAAGTTAAGAAACACATATATTAATTTCAATGACACCGTAAATTCTAAGATAAAAAAAAAAGTCTAT
Organism: Epiperipatus broadwayi; assembly: GCA_028023455.1. Classification (NCBI taxonomy): domain Eukaryota; kingdom Metazoa; phylum Onychophora; class Udeonychophora; order Euonychophora; family Peripatidae; genus Epiperipatus; species Epiperipatus broadwayi. Next base: position 187,790 of record JAQFVV010012750.1, on the reverse strand, counting down.
CCATTGTTAAAGCATATTTTTGTTAAGAATAACAATAGTCTTTTCCTTTTAAAATTTTGTGATAAGCTTTATAATTACATTTGCATGCATGGGAAATTATCCTGTTACAGACGCGTGTATAGTGAAGTGATATAATATAAAGTATCTTCTTGATATCATATTGGATATATATATCTTTTTTCATTTTAAATTTTGTTTTATCGAATATTAATAGCAAATTCCTTAAATTAAAAAAAATTAGGCGTTTAATGTTAGCGTCTAAAGTTAAAATTTGAAATAGCTCTATCTTACAAAACGTTGTCATCTTAATGTTATTCATTTTTAATATACATTAAAAATAAATTATAATAGTAATAACTTAACTTAGAGATATCCAGGTGATTTTATAGGTAGTAGATTTGAATCATGAATTTTTGGTAGAGATTTGAAGACAGGTAACCCTTTTGAGTCTATTCCTTCATGGTAACTCCAGTTTTACAATATAAATTTCCCATAAATGTGTTGTTATAATCCTTGCGATTTCTTTCTATATTTGTTATACTATTAGAGAGTTTTTTTTAAATCTTTTAAGTTTCTTATCTTCTTCCTTGGAGTTTCTTTTTTTTTTTTTAGTTGTAAAACCCTGTCTTTTTCTTTTCTCATGCTGTCTATGTTTCCATGACAACTTTGGAAGCTTTCCAGAAAGATTATTTATAAAATTTTAAACAATATAATGTTTGAATTTACTATACATAGTAATTAAAAAAAATATTAAACATTAATTATTAATTTTAAAATGTCATTTACTATTTCAAATAATCTTTATCATTTTTAAAACCTAAGATTTTAAGACAATTTATAATCAGTAATTTATAAATAACATATAAAAAAAATTCTAATTAATAATACACATATGCATCTGTCTATGATGATATGTAAATTTTCTATTGTAAATTTTCTATTGTACACAAACATCTACCACTAAACATATAGTTCCAAAACTCCACCATCAATATATCTATTTAAAATTTTAATTTTTGTTAAAATCCAAATTTCAATTAGCAAATCAATCACAGTTTAGATTCTTTTTTTAAAAACTCACTTTTAAATATTAATAATATCACAGTTTAGGCCTAATTTTTCCCCCAAAATTCTAATCCGAATATTATATTATATCACAATTCATTTTTCTCAACTAATTATCTTTATCTCTAATTAGTACAAATGTGACCTTCCCCCATATTTCTTTCTGGTGTCAACCTGGAAGGTTACAATATATATATATATATATTTATGGTGTCAACCTATAAGGTTACAATATATATATATATATATTTATTTGGGAAATAGTTATAAAACACAATTATATACTGTGTAACTTGAAATAAAAATAGTTGATTATGGTATAAGTACAGAAAATAAAATTTTTGATGAAATTGATCAGAGTTGTTGTAGAAGATACCAATGCCAGTAACATTATAAATATTATAATAAAGATATTTCAAATAAGTACAATAACTCTATTTAATGAAAAAAATACAGTTTGATTTGATTTCAGAATTACAATTCAAAATGATTTCAAAGAGAGTTTGGCAAAAAAATTCCTCCAAAAGTTGCAAAGCAAATAGTGATTTATATGTTTAATATGTTGACATATATATGTTTTACATATTGATTTATATAGTCATTGGAAAACATTTTGCCACATTACATTTAAATTATATTTAGCATTATTTTTTTAAAATTACTTTGTTTTCAACTTCTAATTTTTTTTTGGAGTTAGAATGCCTTCTATTTGTATCAGTAGCCTTAATGTATGATTCTAAATAAAAAACACTTAAATAAAAAAAATATATATTTTCCTTATTTTCATGTTTATATTAATATTTATTTTGAGTCACAGATAAAATAAATTGTTATTGCATAACTCTAAAATAGAACAGTTTTGTGAATCTTACTTACATAATGCATACAACATTTCCAACTATTATACATCTACTAAAATATAAACAATTTCTTTATCTTCTCCTTTTCTCTACATTTCAAAAATACAAAAATTTAATAACTTGTTTATTGATGTTACAAGTTGTAAATTTTTACACCTTTTATTAGATCATATATTTCAGTTCATTATTCAACATTTCATGTATTATTTTTTTTAAAAAAATCTTTTTAGCACACATTTATTTTAAATTCTTAATTATTTCAGTGATATCAGTCATGTTTTTTTTCATCAATAATTGTTATTTATAACTAATTTTGTTCTCAATTTGTTATGAAGTATGAGATCTCAGGTAATCTTTTTAATCATAAAAAGACATATTCACCTAAAATAATTGTTAATTCACTTTTCTTACTTTTTTTTAAACCATAAAACAATGAATGTTTTAATACTGCTTTATTTTTAATCATTTCAACCCAACCCAAAAAGAATTTGACAGACTTTATTTTTTAGCATTTTGTCTATATGAGTTATATTACAAAATCACATTATAAACATATCGTACTCATTGTTATTAATCTTTAATTTTTTTCTCTTTGATGGCCCTTCAATACTATATAAATATTTTTATCATTTGTCTTTCAATGTATTTTTTTCATTATTATATCTCTTATAACACATTTTAAAATTCTCTTTAGAACAGTAAATACATAATTAACTACATCATTTGAAGGGATTGCACTACAGACTTTCAAGTTCCCTAGAGCTATCCACTCCACATTATACAATGGAAAGACCAGACCCACATAGGTACGAAAAATTAAGTGATCTCTCTCTCTCTCTCTCTCTCTCTCTCTTATATATATATATTAAAAATAATAAAAAAAAAAAAAAAAATATATATATATATATATATTGTAACAGTCAGAACATGTGTGACTCATTAACATAGTGCAGAATTCGACCACCATACAGAACTGCAGCACCATCTAGGTAGTGAAGCCACCCATATTACTAAGGTCGAACATAGTTTATAGGTTCCACAATACAATCTATGAAACAACACATCTGATGTGACATTAGTAAACATTTCTTTAGGGACAGTGGTCAGAGATATGCAAGACATTCATGATTTTAATTTCAAGTTAGCCAATAATCACACTAATATTTATTAAACATTCATATTTACATAATCAAGGAAATATTATATAGAATGGGTATCGAATAAATAAAATGTAACTGCAGACATAGTTTGAAATTATTTATATAAAACATTTTAGTGATAAATCATTTACTAGTAATATTTGCTAAGATTTAAAGTTTCAGTAGCAGGATTTTTCGATACTATTATATATTAAAGAAATACATTTATTTATTTAGACATATTTTATAATGAAGACCTCAGTAGCGGTATTTCTGATACTGTAATGTTTACAAAAGAAAACATTTATTTGATGACGTAATCTAGCTACCTAAAATTCTTGAGCAAGTATTTCTAAGGCATGCCTTGAATGATTTATACCTTTGCAATGCAAGAGTCTAAAGTAAAATTTATAAGAGTAGTGGCAGACATATATTTATTTAGTTAAAATATTTACTAATAACTAAGGGCAAACATTTATATGAGAGTGAGTTATGTCACTAATGCAGGGACAGAGTGATACATAGAATAATAAAATAATTAAAGAAACATGTGGTACACTAGAAAGGCGATATGGAATGGCAGTATATTGAAACTGCAAAGCCCTGAATGAGTTTATAAGAATGATGGGCTGGCATTTGCCATTGGCCCAAAGAAGTAAGGTGTCACATAAGCATAACCAGGGACAAGCAGTACGTGCTGAAATTGCCTGCTGGCTGCATGATGGTCGTCAAGCCATACGAGAACATTTAATATGTCTGCTTGTGTAGAACGACTGGGGTTAATTTCAACCCTATAGAATCCGGAATATTCACAGCTTGTAATGGGTCATTGCATCTCTAAACATAGCACATGTATATTGTACAGACAATCCTGTCAAAACTTAAATATATTTTTAAACTCGGCCCTACATTATCACATTTAATAAAGAACGTTGGCAACTCTCAAAGAAATGCAAATTTTATGGAATTATTAATTAAGATTTAATAAATAAAAAACATATATAAACTAGGTGATTATTACAACTAATATGCCAGCATTTGCGAAGTAGTAGACCCATGCATTACAATAAATGAAGCATTGAATGCGTGTTGATTTATATGAAAATTAAGTTATTTATGAAAGTAAATATTAATGAAAATTTGATATACATTCACTGTTTCAAGCGATCATAGATTTAAACTTAGAAAATTATGAGCATGCAATAATTATATGATAAAATGTAGATTTTAGAAATACGTACCCAAGAAAGATAGAGTGAGGTAAGCTAGATTATTAGAGAAATTTACACAATAAATTAATTATTAAATTTTAGTTTTACAAAAGATAATTTTACATTTTATATGTTATATAATTAGTATGAAGAATGAGCTATAGCATATTAGTAAAGTACTCTAGAGAATTTGGACACAGATATCTATTTTATGAGAAGTTTTTCGATTCCATTGGTCAGTAGCAAATTGTTCTTGATTAGCACTTCTTTCCTGTATTTAGGTGGTTCATTTAATTTAACAGCAGCACCAGCTTTCTCATTATTTTAGGCAGCAGATCTTTGTAGTTGAATTTATGAAGGGCAATGGAATGTTTGGCATCTGATAGACCATCTCCAGATGGAGAATAGTCTGAACACTTTTACTAATATCTTGGAGACTTTCAACTGATTGAGAGCACATCTAAAGTTATAGTGCAAGTTTCTAGCAAGTTTAAGATGGCCTCTCTTCTTAGATCTTATCTTTCACATTTTTGTCATAGTTTATTTTTGGATTCCACTTAATCTACCCTGAGGATAATCAATGCATTTTTGTTAATTCTAATTTAAAGACAGCTGCCTTTCTATTGTTTACATTTAGATTTTCCATTTAACTTTTTATAATTACATTTTAGAGAATTTTTTTTAAAAATCATCTATTATCTCTCACCTACCGATTTTTTTTTAAATTTCAAAGACAAAAAGGGAACATACGATTATTTTTTACTTTTAATTAAATATTACATCTATTTCTAAATTATTATTAAATGAAATTTAAACAAAGCAATAAATAACGGATTTTACAATTTAAAATGAATGATTAAAATTATATATTTTTATATAACTAAAAGAAGAAATATAAATTATATTTATTGCTCTAAATTTGAGATCAAAATGTGTGTGTGTTTATGTTGAATTCTATATATATCTATACATTTTTAATATTGCTACACACACAATTCGATACCAAAAAGTTTAAATTTGGGTAGGATAAACCAGTGAGAGAAAGACGATAGAAAAAGGTGAAACTTAAGATTCGAATACGAATCTTACTGTTTCATTTCTCCGTACTTCCCGTGAACAATTAAGGAAGAACAAAGGAGGCAAGGAAAAAGAAAATTTTTTTTGCTACATTACATAATTTAAATACAAAAAAAAAACATTTTTTTTACAGATATATAGAAATATAGAAAGCAGAGATTACATGAAGCAACGAATATTTTATATACCCGGATCCAGAATTTATAGTTTAATTAAAATGGCCTAATTTGGCCATGTCTGGTTAGAAATCATAGTAATATTAGTTAAACTGATTATATATATAAAAAATTTCTTAAAGTCAAATTAGTTAATATAATATATATATATATAAATTCTTAAGGGTAATAGAAATTAAAACAATAATATATATAACAAAATATCTATCTAAAGCCTTATTTAACCAATGTAAATTTCATTCAACCAATTTCATTTTACCAAATTTGTTTTAATACTCTCATATACATTTAATAACCATCCTAAGAGTCTAAAATATTTTTACAACCCTGGGTCAGGTGGATAATATGGATCTCTCATCGACGATGACTGCGGCCTTGGGTTTTCTAATTTTTGCTTTCTATCAGGTGGTTCTTTGGCCTAATAGTTAAAATGCAAAGTAGTAAAAATTCAATCATTTCTTCTATGTCTTTTATTCAACTGCCTGCCATTAATTGTTGGATGGTTAGCAGCATGCTATGCTGGATGGTCCCTATGATGTGTGAATCTGAAAAGGCAAACATTGTAAGGGATTTAAACCGGTTCGCTTGGCGGAGGAAAAACTGTGTGTGTCTCTTGGGGTTTCGTCCCATATTTTTCCTGGCAGAGCGTATTGTAGATAACACTTTGACACTCATTGTTCCAGTAATGCTTCATTGACATGTCTTTGTATTTTTCTATTATTTTAGGCTTCCATCTCACCATATTCCACCAGTCCTTGGCAGATCCCTGTAGATGGTAACTGGCTATTGTTATCTGCTCATCTGGTCCTGTCTTATAAAATTGGAAGAACTTTTGTAAGCTCTCTATGTGGTCTTGAGGGTTTTCTCCTATCTCCCCTCTAAAGATTTTGATGTGGATCATCTTTGCTAAGTAGCTTTGGTGTCCAATGTCCATTTTTGTCTCTTCTTTAATGCTGAGTTCCTTCTCCAGTTCTTGTGGGCCTTCATCGGATAAAATGAGATCTCTTTGCTCATCATACTTTTTTATATTTACTACACTACCTTTTTGTTCTTTTCTTATCATAGGTTCCTCAGATATTCCTAACTTCCTTTCATTCTGCATGTCTTTAACCTCTTCTTCTTTTTTACCAACTCTTGATATTCCAACCTTTTCCTTTATTGCTTCCAACTCTCTCTACATAGTGTCTTTAAATTCCTGATATTTCCTAACTCTTATCTTTTCTTCTTCCTGTCTATTTTTTGATTCTTCATCTCTTCTTTTTCTTGTTTACTCCTCATACATTTAACTCATTTCTTCCATATTCTGTCTGAGTATTTCCTCAATGAACTTGAAATTAAACTCCATTGAACATCTGTATTGTTGCAGAGCTTCCCTTTGCTCTGGTGTTGACTCCAAAGCTTCAGATAAATCTACTTGCTCTATACTAATATTTTCTGCTTCCATTTTCTTAATATTATTTATTTATTTTATATTACTAGCATTAGACTATTCCCCACCAGTATATTAGCCCTATCACACTCCTTCACTGCCCTCACCTACTCTACATTGCCCTATATCTATATTGCTGCATTTAACATATGTATTATAATGAACTACTGCCAACACGTATAATAAGCCATTGCTGTCTGTAATATATATAAAGGTGCTTTAATAAATATTTACTGTAAACATATATACCATGCCTCTGCTGTCTATGATATATATATAATGGTGCTTTAATAAAATATTTACTGCTACTTGATTTCTCATTTTGCAACTGAAAACTTTTTTTTTGCCATATATATAAAAATATTTTATTAGACCCGAGTATTTTCATTTCTTCTTAAATTAAACACACATCCCTGCTTTCCTTAAATTTGTTATTACATCTATTGTCCTTTCATTCGCTCGACCCACATTATTTCCTCGATTTCTTTTTTTCATTATTTTTATAAAAAAAAAAAACAAATTCGTATATATATAATTAGCCAACTCGAGTAACGAATGCTAAAAGAAATTCATATGTGTTATATTTTGCTCAGGGATATGGGTTTTGTAATCTAAGCCCCATGTTGAGTGCCAAACGTTAAAAAAAAATTATACTATGTAACAGTCAGAACATGTGTGACTCGTTAACATAGTGCAGAATTTGACCAACACACAGAACTGCAGCACCATCTAGGTAGCGAAGCCACCCGTAGTACTAAGTTTGAACATAGTTTATTGGTTCCACAATACAATCTACGAAACAACGCATCTGATGTGACATTAGTAAACATTTCTTTAGGCATGGTGGTCAGGGATATGCAAGAGATTCATGATATTATTTTCGAATTAGCCAATAATTAAACTAATATTAATTAAACATTCATATTTACATAATCGAGGAAATATTATATAGAATGGATATCGAATAAATAAAATATAACTGCAGACGTAGTTTGAAATTATTTATTTAAAAAAATTTAAGGGTTAAATCATTTACTAGTAATATTTGCTAAGATTTAAAGTTTCAGTAGTGGGATTTTCCGATACTATTATATATTAAAGAAATACATTTATTTATTTAGACATATTTTATATTTAAGACCTCAGTAATGGTATTTCCGATACTGTAATGTTTAGAAAAGAAAACATTTATTTGATGATATAATCTAGCTACCTAAAATACTCATGCAAGTATTTCTAAGGCATGCCTAGAGAGATTTATACCTTTGCAATGCAAGAGTCTAAAGTAAAATTTATAAGAGTAGCGGCAGACATATATTTATTTAATTAAAATATTTACTAACAACTAGGGGTAAACATTTATTTGAGAGTGAGTTATGTCACTAATGCAGGGATGGAGTGATACATAGAATAATAAAGTTAATTACAGAAACATGTGGTGTGCTAGAAAGGTGATATGGAATGGCAGTATATTGAAACTGCAAAAACCGTGAATGAGTTTATAAGAATGATGGACTGGCATTTGCCATTGGCCCAGAGAAGTAAGGTGTCACATAAGCATAACCAGGGACAAGTGGTTCATGCCAAAATTACCTGCTGGCTGCATGATGATTGTCAAGAGCTATGTGAGCATTTATTATGTCCACTTGTGTAGGACAACTGGGGTTAATTTCAACCCTATAGAATCCAGAATATTCATGGCTTGTAATGGGTCATCATATCTCTAAATGTAGCACATGTATAATGTACAGACAATTCTGTCAAAATTTAAATACATTTTCTAACTCAGCTTTACATTATCAACATTTAATAAAGAACGTTGACGACTCTCAAAGAAATGCAACTTTTATGGAATTATTTATTAAATTTAATAAATATAAAACATATATAAACTAGGTGATTATTACAACTAATATGCCAGCCATTTGCAAAGTAGTAGACCCCTGCATTACAATAAATGAAGTATTGAATGCGTGTCAATTTATATGAAAATTAAGTTATTTATGAAAGTAAATATTAATGAAAATTTGACATGCATTCACTATTTCAAGCGATCATAGATTTAAACTTAAAAAATTATGAGCATGCGATAATTATATGATAAATTGTAGATTTTAGAAATACATACCCAAGAAAGATAAAGTGAGGTAAGCTAGATTATTAGAGAAATTTACACAATAAATTAATTATCAAATTTTAGTATTACAAAAGATAATTTTACATTTTATAAGTTATATAAGAAGTATGAAGAATGAGGTATAGCATATTAGTAGAGTACTCTAAAGAATTTGGACACAGGTACCTGTTTTATGAGAAGTTTTCCAATTCCATTGGTCGGTAGCAAATTGATCATGATTAGCAATTCTTTCCTGTATTTAGGCGGTTCATTTAATTTAACAGCAGCAGCAGATTTCTCATTATTTTAGGCAGCAGATCTTCATAGTTGAATTTATGAAGGGCAATGGAAGGTTTGGCATCTGATAGGCCATCTCCAGATGTAGAATAGTCTGGGCACTTTTACTCGGTCATACCATGGCAGGAAAAATTTATTTAATATCTTGGAGACTCTCAACTGATTGAGAGCACAGCTAAAGTTAAAGTGCAAGTTTCTAGCAAGTCTAAGATGGCCTCTCTTCTTAGATCTTATCTTTCACATTTTTGTCATAGTTTATTTTTGGATTCCACTTAATCTTCCCTGAGGATAATCAATGCATTTTTGTTAATTCTAATTTAGAGACAGCTGCCTTTCTATTGTTTACATTTAGATTTAACATTTAATTTTTATAATTACATTTTAGGGAATTTTTTTTTAATTAATCTATTATCTCTCACTGACCGATTACTTTTAAAATTTCAAAGACAAAAAAGGAACATACGATTATTTTTACTTTTAATTAAATATTACATCAATTTCTAAATTATTATTAAATGAAATTTAAACAAAGCAATAAATAACAGATTTTACAATTTAAAATAAATGATTAAAATTATATATTTTTATATAACTGAAAGAAGAAATATAAATTATATTTATTGCCCTAAATTTGAGATCGAAATGTGTGTGTGTTTATGTTGAATTCTACATATATCTATATATTTTTAATATTGCTACACACACAATTTGATACCAAAAAATTTAAATTTGGGTAGGATAGACCGGTGAGTGAGAGATAATAGAAAAAGGTGAAACTTAAGATTCGAATACGAATCTTACTGTTTCAATATATATATATTGTGCTGTACCAGCACTTACCAGTTGGCCTACATCATTATTTCCCACACATATGTACAATCTATAGTCAGTTTATATTAAGATATCAAACTTAAAACTTTAATGAACAGGCTTCAACCATGCAAATCTCTTCTAATTACAATAAGCTCAATACAGACAATATATTTGGATTTCAGTAACTATATATATATATATATATATATATCATATAACTATATATATATATATATATATATATATAAATGGGATGGACATGGACAGAGATGGTATATGACACAGAGGCTACACATTAATGATAACTTAGAAAAACAATGGAATATGATACAGAGGTTAATCAATTTACTTACAAAGGTGCAGCATAAATAAACAATGGATGTTTTTTATTGCATCCAAACTGCATTTAAATACAAATTAATCAATAAAAAGTTACAAATACTAGCTTTAAAATCAGTTTGATGCAAATAATAATAATGTTTATAATTATAAAAATGTAAGATGTAAATTTAGTAATGTAAATAAAATATACCATAATGTAAATATTAGATTACTGTATTTTAGTACCAATATATTCTTTAAAAATTTTAGATAAAAGTCGTACATTTTCTTTGATAGTACTATGAGAATCTATTGGGTGCTTAGCCTAGCTAAATAATGAGTTATAACTCACCCTCTTTTCTTCATCCATAACTATAAACCAAAATCACAGTCTTGCACATAAATGTTAGGCTAATTAATTCATTTTATTATAATAGGCATCAAATAATTTTTTTAACTAAAATCCATTAATACATATCTTGTTAACTACAAGAAAAAATACTATAACCAATAATTTAAAATAGAAGTGTTACTGAATGGTGTCATATTGTTTTATTTTTTAATACTATTATTCACCAAAAATCTTCAGGATTTTTCCCAATGAATGAATAAAATCCAAAATAATTAGAGAAACGTGCACTTGTGGATTACTATTTATAAATTTTAATAATAATAATAATAATAATAATAATAATAATAATAACAATAATAATAATAATAATATTAATAATAATAATAATAATAATAATAATATGAAAAATTATAAGAATAATGATGATGATGATGTTGATAATAATAATAATAATAATTATTATTATATTTATTTTAACACTAATTTTGTTATGATTATTATTTAAATAAGCATTTATTTTTATATAGCATATGTTTATAATTATATTACATTCAAATATCAGCCTTTCAAGCTAATTGTGCATATGCTTTTGTGAGCATTAATAATAATAAATGAATACTTTCCTCTCCAATACAAGATATAGTATTTATGCAGGAATAAAATGAATCACTTATTCCTGGAACTCAAATGCTTATATATGAGAAAATCTGAAGTACTGGCAAGGAAAGCATGAGAATGGACCACTTACTTTAACTACTATATATGATGTCTGAATGAATGACATCAGTGAAATTGTCTAGAATTTACTAAATGTCACTCTAACTGAAACTTAATCATATGTAAATAAGCATTTATTTTTATATAGCACATGTTTACAATTGTATTGCATTCAAATATCAGCATTTCGAGCTAATTGTGCATATGGTTTTTGTGAGTGTTAATAATAATAAATGAATACTTTCCTCTCCAATACAAGATATAGTATTTATGCAGGAGTAAAATGAATCACTTATTCCTACAACTGAAATGCTTATATATGAGCAAATCTGAAGTACTGGCAATGAAAGCGTGAGAATGGACTACTCACTTTAAAATAAATCCTTATTTACATATGATTAAGTTTCAGTTACAATGATATTTAGTAAATTCTAGACAATTTCACGAACATCATTCATTCAGACATCGTATATAGTAATTTAAAGTGAGTGGTCCATCCTACACTTTTTTTGCTAGTACTTCAGATTTGCTCATATAAAGGCATTTGAGTTGTAGGAATAAATGATTCATTTTATTCCTGCATAAATACTATATCATGTATTGGAGAGGAAAGTATTCTATTATTATTATTAACACTCACAAAAGTGTATGCACAGTTAGCTTGAAAGACTGACATTTGAATGTAATATGATTATTATTATTGATATATCTGATAACTAAGAAATATACTTACAGAAAATATATTTATTAATATTCTGTTTTATTACAGCTTAACTTGTTTTTAAAATATTCAATACAACATTTTTATGGTATATAATGTATGATTACAACTTTGTTAAAGTGTTTATTTATTATCTAACAAGCTATTGAACATATTAAAATTTAAATTCACATTTAGATTTATTCAAATCACCCATTTCTTTGATATTGGTATTCTTACTTTTTTATTGATTAAAAAACCATTTCTGGTTATTGCTATTGCTTCTTTGACTTTTTACTTTTTGTCCTTTTTCACTCTGCACAATACTTCTGCTTTTGAAAGCTTAAATCAGTGGATAGTCTTTGGCTTATAGTCTATAAATATTGACATGCATTCTTTACCAAATATGTGTAAAAGTAAATGGTATAATAACATGAAAGGCATTCAAACATACATAGAAGGTTATAATGTGATTTGTGTAAAAGGAAATAAAGAAAAGTACATGGTCTTAATGAAAAATAATGAGTATCAGAAAAAATTTGATAAACAGATTAAAAATTTTAAATTTCTAAAAATATTATCATATAATCTTAAGAACATTAAATGCAAATTCATTTCCATAGTTTTTACAAATCACTGCAGAAAGGCATTTACAAAAATGGGATACTTTAAAATGTATCCCTTCTTTGAAAATATCCTTAAAATGATTGGTAACATAAACCTATATAAGAAAGAACTCCCAAAGAGGCTGGTTATTAATACTGACAGTCACATATTTATAAAATGAAAAAATCTTTGCCATGTGCATCACTGAAAAAATGTGATTACTCACTTAAATCATCACATGAATTTGTTAACAAGATTAAAGGCACCAAAATAAATACCAATAATAAATTTGATACATTCAATGTAGAAGAGTTATACACTTAATTACCCTGCTAAGTAAGAGGAATTATGATAAACACAAAGAATCCTTATTGACATCATGAAATGGATAGACAAAGATACACTATTGTTGCAAATGGAAACTATTATAAAATGAATAATGATATTGGCTGCCCTTCATTGCCATTGTCAGTAGTCTCTTTGTAGATGAAATATGTATATTTAAATTCATGCTTTACAAACATTAGATACATAAATAACACATATATATATATGCTGCAGACACACAGATTAATAAAATGCATCAAGAATTGGACGTTATAGAAATAAAAGAATAGCAGAAAAAAATTGTTTTTGTATCTGTCTATATAAACCCAGGGACATACACTGTACTTTAGAAATGATATTAAAACCTCTAAATATAAAATTAGCAATACACTATAGACAAAGAATGCAGATGTTACATAATATGATAAAAAACAAAACTGAAAAGTGAGACAATCACAATATAATCATAAAGATCATAAATAGATTGTATAACAAATTATAAAACTCTCATTCATTCTGGGAAGAAAAACATAAAAATGGATAAGGTTACCCATTATTCCTTAAATTTGCATATAGATTAAAATATATATCTAAAGACAAATGTGATATAAACTATGAAACATTTCCATCAGTTAATTAATTAGTAAAAAAACTCTAGTCACTTTACCAAATATGTCACCACATCAAGTGGTTTATAAAATTAACTGCACCAACCAACCTGCAGTGATGCATATTACAGGGATTGAAGGCTCAACTGGTCAATGAAACTTGTCCATCATAAATATTTATATAATAAACACCACAGAGGTAATGAACATTCAATATTTACAGACTATGAGCTCAAAACTGGCCAAAGATTTGAGTAACAAAAGCAATAATAGTGTGCACAAAAGGAGAGAACAAAAAGTGGAAGATTAAAAAAGCATGTTCAATAGCTAATGACAATTTTTCTGTCAACAGCAAAAAAGATAGTATACACATACCAAAAAAATGGGTGATTTGAATAAATTTAAATACATTGAATAAATTTTTTGATAATTATAATTGTTTAATAATTATAATTATAAAAATCTGGAAATTAAATAATTATATGCTATGAATATAATATATTGAAAACCTTTTAGGCAGTAATAATGCTGAACATCAAAAAATTACTTTTTCTGTGAGTATATTCTTTAATTATCAGACATTGCACTGATCAGAAAATAAAAAATTAACCCTAATTCAGTAATAATAATAATAATACAATAATAATGTATATATTAACAAAACTTGTCAATTATAAATTGCATAATGAGTTAATATAAATTTGCAAAAAAACACCAAAAGAATAGAAAATAAAAACAATAAAATGAGCCTGTAATTAAAAACATACTATACCAAATGCAATTATGTATAATATTTTTCAAGATGATGTAGTCTAAAATTTAAATAAAATGTCATTATTAGCAAAAATTTTACTATAAATTCCTAGGTATACTAATACTCCTCATTAAAAAAAAAAGAATTAAAAACCATTTTTGGTATTTTTCAACATTACTTTATTTTTGTACATTTCAATTGTTTACACACTTTAGGAACTAATTAAGTACAAATTTGATGATCACCTGTACTTGTCAATCAGGTTACTAAATGATCTATATCTGATAAAGAATATATACTTTTCCATTTAAAATTGGATCATTTTAAACAAAGACTCAAACAATTTCTTTTTTTGTATTTTCTTTTAATAGTTCTGAAAAAAAAAGTTCCTTTAAATTTAACATTGACATAAACTTTTTAGGAAGGGTAATGTAAATCAAATGAAAAAAAAATTAGTTAAACATTCAATTTTGTAGAAGAATTATTAAAAGTATAGTCTAATGTATAGGTATTGAAATTAGTACAGGAATTAAATTGTTTAGATGTAACAAATTACCAATTCTAAATTATTTTCAATGCTTTATGTGAATGTATAATCGGATTTATTACAGTCTTATCTATGTATAATCAGAAACATTAATATCATTTGTAATAACAATATATGTTTTGCAGTTTATTAAAATGTCATCAAGAAGACAAAATATTACATTAAATTCTAAAATGGATAATGTTGGTTTTATGTAGACAGTAGTGACAAAATGTACGATTTTATTTCTAAACATTTTACACAAATTAGCTTTACATAATGATGATGAAATAGGAATATACTTATGTAATGAATGTGCTTCTACTTCTGTAAATAACATCATGTTTATCTTTTTAAAATCTTCAAACTTTTTATTCATAAAAATACCATCTGAAATGAGATGAGAAAATCAACAACAATTATGTCTAAATTTTCAGAACTGAAGAATATCATAATTCTTCCAGTCTTAGTTCTCATTCCATAAATGTTATAAAATTCAAACATAATATCAAAAAATATAGAATAAATATTAATTAAGAAAGAGAGCAAAAAATAATATTAATAAAAGATAATTTTTAATGTAATATCACAAGATCATAAATGACAAGAAATAAACTCCAAATGTTTATTTTTTGGAATGAAAACAAAAAAGTCCTAGAATTAGAGTTACATATATTAATTATAATGTATATGACTTTAATCTGAAGTGTATTTTCCAGATATCTCCTCACATCTATACTTTTAATATTGACTGCCATATTTTAAATAGACAATTTATTACATTTATCATTATCATTAATTAAGGAGAAAAGTTTACTAATATTTGGACCATTATCAAAAAACAAAACTTCAAACCTAAGTCCACTAATATATTTTGTCCTAATTTAAGGAGAATAAATACAATTTATATTATAAAATTTATTTAAAGAATACTCTTTGCAAGGCAATCTAATTCATAATTTTCCATTAGAAAATTGATGAAGATGAAGGTGTTGAAATGATGTATTGGTAAAGTATACCTAGAGACTGACTATTTATATGATAGTTTAAAGTTTCCTTATTAAAGTAGAATTGTGAGTTATCCACAAAATAGACTTTTATGTAATGCATTGTTTACCAATTAAAACATCCCTATTATATGTTTGAGAACTGACACCTTTTACTATAATGCCATAAACATTTGTATTTTTTAAGCAAATGATTGAGTCTCTGAATTAATATTATTGTTTGCAATTTTTTATATATTACCAGAGCACTTATTATTAAATAAACTAATATTAATAAAGTCATGCTTTCCATTAGATAAATTATAGTTTCTTTTGTAAAAAATCTTAAGTTTTATATGGACCAGTCTTAGGAAAACTGTTGTTTTCACAGAAGAAAAAAAAGAGCATTGAACAATTTTTCTAGAATTAAAACAATAATTTGATGGAATATTAGAAGTTGTAACATTTTAATAATCAAGTTATGAATTTGTGAATAGAAAAACTGTAAGACTTTTAAAATAAAATGTTTAGGACAATAAATGATGACATTAAGACATTTATCTTTGTGGTTTAAATCAACACAAATGATTCTGTTTTGGTGGTGGATATAATGGTAGGATTAATTAAATAACAAAGATTGAAATTAGTTTTATAATTCAATTTATCTTGCACATTGAGCTATTTGTAGTATTATCAGCTTTTTTACGTAAAAGTAGAGCTATTTCTAGTATTATCAACTTTACAAGTTTGTAGTCATGTAGAACAATTATTACAATTATCAAAATCATTATGTGTATCAGGGTTATCACAGATTCCAATAATGTAAAATTAGCATTTGTTATAGAATCCAGTTTATTATAATTATTAAAGCTTCAGCAGTCTGATTTGAAATAACATTGCAAAAAGTCGTGGTAATCAAATCTGAATTTACTTCAGTAAATATACAATAATAAGTAAGTGAATTGTATCAGAACTTGCAGTTTGCTTTCTGTTATATTTATTGTTCTTAAAATCTAATCACATTTCCCAAAGTCACTATCAATTACTGATTCATTCATAATCTAGTTATTAATATCTGGTATTTTTTCCTGGAAGGTATATTATTTTAAATCTTACAGTTATAAAAGCTATTATCAATTGGTTTAAAAAATAATATCATAGTTTTATACATGTAGATTAAAATATTTTTGTCATTGACCTGAGAGATTAATCCCCAATGATATATTAGAAATAATTGTAAAGTAATTTTGACAAAATTAAATCTCTGCAACTTTATTTTGATCAGGAAGATGGTGATTATCTGTAGTATTCACAGAAAAATGATCTGAGTAAGATTTAGTTGGAGTTGAAAGAGGTGACAAAAAGTAGCATCATTGTTAAGATGAATTTTACAAAAATCACAAACAAAGATAGACTCGGTAAAAAAATTTTTAGTGACAGAATTATAACAATCCAAATAATTGTTTGAAACATCTGCATATGTAAAACCAAACACACACATATAAGATTATTTGTTTTTTCAGGTGCACATGGATATTTTTATTTTAATAACATCATCTTTATTGGAAAAAATATTCTAGAAATTTTATAGAGAGATCATTCCAAATTATACATCAATTAGAATATTGTTTATATGCAAATGAAACTTGTTGTGTACAATTTAGACAATTATTAAAGAAAAGCAAGAAAGCAGCTGAAATTGTTACACTGGATTAAAGTTAGTGTGGATTTCAAGTGATATCAGTCCTTCAGTAAAAATAATCAATGCTAGGCTAGTAGACTGACTAGCTATAATTAACTAAAAAATGACGTACCGGTAAGTGAGAAGCAGTTACTTGCTTGAATATAAAAGAAATTGTTACAAGTGAAAAATAATTAACAAATTATTAACCAAGCAGGAGAAAGATGTTGGTAGTGGAGATAGTTAATATCAAGGTGTAAATTCAAAGTGCTAATGTAAGCACTAAAACTACAAATGCTAAGTTTTATTCTAAATATAAAGTTATTTATGCTTATTTGTGTTTCAAAAGGCATTTGATTTGAAAGTACAAATATAATAACTGTAAAAGATGATAATTTTCACTCAAGGAACAGAAAAAGCATTTGAATATTAATGGACTATTACTTATTTGTTGTTTTACCACATTGCTTTTGTTGTTAAATAAATCTTATTGTATATTCATTTCAATGTATACTATTTATTTATTTATTCTTTGACTTGTACTGGGATTACTGAGTATATAGACATACTTCATGTGGGGCAACAGACAGGATTTGAATGGGATAACTTCTACTGTGAAGAATAAAATGTCACATCACTATGTCTTCAAGTCCATGAATTTAATTTAATGAACATGGACTCATAAACAATATATCTTGTAGCATACTATATTTTTATAAATAATGTGGAAAAAAAGCAACTCAAAGTGTTGATTTTTTTTTTATTTTGCAGATGAAGACATTGTACAAATTTCAAATGGAATTACTGATTCCAAACGTTTACAGGACATTCCATATAATAAATTTGCAAAAATTTTAAATGGACATTTTGTGATAAAGATTATGAAACCAAAAACAACTACCATAAGAAAAATATATGTACTATGATTTAGCTCTAAAGATTATGGATAAATACTGTTTTTTGGTCTGGAAATAAATGACATATAATGGAGCCAGCTCTTATATGGTATATAGGATGATAATTTCCAAAAAATATTCAACCACTCTGACCTAAGTTATATAAAAGCTCTAAAGAAATGTGTCACACAAGAAGCTTTACAAAATAATGCATTGGTGTTTAGAGGACACAACAGTTAGGGCAAATTTTGAAATAAATCAAACTGTAGTAAAATATTAAGTCCTGGAGTAGTAGAAAAAAAAGCTCTTTTGTGGCAAGACATCGACATTTTAAAAATAAATGTAAACTTACAATTAAAATTTGTAGAAACTTTGATAAAAAAAGAAGTTTTAGAAGAGGTCTGTAATATTGAGGAGGGATGGAATTATTGATTTTATTAAACAAAACTATAAATCTGAAGAGTAAATCAATCATGATCATCAATGATTAGTTTACTAGACCAGTTACAAGTATGGGCACCATTTATGTAACATGCTAAACCTGCCAGTGCTGGGACAAAGATCAATATAATCTGAATAAATTCTAGCTCAATCAGGATTGCCATTTTGTAATGAACTATAGACAATAATATGAGATAATAATATAAAAAGAAATCTTACTATGTCTATGAATTGAGACATCATTTATAACAATCTAGATTCCATATAAATATGGAATGTCATTTTATAAAAGCCCTAAAGTTGAAATGGCATTTTGAACTAATTACCACTTGTGCACAATCATCATCAGCTAGCATAGGGTAGATACTTTGTCACAATAATAATGGATTTTGATTTCACTATCTCTCTACATTTGCTTAATCAATGCTTGTCACAATGAAATACACTCAAGTCTGATATTCTTTATCACTAAGCAAAATATACATCAACAAAAAGTGACCCTGTAATAACCTGCGTACAATTATCTAATTCAGGCATTGGCACTAACAATATTTTACACCTATGGTTATTTAATTTGTTCACTACATTACAATAAGATACTACTAACAATTTATATTAAAATCTAATTTATCCAGATAATGTTTAAAACGAATTAAAACCAACTAGATCACTGCTCTACACATCAACAAATCTATCACACAAAGTAATCTGTAATAAGAAGTAAAATCGTATATCACTGCCCTAAACAATGATGTGTGCTTGAGATATCTACTTAATTGACAATTGAATAAAACTAAATTGGACATACTTTATTAATTTAATATTATTTTTAATAATTCAAATTTATCTTAATATTTAATGATATTCTATTTTATTTTAATAGATTCATTTTTAAAATAGTTATAAGTACATTTTTGGAAAACTTTTTATAAACTTATACACTATTTTAAATGCTTAAACAAAATAATCCTTTACTCGTGTGTATACCTATTTCAATAAAACGCCAAAAATAATATAAACATTTCATCCATATCCTACAATAAAGCGATACGCAATGATTGCTAAATTTATATTTTAAAACGAAATACTCCATAAGAATTTATTATCAATAACTCAATTAGGTAATTTTTCATTTTATACTACCCACTCACATTATATAAAAATATACTGAATTACCATCACTTATATTATCTATTTAATTATGTAGTCAAACGAATATAAAATGGATTTTGTAATAATAAGTTATAAATGATAATAATTAGCAGTCATCCAAGCCAAGGATAATATTTGGTTAAGCTACTTAATGGAATTTATGATCGCAACTTCAAAGAAATTTAAAAAAGTAAGAATGATAAGACATTCTGACTAATTGACAGAACGCAATCGTTAAAGATTTTATAACCGTACAAAATAAACAAATAGATCAACTCTGTGATAATAAAATTATTCTACTAGTAATATTGATTTAAATAAATAAACAAATATTTGAATGCATTATTAAATATAAATTTTACATATAATAGGACTAAAAATAATGATGATGTATAAAATATACATATATTTAATTCTAGGTCACTCACCAAGATGAGTTTGAAACTTGGATCAAATTTTAAATACCAAAATTACATTGCACATACCAAAAAAATAATGAAATATATTCATCTGATTTTAAATAAACTCTAAATTTATTGGGATAATAAAATAAAAATGAATAACGGTGATAAAAAAACAACACAACATCGATGTTTGACAACAGACTAAAATTAATAAAAGTAATAAATTTATATGTGTGGAACTCCAATTATGTTGCATGACAACAACACTGGATAAAAATGGAAGAAGAGATATGAAATATCATATATAATGATAAAAAAAAAAATGTGATAAAAAATTAAACTCTATTTGTTCATTAATGCCATAATAATTGAACAAACAAAAGAAAAACATCTGCTAAAATTTAAACCCTTTTCTACCCTATATTTTCAAATTAAATTTTGAACATACAAAAAAATTGAAATATTTGGAGACAACAGATTGTATTAATTAAGAGCCTACATGAGAACTAAATTAATCTCCCCGACCTTTGTCTAACAAAAATATCTACATATATGTATATAAAAAAACATCATATGTAAGTGAAAGTCTATCCATATTCACTCACTATTCACTGATTCATTGTAGCTACCGAATGTTTGTTTTAAATCCTAAAGCATAGAGATGAATTTTCTTTGAATAAAGAAGATAAGCATGAATGGTAACTCACTAAAATTCAAATTTAATTTCCGTCTTATTTAATTTTCAATGTTTTCTTTCAAGTAAATAATTATCCAGCCTCCAAAACAATAGATGCAAAATTATACATCACTAGCAGCATTAAATTTTTTTTTACTAGCAATAATGTGCAAAAGAATTTCTGTAATGACACAATCCATTTTATATTATGTGAAGATTTAATACTAGCTTTTTCTTTTATTCTTTTTTTTATACTTATTAGATCAGAGTTTAAAATTGCTTATTATAATATAAATTGAAATGATCGATCTTGTAGAGTTTTTGATTGAAAATACAATATCCATAAAACATAATAGGGTTTATATCCATCACAAATAAATGAATGTAATCCTGGACCTTTAAAGACAGAATATTTTTACATAGCTGATACAAGGCATTTTTGATGGGATTGTCCTTCTTTCACATTTTTGTCATTTTCTCTGGAATTTCATCAGCAAACTGCCCTTTGAATGGGCAGATAGTTAAAAATCTTTTATTATTCCATGGTTTTATGAATAAACTATTTAAATAATAATATTTAATAACTTTTTTTTGAAGACAAAGAAAAACAACCCGTTCTATGCAATGACAAAATGATAAGAACCTGTCAAATTACAGTGTCAGTTCTATTTATCAGATATTTTGGATGACATTATTGTTGTTCTAACCACTGATGGAAATCACTCAAATAAAACTTGATGATGAATGATCTGTTTCAGCAAATTTTCCTTTTTTTGCATGTGAAATAGTAGTTTGAAAAGAAATGGATACATTGAAATGAAATCTAACTTCCATATGATTTTTTTTTCATTTTCAAATCAAAATAAAGAATTGATATTACAATTCTCATACATTCTATAAATATAAATAACTTGAATATATATATATTAATAATAAATTTTACCCAAATTAATTTACAAATATATGTGAAATAGAAAACATTTAATTTTGTAATGTGTAGTCATGGTGATTGCAGTAATGGAAATTAAAATATGTGAGAATAATATCGACCCTATTCAAATAAACTTTTATGTCACACTGAACTATTTCCAAAATTTATTTATCTGTTTACCTGTTTATATTTTTTTCTGACTTTGATTACAATAGATTTAGGATTTTTAATTTAGAATTATCAGTAAACAATATTATTTAAAAAGCTTTGATTCACTATGGTTATCAAGTTAAATTTATATTTTCAAGATCTCCCATTGTCCATTTATCAAATGAAAAGAAAAAGCAAACAACATCAACAAACTTCTTTATTATTTTTTTAATACTTTGACTTACAGTCAATCTGAGCACTTACAATACCTCCTATCCATGAAAAAAAAAGAACCTTTCTCTTTCCTTTCTCTTAAACATTAAACTACTTAACTTTAATATTAATGAATATCTACTCTCTCTATCTTACTCATTTTTACATAACATTTAATATGCCAGCTTTAAAAATTTTTAGGTTCACCATCCTCATTAAAGAAATATGGAATTTGATTTTTTCTTTTTGTCTTTATCTTCACAGTCTACATACATTTTTTAAAAAGTCTACCACCTATGTAGTACAACTACATCTCTATGTTTTTTTTAAGTCTTACATTGGAATAATGATTAATTGTCCACATCTTCATATATTTTTAGTAACTTTTTTACTACAGTGCTTTAAAGTTAGAGTCAGACAAGATGTTTAGTATAATTTTATAGAAGCTAAATACATCACAGAAGAAATTTTTATTCACAAAGCTAAACATTCTTAGTTACTCTCTAATAGCCATATATTTTCCTAGCATTATTAAACAAACATATTTATATATTTTACTTCACTAAAGACTTCATAATATCCTATTTTTCATAGACATATCTGTACTTTATATCATTAGCACTACTAAGGGTCTAAACTTTAATTATTATAATATAGTCATAACAATAATAATATAACTTTATCAATACATTATTTTTATTCAAATGATGCTTTGGCCATGAGAATACCACTTTTAAAACAACTTTTTTTAAAGAGGGAAACTAAATAAATTAAAATTAACTTCTATAATGAGTTTTAACTATAAATTTATTTAAAACACATTGATTACATAAGTAATGTTTACTACGGCAATAAATGTATAGCATGGGCAGTTGAAAATGTGAAGGTAGGGACCTCTATAGGTCTTGACCACAAGTTTATGCATTGGAAGAAAAGAGGGTCTGGACAATAAAAATGATAGAGTTATCCCATTTTAAATGACTTCTAATACTCATAACTTATCTCCTACGTATTGTAGTTTATTTTTGCGTTTCTGGATTTCAAACTCACCAAGATGAGTGCTATTCTCAGGTTCAAATATTTGCATCACCAAGTTCATAATATATGTAAAATGGGTGTATCCCTATTAATGGGAGTGGTAATAACATATTGTAAGCATGCAATTAATTATTGTGTTATGTGTATAAGGTTATGACTCAGCAAAATTTAACAACAGCAAAATAAACCAAGAAACAAGTTTTAATATTTAAATAAATTTAATCAACATATATACATGAATTAGCATTTGGAAAAGAAAATTTATAACAAGATTACGAAAATTCATTTAGACATCTGTGGTTATTCTTCATTTAATTTGTTTTATGCCAATGTTTCCCAATACATGGATTATTATTTGGAAAAAAAAATTTATAACATGTTTATGGAAACTCATTTAGGCATCTGCAGTTCGTCATTTACATTTCATTTATACCAATGTTTCCCATCCTGATTCTATAAAGTATAGCCACACTTGTTTTGATTAAGATAAACGATATTCATATTATATACAACATTATTATATATATAAAACAAATTTATCTTTTTTATGTTTTAGTTAATGCCATGATAGTTTAATAGACCTCCTTAGTATATACAATGTGTGTGCGAATGAAATAAAGTTATAAGTTTAAGACACAAATAATAATAAAAAATATGCCTAGAAAATATGTTAAAAATATTAATAATTAACACAAACATTAGATTAAACAATTAATAAATGTCTATGGGTTGTACATATATAAATGTGGAATTAATATATATTTTAAGTAGCACCTTCCTTTGTCTCATTTATAATGATCGGATTATTTTATAATCAAGGTTGAACCTCACAAATTTTGCTCTACCTGAAGAAATAGGGGAAATTATTTTTATTATTAGTTTTATAAACTTTAAATTAAAATTATTCGGCCCTATATTAAAATAAAAAAAATAAATTATTCTATATATCATACCAACAATTAATTATTGATTATGTCAACTTTATAAATGGGTTTTACAGTTTGTATTGTAACGGGCACATACGCCGTTACATTTTTTTTTTTAAATTGAGACATTGAAAAGTTCGCATTTACGAACTTCTTTTTTTAAGACATAAAAATTAAAAATTAATTCTATCTTAAACTTGTATATATATATAAAATCGCACAGATAAAAAAATTATTAAAAGAAAACTTTATTAAGGAAGAAAAAAAGGTATTTTAAAACTAAATTTTCAGAAAAAAGAACTTAAAAGATTTAATTAAAGATAAAAATATATCTTCAAGAATGTATATAAATTAATTAATGCTATTGTAAAATGGAAATGATTGTTTTAATTAGTTAAATGTAAGCTAGCTTTTGGGCATTGCACAAATGTGTAAGCAACGGTCAGATAGGAGATAAAAAACAATAAAAACTAATAGCCAATAAAAGAAATCTTTCAGAAAACGGACCAGAATGAAAAGACCATCACCATCATCATGATGTAATGTCCACTGAATCTGCAAAATTAATATAAAATGAAAAAGTTTGGAAATAAATTTTAGTGAAGGAGAATTAAGAGAAGACAGAGATGTGTTAAATTGGAAAGTTGGAGGTGAAGGGATTGAAAGATGCACTTTCAATTCCTTCAGTTGTTATAAAAAAATGAAACATTGTTTTTCCATAGTGCAGACTATAGGACATCTGGGCCTGGCAATAAAATACCAGCTACCATAAAGGACCAATGGCTAACTGGATACCAATATCTTCAGGACGGTGTAAAAATTCACATTCAAAATTACAAACAACTACAAAATATGGACCTTTTAAAACCGTAAACCCTTAGATAATTCATGAACATTAAATAGAAAACTTTCCCAGTATTTAAATGATAGCTATCTGACCAAACTAAATTATTTAATAATTATTTTTATGAAATGTATTATTAGTTTGTTAAATCATTTCCATTAATTTATTTTCTGTTCTTTTAAGTTTTTATTATGATTTTTTTTATTATTAAACAACTTGTAATAAATGCTAAATTTAAGTTGGATGTGAATTTCTGCATAGATTTGTAAAATTATATATGTTAGTTTAAGGGAGGGTAATCTTAGGTTATTTGTTTCGTAGTTAAATTCGGTCAATGGAATGGATATTTGGTGTAATTAGTAGATGTAGTATGAGATTCACTACTTGCAGGATCATATCATATGCCGCACACTCCCTTTTGCCTATGGAATGGGATCGTAAGTCAGCAAAAAGGACCACAGTTCCTTTCTATGAAGTTTTTTTTATTGTTCTTCTTGCCAGACAGATGTAGCATTCTTGTCCCTGGATGAGAGTCAATGTCTTCTAACCATGCTGTTCAGATGTACATTCCTGACAGTATGGTATTTTGTGCTTTCATATTTATACTGCATTGAATGCATCGATATATCAGATGGATTGACATTGGTTAGGCTGCAACCCTTTGGCCTAAGGTTAAATCAGGGATAGAATATTTTCTTTACCAAATGCAATCTATGTAGTCTATTCATACTTGACAGTTAATAAAATACTAAATTCATCTGTGCGAACTTAGAAAATAAAAGTTTAAACGTAAATTAAATTCCAAAAACAAAGTTAAATGTGAGTTAAATTTTAAAGTAAAGTTCTGATGTTTTATAAAAGAAAATTTTTTAAGTAAAAGTGATTCTAAAATGATTCAAAATTTACATGTGCATAAATAAATGTTTGTGTGTTAATTGCTGGCAGTGGCTTCTTTGATTTAATTTTTAAATGAAATATTATTAGATAAGAATTAATATTTTATAAATCTTTGCATCTCCCAGAGCTAGTGACAATGGGCTAACGGTTGGAATCAAAATGTATAAAATAATTTTTTTTTAAACTTACGTATCTGCCTACTATATAAATTTTCTAGGTTCTAAGTAGCCTAGTGGCACTCTGTAGTGCAGATACAGTAAGAATCAGACTCCATCAGACCATTATACTATGAACAATGTTCTGATGGCTTAGTTTTATAGACCAAGGTAGTTCCGTTATGAACAGGAATTCAAACATCTGGTGGATTTGTTGACTTTATTAGGCTTTGAACTGGAGTTTTGGAATGGGGTGTAAAAATAAATAATTCATGATAGATCATTTTGATATTTATCAATCCAGGCATGGAGATATAGGACAGTCCTACATTGATCTTGACAATTTCTAGCTCTGTGGATGATGACTTCTTTCCCATGACATTCCTCTTGTTTCAGAAATACATGATTACTTTAGTCAATATTTATCTTAATTTTTGTAGTTAAAAATTAGTTGCAGAAACATCAATAATTGTTTTACTGTTGCATGTTTTCGATTTAAATCCAGAAATTTGTATTTGAGGAGTCAATGGTGATTTTTTGTAGAGATCTAAATAATTTATTTTGCTCATAAATTATTAATTCATGAACACGTTGCTTAGATGTTTGGAAATTAAGTGTTGGGCATGAATTGCATGTATTTACATTACAGTTACCAAAACATTTAGCACTTATTAATTTTATATAAGATTAATAATACTTGAACTTGAAAATTGTATATCAGTATCACCCTCCATTATACATACAAAATATATTGATGGGTCAATATGTTTGCCTATTAAGACTCACATTTATAGTTTAAACATAAACATAACTTAAAATTTATTTGGGTATAATGAGTTGAATTTTAATACAGAAAGATACTAAGAAACTAAAATACAAATAAAATAGATAATCTTCAACAAATTAACTTTAGTTGAAATGGGAAACTTGTACAGAGAAAATTGACTAAATTAGGACATCAATGCCTCAGAAAATAAAATCATAGCTTGTTATGATAGTAGCACTAATAACAATGATTAATGCTTCCATGATGGAAACCATAATACGAAATAATTTTACATAGTTTGAAACTTAATATAATTCACAGAGTAATAATTTAAAATAATGTACATAAAATAGTAATGATTGTCAGAAGTCAATTTAAAATGCCTCTAGTTAAAACTGATAGTAATATGATAATAGAAATGAAATGCAAATTGAAGCAGTTAGAGAAGATGCAGGGAAAAATAGTGTAAATACGGTAGTTAAAAAAAGAACCAAAGTGAATCTGGGGGACTTCAGTACTAAATGTCCAGGCTCTAGAAGTCAACAGATCTCCATATGAACAAACAATTGCAAAAAATGATAATGGTTCATCATTAAATTTAATGATGTTGAGGTCTACAAAGGTGGAAAGTATAAAAGCAGGTCAACAACAGAAGTCCAAAAAAGATGAAGAATATGAACACAGATATGTCTACAAAAATAAAAAGTATGAATGTAGATATGTCTAGAAAGATAAAAAGTATGTCTGAAATGATGAATAATATGAAGATGGATATAACAGGTGAACTATACAAAAACAAATAGTTTAAAAATGGAATTAAAAAAGAGATATAACAAAGACATATTGATGAAAGCAAAATAAACACTACAAATTTTGAGACAAAAAATAGACAGGTTATAATTCCAAACTTAACTTGGAATTAAAAATTAAAAGAGTTTAAAGATAACTATATATTACTAGATGAAACCATAGAAATCAAAATAAACTCCAAAACTGAAATTATTAGTGGATATCTCCTGACAAAAATACCACTGATAAATAGAATGGATGAATATACAGTACCACTTTAGTGTATTGACATTCATCATGAAATTAAACTTGAAGTGTTCATCAAAGATAATGCTCTTAAACTAATTGACAATCATCAAGTTGAAAAATTTCTATACCACATTATTCTTCCAGAGGAGAAATATCTCATTTACAGTAATATAGTTTGGGAAATAAATGAATATACTTTGGTTGATTACCTTAAATGTCAAATAAGATATTTGAAAACATTCCATAGTGGAAACAATGATCAAACTCAAAAAAATATTCTATGAATAATACCCAAAACTACAACAATTTGCACAAAGAAACAAAAAAGTACTATGTTCCAGAAACTGTGTAAGATGTTTAAAGGCCCATTCATCTTCTTTAAGTACGCAAATATAAATACTTAATAATCTTATAAGAAAAATGGATCAAAAGAATTACAACCTTGGATACAGAAACATAATTACATAAATTGGAAAAATCAAATTTGTTTTTACATCATTTTTTAATATATATATATATATAATCAGATGAGGCAAAATATCCATTGACCAATGAAAAGATCAAATGCATATATCTCATATAAGAAAAAAAAACAAGATAAAAGTAAATGAAATCACCAATTAAAAAATTGAAGATTCAAAATTTTACCAAAACTTTATAGGGTCTACTCACCTTTATTATATGTACCAATTCAAAGGTTTATGGCATGTATAATGAAGATGTACTTAAACAAAAAAACTATCTAACAAAATGGAAATCTTATCATGAAGAAATGGAACAAAATTATTATTTTTATTTTTAAAAATGTGTATATAATTAAACCAATTAATATCAAATAAAACTTTCACAAGATTTGAATGTGAATGTAATGATCATTAGGATTACAATTAAATAGATCAAAGAATAAAAGTGTAAAGAAGAAAAAACACAACCTAGAACTTGTCTGAAAATATATTTAAGGAATGATCTCTTATAAATAAATTATGGATTCATGTTTAAAACCCATAATTGATTTATACACTTATCATCAAAATAGAGACTGATTGCTAACAAATTGTCAAATTCATACAGGAATTGCAACTGACACATTTAATGGATGACAGAGAAAATCCAGTTAGCCTCAGAATTATAGATCAAAATTGACACCTTTATATAGGTATACATGTAAAACATGTGTAAGATAGATAAAACAAAACTTAACACAAATATTCAGATTTTAGGCCATATCACCTCTTGGTATATCACTATAAATAAACAATGTGGCCTGAAATAAATTAGACCTGATAACATTAAATATATTAAAAAAGAAACATTGCATGAAAGGTATTCCTAAGAAAAAATAACAAAGTAAGTGATCTATATGCTAATATTACATGACAGGCTAATAAATACATGTAAATGAATCCACTGGATTTGTACTCATTGGACTACAAGTGGGACAAAATATCCCAATCTTATTTCATACACCCATGTCTACCCTCATAGAATCACCCACCAACCCAGAAACACATCAAATGGAAGCATATAACAAAATGAAAATGAGTGAAAAATGTAACAAATTTAAAAAAAAAGTAAGTATCGTTTCAAAATAGGTGATAATGTTTTTAAAAAGACACAAGAAGTATGTAACCCCAAAGAATTTATCTTCCACAAATTTGCTATCTATATGAGGGGCCATTTAAAACATCAACTGCACTGACCTAAATACATACTAGATAGATAAAAGCAATACTGTCAAAAAAGCCTACAATGCTTGAAGTATGAAGCCATACCATGGTGATAAGTAATAGATTCAGCAATAACTTACAAAATACAATGCTATAGATTACAAACCTGAAAATTTAAATACTATTTAACATGACAGATATTTGATCAAAATTTTATAAGAAACAGTGATATTGTACAAAATCACCAGTGATAAACATGGATAACATAACAGACAATGAATGACCCAAGAAAAGAAAAAATCATGGGGATACCTTAAACTAACCATAAGAAAAATCAAAACATTCAAAATAAAAACCATCTTTAATATATTTACTGAAGGGATATGTGATGGATGCCTCCAATTCCCTCTCAATAATCTGTACACACAACCTAAGACCAAATGCCCATGATATTAATGTTATTTATTAAGTGATAGCATTAGGTAATGTCTGAGCACTTAAAATAATAAACCAGTTATCATAACATAAGATTTAAAGCAAATATAAATAAACATTAAAACAAAAATTAAACTTATTTACTCAAAAAGATTCAGATGAATTAACTTAGTGAAGAAAAATATGAACTATATAATAGTAAAGTAAAAAAAAATGTTAAAATTTTATCTTATGATTTTGTTTTAACAAATTGTTTATGTTAATACTTAGCAAAAATGACATCAACAATAAAGTAAAAAGATTAGAACAAATAGATTTAATATGTATATATATATATATATAAATATAAGATATTCCACAAACATTTTTTTCAAGGAAAAAAAAATATTTTACCTAAATAAAAACATTTATCATTTCTTGCATAAAGAAGGTAAAAGAAAAGTTTGAAAGTTTGTGTCAACTAATTCAAACTCATAATACTGTTGAAATAATCTATTACAAAGATTTTAGAAAAGGAGTAGAAACATTTAGTTCTAAATCATCTAAGCAATGAGTTCACAAATTAATAAGTTATAAACAAAATAAACCATTTGAATCCCTAAAAAAATCACCATTGATTCCTTGCTATAACTTTCTGGATTTAAATCCAAAACATGCAGTAGCAGAAAGAAAATTGATGTTTCTCCAACTAATTTTCAACTCCAGAAATTTAGATAAATATCAGCAAAAGTACTCATGCATTGCTGAATACAAGAGAAATGTCATGGGAAAAAAGACATCTTCCACAGAACTAGATGTTGTCAAGACCAATATGGGATTGTCCTATCTCTCTATGCCTGGATTGATAAATATCAAAACAATCCATCATGAATTTTTTTTTACACTCCATTCCAAAATTTCAGTTTGAAGTCTCATAAAGTCAACAAATTTACCAGATGTTCGAATTTTTAATTGTGAATAAAGAAACTACCATGAATTATAAAAACAGGCCATCAGAACCTTGTTCATATGAACTGTAAAACCCATTTATAAAGTTGACATCATGAATAATTAATTGTTTGTCTGTTATATATAATAATTTATTTTTTTAATTTTAATATAGGCTGAGTAACTTTAATTTAAAATTTATGAAATTAATAATAAAGATAATTTTACCTATTACTTGAGATAGTCAACATTTATGAGGTACAAACATGACTATAAAATAATTTGCTTATTATAAATAAGACAAGGTAAGATGCTACCTAAGATATATAGTAATTCCACATTCATATATGTACAACAAATACTCATTCATTAGTTGTTTATTCTAAACTTTGTGTTAATTATTAATATTTTCATATATGTTTATGCATATTTATTTATTATATGTGTCTTAAACATAACTCTCTTTCATTGCACACCCATTGTCCATAAGAAGGAATAATACAAACATAGATGGGCTGCTCACCAACATGCATTAGCCAGCATGGTGAGTTTATTGGCTTTTTACCTCCGTGTTTAAGAATATTTTTTCAATATATACAATGATGACAGACAAAACTAAATCATGGCCCTTATTTCCAGGAAACTGTAAAGTCACCAACCAAAGCAGCAGTTGGCGGCTGAAGGCAGATAGTGCTAAGAATCCGCTGATTGTGGACACAGGCTGCCATTTGATGATGACCTTTTATTTAGGTACTTACAATTGCAGATCACTTTCAAGTGAAGAAAGATTCCAAGAGTTAGAAGAACTATCTTATATTAAATGGAACATTATTGGACTTTGTGTAGTTAGAAGAAAAGGTGAAGAAACAATGGATTTAAAAAGTGGAAATATATTCTACTATAAAGGCACAAATATTGGAAATACAAGTGAAGTAGGATTCATTATAAATAAAAAATGGAAGAATAACATTGTGAAGAATGATGGTGTATCATACAGGGTGGCTTGATTAGTTTTACAACTTAATAGCAGATACCAAATGCAGATAATTCAAGTTTATGCCCCAACAAGTTCTCATAGTGATGAAGTAGTAGAATATTTTTATGTGGATATAGAAAAAGCTTTTGATCAGAATAAACAACATTTTAAAATTGTTATGGTAGACTTTAATGCTAGAATTGGTAAACAAATGAAAGATGAAAATGCTGTATGTAATTATGGTTATAGTAATAGAAATAAGAAAGGACATAGACTTGTGGAGTTTGCAGAAAAAAATAATTTATATTATGAATTCTTTTTTTGAAAAAAAGGTTAAAAGGAAATGGACATGGAAGCATCCAAATGAAGGTACAGCAGAATTGGATTATATTTTGATTAAGAGAAAATACATATTTCAAGATTGTAATGTTTTTAATAAATTTAACAAAGGAAGTGATCATCGATTAGTAAGATGTAAGATACATGTTAATGCAAAAGTAGAGGGACAAAAATTATTAAGAAAAACAATATTTACAGTTGATATTCCTAATCTTCAAAAACATTCTAGTCAATTTAAATTAGAACTTACAAATCAGTTTCAAGTATTAGTAGATTTTGAACATGATTCAGATTTGAATGAAATTAATAGAAAAATAACTGATACACTTTTAAAAACTGCAACAAAGACACCTGGTCAAAGAAAGCAGTAATTGACCAGTAAAATTTCTACTGAGACTAGAGAATTTATGAAGAAAAAAAGGAGTATGAAGATATACAAAAATGATGCATTAAAAATGATTGAATATCTTGAATTTTGTAAAATGGTGCAAAAAAGAGTTGAAAATGATATTAGAAAGTATAATTGTAAACTAGAAAGAAAAGCTGTAGAAGAGAATAAAAGTCTAAAGAGTGTAAAACAAAATTTTGGTATTGGTAGAAAATTTATATCTGCAATAAGAAAAAAAGGCACTATTACTCAAAAGAGATATGAGATCATGAAATGTGTAGAAGACATCTATGAAGAATTATATAATCATAAAGAACAAGTACCTCCTATACCTATTATATTTTCTGAATTGCCCAGAATTTTGAATGAGGAAATGAGACATGCAATTAAATTTATGAAGAAAAGGAAGGCTCCAGGTAATGATTAAAATATAATTGATATATTAAAAGAGGCAGGTGAAGAAATATAAATTTTTTTAGCAAAATTATATTCCAAATGTCTAAATCGTAAAAATGTACCAGAGATTGGAAGAATGCAGTATTAATATTAATATTTAAAAAACGTGATAAAGAAGATATTAGAAATTACAGACCTATCAGCCTTTTATCAGTCTTATACAAAATTATTACTAAGTTAATTACAACTCATCTACAGAGAACACCGGACTTCCACCAACCAAGAGAACAAGCTGGATTTCAAAGTGGTTTAAGTACAGTATATTATATCCAGGTAATAAAAGAAGTTATAGAAGGGACAAATAAATATGATTTGCCATTATGCATAGGATTTGTAGATTATGAAAAGGTATTTGATTCTATAAACATTTCTTCAGTGAATAAAGCATTGGATCATCAAGATATACAGTTTATTGTCATATTTGAAAGAATATTTATAAAAATGCAACAGCAACAATGAGATTACATAATGATAGTAGGAAAGTCAACATTGAGAAGGGTGTAACACAGGTTGATTCCATATCTTCAAAACTTTTTACAGCAGTGCTGCAAGAAGTATTTTGTGGATTAAAATTGGAAGCTAAAAAGTGAAAATAAATGGAGATTATTTAAGTCATTTAGATTTTGCAGATGATGTAGTTGATTTTGCAAATAATGTTTTAGAGTTACAGGAAATGTTGCATGAGTTATCAGATGAAAGTAGAAAAATAGGACTAAACATAAATGTTAAAAAGTCTAAAGTAATGTTTAATAGATTTTTGCAAAATATGAAAATAAAGATTGTTTATGATGAGTTAGAAGAAGTTAACAGTTGCAAATACCTTTGTAAGATTATTAATACAGATGGAAACATAATGGATGAAATTAATCATACAATTAAACTTGGTTGGAGTACTTTTGGTAGAAATAACTTGATACTAAAAGGAAATATGCCTATGTGTTTGAAAAAAAAAGGTTTTTAATAAATGTGTTTTGCCTGTTCTTATTTATTGATCTGAGAGTTGGACATTTAATAGAAGAGCAATACAGAGACTTCAAACCATTGAAGGAAGTATGCAGAGATGCATATTGGGAGTAATAAAAAGAGACTGAAAATGCAATGTATGGGTAAGAGAACAAACAGTGTTACTAATCTCCTTGAAAAATTTAAAAGACTGAAGTGGAGTTGGGCTGGACATATTGCTAGATGAGACGATAATAGAGGGACAATTGAAATTTTAAACTGGATTCCAAAAGATTGTAAAATACCCAGAAAGAGTCCATATGTTAGATGGATGGACAAAATAAGAAAGTTTGTAGGGGTGATGTGGAGAAGAGACGCTAAAGATCAAAAAGATGTATTGAACTTGGAGAGACTTTCATCCTGCAATGGATTGATAATGGTTGATGATATATATATATATATATTTCCATTCTTGCTATTAAAAGGTGTGAAGGTTGCCTTGACAGCAGTTAGAGATATTGGTTGCTATATTTACTGTGAATGTTTAGGTGGTTACTGGTTGGAAACTAATTATATATATATATATATATATATATATATATATATATATATATATATATATATATATATATATATATATATATATATATATATATATATATATATTGTGACCTTTTATTTAGGTCCCTAAATTTATAATTCCAAAATTTTAAATGATATATTTAACATCACTATTTTGAATGTACTGGGAAATTTGCTTGAGTGGAGATTAGATTTCAAACCCAGTCTAGGCTATAAATAGACTAAAATAACAATTTAAAAGTATTATTATTGTTTGGTAGATAAATACATTGCTATTTTATTAGTTTTGAATAGCAATTGAAATAAATAAATAATTAAATCAAATTGTTAAATGTCTTGTAAAATAAATCATTATAGTAAATTATTTAAGCATATTTTTTTTAGTACTAAACATAAAGCTGTTTTGAATAATAATGGATTGTTATTAAAAACGAAGCCAGAAGATGTAATACTAATTATGCATATCAAAATTATTGGCTAATTCATTCCCAGAATGCATTATAGTAAAAGCTATATATGTTCTAACATATTTGTAGGAGGGGCGGACTAATTAAGAAAACAAGAACTAAGTAACTACAGAATTCCAGTCTAATCTCAAATAAGTAAAAAAAACTAAATATCAAAAAATTCTGAAATTTAATTCAAGGAAATTATAAGATCTGGATATCTAAAAATGCTGGAATAGAAAATCTCAAAAAACCTTGCAGTCATTTAAACACCATTCTTCTATTGATTGATAATTCTTAGAAGTTATACAGAAGGAGAGATGGAAACCATATGCATCATAATTGTCTCACATAAATCTTCTTTCAAACTCAGAAAATTTCAAGAAGAAGTAAGCTTTTACTTTTGTATTATTCATATATTTAAAATTTCTTATTTAAAAATAATGCACAAATTATTTATTCATGGACTAAAAAGTTGATAATGTTTATATTTTTGCGCAATTAGTAAATATAGAGCAAAACAGATGTTCATTTGAAAATCATAATTTTAAGAAAATAAATTCAAAATAGTTTTAAAAAGAGATTTCAGAAGATATTAGTAATAAAATTAAAAATCATTTTATATCATATAATGTTCATAAAGTTTAAACAAATAAGTGCAGGATTTTATTCTCAATTCTCATCTGCCTATTTTCATCGCGCCAACTTTGTGTAATGTTAAAAAAATTAAATGATTACAGATTCATTAAAATGTCGAAAATATCAGTGATAATTGAATAAATTTATTCTAAAATTAAGAATCACATCATACTTTACCAATAAGAATGGAATTAAATAAATATTTACTTGTAAATTTTATTAAGAAATAACATCGTTATAATAGTGTTTACAATGTTGGAATATACTCCGGCTGCTTAAATATTGCTACACATATATGGATTGCAGTGCTGAGAGGAATAAAATTCACAAAGAGTTTTAAAAGAAAAGGAAATATAAATATACTAAGTGTAATAAAAATTCCACTAATTTTTCAATGAAAAATTATCTTGATTTAAACGTAAATAAATGTTTCTTGTTATACTTCATTTGAAACACTTACAGAATAAATCAATAAAGATATTAATAAGTTTGTTTTGAAGTTTGTTTTGAATTATCTAGAGCAAAGTAGATAAATTTATTTTTTTAAATCTGCTACAATTGGAAACATGAAAGTTAATTGTCTGATTAATTATTGCTATACAAACAATTAAATAATTTCTGCTTTTGGATAAGTGTTGAATATTGTTCTATT
Organism: Epiperipatus broadwayi; assembly: GCA_028023455.1. Classification (NCBI taxonomy): domain Eukaryota; kingdom Metazoa; phylum Onychophora; class Udeonychophora; order Euonychophora; family Peripatidae; genus Epiperipatus; species Epiperipatus broadwayi. The sequence continues at coordinate 151,053 of JAQFVV010012750.1, read as the reverse complement.
ATACATCCAATAGGATAATGAATTATATGTGCTTAATCTGAAATGATTGCTCATCCTAATAACCATTTATATCATTCTAACTCACCAGGATAAATATCTTGGAACAGAGTATAAAATTTAATGGATAAAAATGTGCTTTTATTTTCTTTATCATTGCTGTGTTATATATAGTACTTACGTAATGTGTTACTTAGAAATTTTGTTTTTAAAACATATGTGTTTTACTGTGGCATGAAAGATATATATATTAAGTTCAAGAAAAATGTGTAAAATATATATCTATTTTATGTATGTTTTTTTTTAGTTAAGAGAAAACTGGAGAATATATATATCATTTATTTAGAGAAAGTGATAAAAAATATTTACTTCTCTCATAGTCTAAAACTAATTTTAAGGTATATTAAAAAGAGGTAAATGTACAAACATTTTGTTAAAAATATATATATTGGCAAGACTGAATTATTTTCTGATATAAAAGAAAATTTGATATAAACCTTTTTTTTTCATTTTGTAATTTGCTATAGAAGTGAACGTGTCCACTTTGAATATAAATACAGGTTTGACCTTTATTGTTTAAATCCGTTGTGCTCTCTTTAATAAAAATGTAGTTGTCATTCTAAAATGATTAATGATCATTGGACATAGGTATTTTGGTTTGGCTGTTGATCCATTAATGGTTTTACATTACAAAAAGGGAATATGTAGATTTTCACTGTTAATGTTGGTATTGTTTTGTCTTGCTATGATATTGAGAATGACTAGTGACAGTTTTTAGTTAATAGGATGTTCCAATTGAATGGCATCCAATATATTAATATTTATATGGAGCATAGGCTGATGGAGTGTCACCTATGGCTAATTTCATGAGAGAAAAGATGGATAGAATCTGAGCAGTAATTAATGCTCATTAGTATAAATAATCCTAAAAAGAAAGGATATCTATGGTTTGAATTCTAGTCTTTTTGTGGTGAGGCAAGGCCCACACACATACATACACCCATAGGGAGGTATAGAATCAGCCATATATTATTATACAACTGTCATGTTGTTTTATAGTCTCCCATCTTAGTGTTAAATTCCTCATGATAATATAGAGATAGTTTTTCCCACCATGTATGGGGAAGTGTAATAGGTCCAGATCATATAGCAAGTATAAAATAATATTAAATTTAGTAATACTCATCTAGCATAGTGTTTTCTTAATCGAAATAGTGTTTATGATGTTGTATGATCATCATCAGTTGTTGACAGACCAAACCAAAATCTATTAATGATGGTAGAAAATTTTAAAGGTAGAAGTAAGAGATGCACATCAGCAGAATGGATTCATTTTCATCAAATAATGATGTGACAATAGAATTGTAAGTTCAGTTACATATTCAAGGGTTGAGCTGTGAAATCTAGGTGTATTTGACTTTTAATGTCTAGTCTTCATTTAATGCACTAATCTTAGTCATTTCAAAGTTAAATAAGTTAGTAATTGCACAGAATATGATAATTGCCCTTATCATGTTCTGATAAAAAATAGGGCTTTGGGATAATGCAATACTTTATAATGTTGGAATTCTAAATTTAAATTTTGTGCATATCCTAGAGCTCTAAATATACTGCTATTATTAATTTAAGTGCTAGTGCAGCTTAAATAGTTTTTATTATCCGATTCTTAAAAATATGCCAAAGAGTAACAAATGATATTTTAAATATTATTTCCTAAGCAGGTTGTATCATTTGCTGAGTATATGGTCAAGGGGATAATAAGTATTTGTCCTATCCACAAATTATTTTAATAGATTAGTTTTATTTCATGCCATATCTGTGAATTAAAAATTTGTACATAGTGTAAATAAAGTTTGTTGTATTTAAAAATTTATGTAGTTTCATGTAGTCTTATTGTTAATTACCACATCTATACACTATTATTGTTATTGCTATCAACCTATCAGAAGATTATAAATTGAAATCATCATCAACCAATATAGCACTATTAAATATATTATGCTATATCATAATAATTTTGGTAAGTTTTATAATTGATTGGTACAGCTAATGCATTATCACATAATAATCAAAATGTTGATAACTTGTAATACAGATTGTTTTAAACAATATATTAAAAGATAACTATAATATTGATTTGATTGATTTAGTTAAATCTGCAGAGTTATCATTCACTGATCTTGATCACATGGTTTAGCATTATATGAGAAAAGGAACGTGGTAAGTCATTGATTTTTATTATTAAAAAGTCATTCCCAGACATAAATTTTAAAGTTGATATTAGTTATAAAGTTTCTTTAGAACTGCTAAATATAATTCTTGATTTAAGTTATATTGAGAGCTATTAAGTGCATTATGTTTGGGTAGTGGTAAAATCCCTCTTACTGACCCAAATATAGTTTACACAATGATTTTGAGTGTTTGAACCATGAGAAGAATTAGTTGCTAAATTTCAAGATAAAATATAAATATGTAATGAAATTTATATATAGTCAATTGTTATAGTTAGATTTAAAATAGATTATTTTCATTGTTTTATGAAAGTTAGCTAAGCTTTAATATGTAAATTACTTATTTTGTCGTAAAATGTATACTTTGTTTTAACTTCATGATAATATTCTGGTTGTGTCAAGCTTGAAATTCCTACTTTTATCACTTAATACTATATTAGTTTATAGTTTAAGGTTTCAGTCTCCATTATTGACAGTGTTCTTCAATTTCATCTTGATCAATTGTTTTATTTATGCATTCTCATTTGACATTAATTTATTATCATAATTGATTAATCCTACATTAACTTTTATTCTTTTATCATCTTCACTATTCATTAATTATTATTCTATCATCCTCTTAATCATTTATTATTCTCATACATATTCATTCTTTTCTCTTCACTCTTAGATTCCTTTCATTCCACTATTTCATTATTACTTCCTTCCATCATCCATTTAGTCATCTACATAATAAGTTACTTATCATTTCATCTATAAGTTTAATTTCATAATCATTCCAAATGTATCATTATTAGTTATCTTGTTAATTTGCTGAATATCAAAGTTAACTCATCACCATTTGTTTGTGTGGATTTCAGGGCTGGTTTGGCCAGAAGTTATTATCTTTATTAGTTATCTAGTGATTTTTTTTAGATCGACAGTTTCATGCTAGTTTTATTCAATCCAAGAATCATTTTGTTAGTTTTGCATTTTTGTTTCTTCATGCTTATATTCTTGATCGTGTGAGTATGCTAGGTTCCATAAGAGAATTTAATCACTAAAATGTGCAGTATGATTCATTGGTGACCAGCTAGATCAGGAAGCTACGTTACAGATGCGATTATGGTGCTTGTCAACATGACATAACTGTTTAGTAGATGAAAGCTGGCTGTTGCAAGGTTACAGTTGTGATTATGCTGACCAAGGTGGATGGCATGATGATTCACTGTAGTATGGTACAGTGGTAATTATGGAACCTAAAACATGTGATATGATTCATTTATAGTAGAGCGGTCTTTGGGAGGTTACAATATATATATATATGAATATTATTTATGTTATTCAGGACATGTAATGATTATTCTTTATAGGATCAGGATGAGAAACATTGGTATAAACCAAACATAAATGAAGAATAACCATAACTGTCTAAATGAGTTTCCTCAATGTTGTTAAAAATATTTTTCTACAAATGTTAATCCATTCAATTTATTTAAATGTTAAAACAAGATTTGAGTCATATTCTTATACACATATCACGATCATTAATTGCATGTATACAATATGCTATTTCCATTTTTATTAATAGGCATATATCTATTTTACATATATTATGAACTTGGTGATACAATGATTATCTAAACCTGAGGATCATACATATCTCTCTGAGTTCGCAATCCAGATTAGCACAGTAAACAACAGTATGTAGTTGATAAGTTATGGGTAGAATCAGTAGTTATTAAATCTTATTCATTTCTGTGTTAAACCTGAGTTTAATATAAAAAAGATAGAAAGAAAGTAGATAATAAATATACATTCTTTTACCTCATCAGAAAGAACCAACCGACCGTTGTTCGTACCATGATTAGACAGTCCCGTTAGAATATATATATATAATTTGTTTATATACTTAAATGTTAAAATTTACATAGAAATAGAACATTCACAATTTTTATGAGTACCAAAAAGAGTTTGATTTTGTATTGAAAAAGAAGAAAAATTGTTTTTAAAGACATTCTGTTCTAGCATAGGTAAATTATGTTCTTCTTAATGACTTTTTATTATTGTTTATTTAATGAAGAAATTAAGTGTTTTTTTTTTCATAAAGAAAATTTTACATATTATAGTATATGCATAAATTTCTAAAATAATTTTTTTAAAATTGATTTTATCTTTTTTTTTGTATGCATAATTTATATAAATAACAGACTTATGAAATCCGACATAATTACAATAAAAAAATTTTTTCCCAGGGAAATTAATCACATGGATCAAGATGCAATAAAGTCTATCTGAAAAATGGCATCATTGAAAGTTTAATCTGTTTACAAATTTTAATGTTTACTTTTTATACATTTAAAAACAACCTTTTATGAATTTTCTGAATATTGATAATTGGACGTGTAACAAAATGTATACGATTTTGGGCGTCTTTATATTCATTGTAGTTATAAAGTTAGAGATATTATTGTATGCCTTTTATTCTTAACATTAAATTTGCAAATCATTTTTTTTTTGCAAATGTGAGAGATGTTAGATTAACCTCATTATGATCTGTTTTCATAATTTAGAGAAAACGAATGCAAGATATTTTTAGAAAAATTAATATTTATTTCATCAATATCATTTTCAAATTTATTCAACACCTTTAGAATAATGAAGTTTTCAACAATCTCTAAATTCTTTGATTTATAGTTTCTTTTCTCCATATTGCACAAGTACATTTTAAATCTTTATTCATGCATCTCCATTGGAATGTTTTTGGTCTCTACTTTCATGAAAATATGTGCCACAGTGTATGTATCCAACAATAATGATCTCTTCTAGAAATATATGCAGACTGGATAAACCTCTCTCTCAACATTTTTAATGATGTCAGTTATTAGATGCTGTTATTTATAATACAAATCATTCCATGCTTTATTGAATATTCTGTTGTATCTACATTGCTTCATAGATAATTATACAATTCTAAAACATGCAAGCAAGAAAGTGTGAAACATTTTTACTATTAACATCTATTTTCAGATATATAATAATATGATTTTCATAAAAAAACAATCTATTTTTTTTAAAAAATGGTTTTACTTTATTCATGTAAACAATATTTTGCATAGAGTTGAATTTTATAATAACCTTTATTTTTTTCATCACTTACAATCTGTATATGCAATTATTAGTTGTTATATCATTCTCATTTTCATTCATCATCATCATCATCATCAACCATTATCAATCCACTGCAGGATGAAGGTCTCTCCAAGTTTAATCCATCTTCTTACTGATTATTATTTCTTTTTAACAATAACCTGAACATTTTTTAGTCTTTTCAGAATGTATTTTAACACTCTGTTATTATTTCTATGTGATAACTTTTGTACCATTTCTTGATGTCTGAAAGAGTTATTTACAAAAACAACCCCATAATCTGCAGCATTTTAATACTTCTATAATTGTAATTACTACACACTTATCTTTTCATTTACAGTAAAATATTTGGTGATATGAATTCATCATTTAATACATCCTCTTCATTATTACTCTTCTTAATATAACAATTTTCTGTCATTTTATATTTTATAACCAGACCAAAATGGCATTCACATACATTGCTTTTTGATAACATCTTGGAATATATGGATATGGTACACTGTAATACATAATATTTCCAAACCATGCTTATTTTTTTAATTACAACACAAAGTTTAATGAACAGAATTGTAATCATTTTAGTAAAAATGTCATATAGACATGATATGCAACTTATTGGCCTGCAAATTTTAATTATCTTCTTTTTATATTTAGAAAATGTCCATATTATTACTATGAACTTTCATCTACATCATACATCTTTAATATTTTGACATTAAGTAAATACTTTGATATTGCATCTTAGGTTTCTTTGCTTGGTTTATTAATATATCAATAATAATACTAACATGGCATAGTGATTTCATATTTTCATAAATTAAATTGTCTCTCATTTCTTGACTTAAAATATTGGTCTCTTTACATAGACATTTTATTGTATATTTTTGTTTGTTCTTTATTAGATTTTAAGGAACTCATCACATAGTTCATGATGCCATGTCTTTTATTAATAGTTGTATTTTTTTCTTATAAATGCAGGAATATAGTTTTCCATTGTCAAGATCTGGTGCTACAGTTTGAAAAAAAATTTTTTTTCATTGCTTTCTTTGCTAATTTATAATTTTATTTTATTACATCATGAATACTTTTTTCTTATATTTGTGTCTTTTTAATGGACAATTGATATAAATATATGTTTGTTAAGTTTTAATTCAACTATCTCAGTAAAAAATATTATTGATAAACTGTTTTTGTGGATCAGTTACTTTTATTGCACTTTGCAAAAATGTTTTAATTAAATTTTTTACACATTATATTTCAATTTAATGTACCTTCAAAATTGGTTAACATTTTAAAACAATATTTATATTTTAATGTTAGTTCAAAGAAACAATTCTGCACATTAGGTATATTGACCCTCAATGTATTCATCATAAATGTCTTTTTCCCTAATTTGCATTTATGGCCTTGAAATAGATATTTTCAATTAATCAAATTCTAATTTAATTCTGATCTACTTTTATTTGAATGACTTTTTATATTTTCCATTTAAAAGTATGCTCATTAAAGACATATATGATAAATTTTATCTTCTGAAAACTTTATAATTTAATGCATCATCTCATTATTATTACTATACACAAATTTAACCACAGTATAAATAAATTTCACCCATATACAATGTTCCTTTTAAATACTTTTAGCTTAATTTTAATATATATATGGTTTAATGAGATATTATTTTATATAGCGCTATGTTTTTTATGTAATAGTAATATTAGTGATTAAGTCAATGCACATGCACTTTAAAGATAAATTATAAATAAATACTCATTTTTTTAGACTGGATATATAGCATTTTAGAAAGAATGGAATGAATCCACCCACTTGTTTGACCCAAATATTTATGTATTGGCAAATAATATCTCATTATATATGTTTAATTTCAACTAAAGAATGACAGTTTGCCAATTGTAAAGATTTCACAAGTGTCATTCGTTCAACCATAACAAATGTAATTTAAAGTGATCGTGTAACATTGTCACACTCTTATTTCCACACATTTAAGATTTGCCCATACATAAACATTTGGGTAAAAAAAATGGGTGGATTCATTTCATTCTTTCTAAAATACTATATCTCATGTCTGGAAAATTGAATATTCATTTATAATTTAAATTTAAAACGCATGTGCATTGGCTTAATCGCTGATATTAGTATTACATAAAAAACATAGCAATATATAAAATAATATCTCATTATGTATGTTTAATTTCAACTAAAGAATGATGGTTCATAAACTGTAAAGATTTCACAAGTGTCATTTTTCAAACATGACAAATGTAATTTAAAGTGATCATTTAATACCATCACTCTTATTTCCACACACTTAAGATTTGCCCTTACACAAACATTTGGCATGAAAGAATGGGTGGATTCATTCTATTCTTTTTAAGTACTATATCTCATGTCTGAAAAAATTGAGTATTCATTTATAATTTATCTTTAAAGTGTATGTGCATTGGTTTAATCACTAATATTACTATTATATGTGGTTTAAATAAATTTTTTTTTGTATATCCATATAAAATTCTCTATTTTTGGATTATGTAGAGAAATAAATTGAACAAAATTCCAATTAATCTGAATTTGGTAGATTGTATTATAAGATATAAATATTATTTCAACATTATAAGATAGACTATCACTTTGCACCATCATATTTTTCTGCTTTTTGTAATAAATTTTTTTTATCTTTTGATTTCAATGTTTGTCTCTTTGAACTTTTGTCTTTTTTTAAACTTTACAAAATCCAATGTCATCTTCATTAATAGACATTTATTGTTGCATTATACCCAAACATTCTTAAAAGTCATATGAATTGAAAAATAGTTCCATAAATAATTATGTTGAATGATCAAGTATATACACAAAGAGATGACTCTTAAATCTATCAGCATATGGTTAGAAACTAATTTTTTCCTGAAAAATTTGAAGCATTTTGAGGCTAACATGTGAATTGAGATTTTTGGTAGATATTGTAAATATCTATTAAAACATTTATTAAGATATATATTTTTATTAACCTCTACACTTATTTCAAATATCAGAAAAAACAAAATTATCACAAAATTAAATATACAATAACTACAATACATATACTAACAGATGCATATTTCTAAGCACCTCACTCATTTTTATATACCATATGAATAATTATAAAGTAATTAGCTGAATTTTCAAGAACATGTAAAATAAATACAAGGAATATACACTGCTTGTTTGAATAAAAACATGAAATGAAAATCAAAGCATTGACTTTCAAATGTGTGGAGAAATATAAGCATCCATAACAGAAAATATAGAAAATAATGACTCAATATGAATATTCAATTTTAATTTGTCTTTGAATTTTAGTTTGGCAAAGTATAATTTTTATTACTCTCTAAATAAATGTATATATTTTGGATGTTATACTATCCCATATTATTAATGGAAAATGTATAGTATTTGTCCTATTAACCATGAAAATATTATTCTTAGTGATAGTAATTCTTTATAATAAGGAATAATTATGTTAGGTGTATATTAATCAGGAGTTATATGGTTGTGTATATCTAATTGTCCAATAGACTATTATTGTAAATACATAAGCTTTGGTAATATGAAGAAAAATTATATTGCATGTATATATACTAATTCCAATTGTATTACGAATTATTATCAATATAAATTTTTTTAAAGAAAATTACAAATATTTTTTTAAATACCCAATCATTAATAATATTATGTAATGTATATTCAATTCCATTACTTAGGAAATTTTGTTTGTTCATGTTTGAGCAAGTTCATTAATATTTATTTTTATTATTCTATATAAAGTATATAAAAAGCACTGCCTGCACAAAAAATGGTTGAATTTTGTTTTAACAATTTAAACTTACCTTTGATTTAGCTATTTTTTTTACTCTCTATCTCAACCCAAATTGCTGATAAAAATTTGTTTGTATAGGTAAAATTGATAATAGTAGATTTTCTATGAAATTAATGATAAAAATCGTATTAGTTTAGTAAATGTGATTTTTAATATTAGTATATATGAGTCATTTTCAGCTTTTTATTGTCATTTAACTACTCAGATATTTGTCAAGTAAGTATATACATTTAGTTCACTCATTAGTATTTACTTTCATCATAAAATTTATTTTAAAAATTAACATTGATATTAAAATATATGTGTATAAAAATGTAAATGGACTTATAAACATTTTATCTAATGCCATATTTCATACTTAAGTTTGTCTTCTGGAGAAAACATAAAAAGAAATTTGGTAAAGCTATATTTTTTTAATAAAATTACAAAAGTTCATATATAGAATTTGAAGAAACTCATCTCTTCATAATAGTTGCTTATCTAATGTACTATTTCATATGTGATAATGTTTAACTTAGTCATTTCAGCTATATTTTTAAATTATTTATAATTGTCATTTTCTTTATATTGTATCAAGGACATTCTAATATTAAATAGAGAAAATGCTTTCACCACTCTGACATCATCATCATTTATATGTGTGATGATTAATGTTTTTTACTTCTCTATCTAAGTGTTCTTGAAATTATTTATACCCTAAGCATGTGCATTCCAAATCTTGTTTATATGGACGAAAATTTTAATGTAATATATTCTACAGTGAACTAATTTTAAATGTTTTTTGCAATTTACAAATTTGACAAGGTTTGTTTATATACATAACATTATATAGGTAGATAATAGATGGATGGTTTATCCAATAAACTGTACAAAAAATTGGCCAGGCAGTAAAAAAATCAATAGAAAGCTATAAATATATTTTCATCAATAATTATTTTGAATTTTTATGACACATGTTAAAAAATAATAAGTTGACTTTGTTGTATTTTTAATGTAATACTATTTTTGTATTTACATTTTATTGTAGTTATAATGTATAACGTTTTTTACATTTAAAGATTCTTTTTATAGATATTAATACATGACCTATAAATAAATAAATATATCGAAAACGTTAAAATTAAAATTTTCTCAAGACTTCTGCAAATACACCAATATATGTATTTTATTATTTTATAATTAAGTTTACTATATTTTGTATTTGTCCAATAGGCTCCTTATTTCAATTTTAAATTAAAGTATGAGGTTTGGCTATCTTAATATATATCTGAGCATTTATAGCATATATGTGTAAAGATTATCTTCCCTTTTTTTCTAATTTTTTTTTTTTTATTAATAATATTGTTCATAAAACAAAATACCAAACAACAAACCACAAACCACTTTTTATTCTTTGATTTTGTTTTTTTTTTTTTTTAAATATTTATATTAAATTGAACGTCTACTTCTTTTTTTTTTTTTTTATATTTTTTAAAAACAAAAAAAAACAAAAAAAAAAAAAAAAAAAAAAAAAAAAAATAATTTGTTTTAAGATAATAAAAAATAAAAAAGGAACAAAACGAAGGTTTGAATTATAAATATAATAATATTTAAAAAAAAAAAAAAAAAAATTTTTTATAGAAAAAAGTTTTGTGTTTTTTTTTTTTGTTGATTATTGTGTAAAGATTGTAATCTGAACCAACTGATGATTGCTTGTTTAGCATGAAATAAGTATATTGGTGATTATTTATCTTTTCAACAGATATGCATTCGGGTGTATCAGGGTTATGAGATAGTGTGGAGAGTGTTGTGTCATGTAAAAGTCTGTGCTCATGTACCCTATATATTACATATATTGACACAGGTATATAATAAACCTGTGTGTATCAGTTATTACTTTAGTAAAACATTCTTTTTTATTAAATTGTTAAATTATATAGCTTTTTAAATTTTATTTAATAAATATATTTTAGTATCTTTGAACCACTGCCTTAGTTTCATCATTTATGTGACTTTTAGTAAGAGTTAAAAATTATTTTCCATTTGTAAGTAAATAACTTCTTTCTAGTATCAGTAATTTAGACAAATATTTATATGTAAAAACGTAATATTTTTAAATAAATAAAATACGTTTAATTCCTAAACCAAAAAAAATTATTAAAATTTTGGCTACAGAATAAACATATTTTAGGTACATTACCTATTAGAAGTGTTTATGTACAAGAAAAAAAAATTTTGTAAAAAAATTCATTTTAATAAGATGTTTATTATAAATTCAGATGTTAGCATTATTTTAACTTTTATTAAATAATTGTTTTGATAAACAACTGCTATATAATGTGTGTGATAAAAACCTGCACATCATTGAAATAGATCTATTTGGCTATCCATAAATACAAAAGAAATTTTCATTAATTTGAATAAAATATACAATCTAATATGACAGTGTTGAATTTAGTTATGAAGTAGTCTTTAATATGCAAAATAAAGTAAAATTTACACTTATTAATAGTTGTCTAGCCTTCTTATTGCTATTTTATCATTAATAATATGTAATTTAATAATGATACAGTTTTTTTTTAATCTTTTTCATGTATCTTACATTTATATCATAAATAGTAGACACATCTTTACAACACAAAACAACATGCTATTCACAAGAAATGTAAGTTAAATAAGATTTTTTGTGGATGTTGATTTAAAAAGTGCTCCCAACATTAACACTATCTATGTAATTCCATAGGGAACAAATAGGTATTCACAAGACAGATGTCATATATTGTATTTTAGCTTGGTATTGGTTTAATCATTATCATGTTTCTCACTATTTTAGATTTACTTTTGAAATAAAAAGCTCCACTTAAAACAGATTTAATAAGAATGTAATATACATTATATGTTAGCATCATAGGAATACGGATCACATTAACTAGAAAATATACAATCCATTTTGATTGAATAATGTATGATTTTTGTAATGTTACAACTTCAACTTCGATTTTATTAGCTTGAATAAATTAATTATTACATCTACTCAGATTTTATGATTATTTTTCACAACAATGTGTATTTGCTGACAAAATATCATATATATATATTAACATTTGTTAATGTTAATTTTACAATAATAAACAAACTTCTATCTTTTAATATATTAATTGTAGATATTTAAAAAAACCCAAATGCTTATTTACAACTGTTGCAGTTGGCAACAATTTTACTTAAAGTGGGAAAATGTTTCTTTATAAAGACCAAAATAAAAAGTCATTATTCTCAGTTTCAGTCACTCATAGCAAAAACAAAAGCAAAAACGAATCATATAGGATCTAATTTATGGGCAGTGAAAGTTTTGGTAAAATTTTATTTATTTTAACTGGTAGATTAACATACAAATTCTTATCAAGAAACTAATATTAAATTGTTACTTAAATAAATAATAGTCCAAATGTTTTTGCAGAAATCAATGCCATTTTTCTTCAAAAATTAGTGTCTTTACTTGACTATAAATATTATATTATATGTATATCAATTATAAAAATATTACACCGATGATCCGGATAATATATTATTTATACATATATGTATTGTAACCAGTTGGGTGACATGGCACAGAGCAACATAGTTGTGGGTGTGCACATATATACATACTTATAAAAAGCAAAAGAAAAGTAGAAATAAACACAGAGATAAATTTTTGTAGATATTACTGTACATTTCCTGAAATAAAATTAATAATAAGGAGTTAAATACTTCGGAATTTAAAACAGAATGTTATTATTAATTAAAACATTTAATGAACTTTAAATTAATATCTTATTATTCTGATTTCGAATTTAAAAACAAACTTGCCTACTGATAATTGTAAAAATGTCTATCTTTAAAAATCTTTTAATTAATGCTTTTATACATTATATACAAATTTCTATTATCTATTTTGAAATCTTTTTATCTAGTTAAACTAATAAAATTTCCAAAAACTTTTAAATACAAGTGCTTTTGAAAAGATTACAATTGTTTTTAAGTATGACTGATTAAAAACAGTTACCATGTTATTAAATTTACTGTTTTTCTCACCACACCAAGATTATAAAAAACTGCATGGAAAAAGAATAGTTCAGACTCCTTAGTTATCTTTAAAAGGGACAGGTTGAATAGTAATTTTTTGACAAACTGTTGGCTAAGCATTAGCTTCAAAATCTGATTAATATTTTTTTAGATGCAAGTGGCCAATTGGCCAGCAGCAATGTTTGCCCTGTATTCTTTGTAGGAGGTTACCACAAGAGTCTGGCATTAAGACTTGGCTAAATATATTTTGTAAAAGATGGCCAGAATGCTTGGCTAATGATATTTTTGGAAAGCAAAATATCTGGCCACAGAATCAGCTAGCAGAGTTGGACAAAGCTCCCATGAAGATGTAGCTGAAGTCAAGAAAGAAGGAAGCAGCTGCTTTACAGTCTTATGGTAGAATTTGAATACACATGGATAAAAAATTTCCCACTTCATTTGGTTGAAATTCATGTCTACAAATTTGAACAAGACAGTCTCCTTGTGTAAAGCTCATCAAGTCCTAGACAGAAAAGGGAATACCAACTATACCTGAATTATTCTTTTTCTTATGTGATGTAAAACCAATCTCATCCAGACAACCAAGCTTACCAAGAGAAAGCTTTAAGAATTGGTATATTTATGTTATTGTTTATCTATACATGTGGGGAACCACAGATCAGTGTGTCACATGTATATAAAGTGAGTTATTTTATTTTGATATTCTTTGATCTGAAATGACATTTTAAAAATTATAGATAAATAATATAGAACAATATTATCTTAAATCATGTCACTTCCATATTGTTTAAACAAACAGTAATGCAAATAAATATCTTAACTTGAAATAAAAAAAATTGAAGTGGTAAAATTAATAGTTAAAAGATATTTTAAATCTTTTAAAGAAGCAATCGGTGATTTTAGACACATTTAAAAGAATATTATCATAGAATCTATTTTTTTTAAAAAAAGAATGCAATCATAATTTAGTTTGAATTAAAATTAAAATAGGAAATGTTTTAGATAATTATCAATCAAACAGTAATCTGTCATAAAATTGACTTTAATTTCTTTTTTTTTTTAAAAAACAATGATTAGTTAAGAGTAACCTGATGAAAAGAAAATCTTTTTTAAAATAATATGTGACAAACTATTAAATATAATGTATTATAATGATCGAAATGAAAGTGAAGATCAAATCTAACCGCAAACTATGATATCTGCTCTACAGAGCGCCATCTAGACATTTAAACCTAGAATAATTTATAGAGTAGGCAGATACGTGCTGTTAAGATTCCACTTTATTTAAATATTCAGATCGTTAGCCCAAGTCGCTAGCTCAGTGGAGACGCAGAGATAAAAATCTATATCTTAATTTATATCTTAAATATAAATTAATAAAAGCCACTGCCAGAAATTAACACATAAAAATATTTATTTACGCACATATAAAATAACATTTAAATTTTTGAGAATAAATTCAACATTTTAGATTTTTCTATTAATCTTTAGTTTTACATTTAAGGAAATTACAACCATGAGTTTAATATTTATTTATTGTTGACTTATATGTTCTAATCGACTGTGAAAACCACAACATAATCAACCGCTAATGAATCTATGCAACGTCTATACCCAACTTAAATGTAATGCATTTAATAATTTCTACAATAAATATTATTACAAATAAAAATAATAAAATGGAAATGATTTTAGCAAAACTTAAGTATATAAATTTAAACAATCAATTATTAATTTGAAAATCAAATAAGAGTTCATTTTAAAATTTAAATTAGCTGAATCTTTAAAAAAAACATTGACGAAAGTTCATAATTACTTTTTTTTTGTTGTTGTTAATTTGTAAAGTTCATAGTTCACGGTAGAAGAGTCCAGGTTTCTGCTTTTAATTCCCGCAATGCCTCCATTGGAAGATAATGTTCTGGAGATGGCAATAGCTGGTTCAAGGTATCACAGTCTTTTTTTTAAATAGAGTGTGGTATGTGCGTCCTACCACATCTCTCAAACACAAAATGGTGGAACCCCAAAAAAACTGTATTTCCATTTTTATATTATCCACATGGATTCAATTAACAAAACATCACAAATCCATCACTTTCATTAGGGTCCGAGCCAAGGCTTGGTGCTTCCATTGGTCAAGTGTATTTCTCTTTATTTTCTTATCTATCTTTCATTAGATCATTTTAATTATACAAGAGCCCAAGGCTAGCTTGCTTTTCAACCAATTTATAAACAATCATTTCCATTTACAGATTACAAGAATTAATTAATACCTGTTTTTATTTTTAAATCTTGTAATTTTTTTTTTAAAAAGTACGTTCAAATACTTATTTAATTGTTTTTTTTTTTAAAAAAAATATTTTTAAAGTTTGGCATCTGTGTCAATGTATATACGTTTAACAAACATTTTAATTTTAGCGTTTAGTTTTTTACTTTTATTTGCGAACTTTTAAGTTTTTATTTTAAATTAATGTAACAACATATTTATATATCGTTACATATCAGTAAACTTCCTCAAAAAACAAAAACATTAAAAAAAAAAAAAGATTTTACTTACTGTTAGTAATTACATTACACAAATTGTTTATATATGAAAATTTCAAAAGGACAAAACTTTTTTTTACAAGACAAAACAGTAATTACACACAAATATAATGATTACAAAAAAAGTTGACTGTTGATTCTCTATTACCAGCTAAATTTCTGCCCCCTCCCTCCCAAGTTTCTTTTCCTCTACCTTTAACTATTACTTAGGCAAGTTGAACGATTATATTTTAATTAACAAGACTTTTTTTTTTTTAAAAAAAATATTATTTATATTTATTATTATGTTTTATTCCTCGCATTTATATTTACATATGCACAATTTTTTTTACTGGCAGTACCTTTAAGACCAAAAATTCAAACTGTAACTCCATGTCAATATAACAAATATATTTATACTAATTTCAGGAAAAATATTACGAGCATGATTCACTTTTAAAATTGTCAGGGCACTCGTGTTTATTAAAGATCGGCCCAAGTTGGGTAGCCAGTTATAACGATCGAAATGAAAGTGAAGATGGAATCTAACCGCAAACTATGATATCTGCTCTACAGAGCGCCATCTAGGCATTTAAACCTAGAAAAACTTATAGAGTAGGCAGATACGTGCTGTTAAGACTCTACTTTATTTAAATATTCAGATCGTTAGCCCAAGTCACTAGCTCAGTGGAGACGCAGAGATAAAAATCTATATCTTAATTTATATTTTAAATATAAATAAATAAAAGCCACTGCCAGAAATTAACACATAAAAATATTTATTTATGCACATATAAAATAACATTTAAATTTTTGAGGAATAAATTCAACATTTTAGATTTTTCTATTAATCTTTAATTTTACATTTAAGTAAATTACAACCATGAGTTTAATATTTATTTAGTGAGTCGAGTATGAATAGACTACAAAGATCTGCATTTGAAAAGAAAATATTCTTCCCTGATTTAACAATAGGTAACAAATTTCGCAATCAAACCGGCACCAATCCATCTGATACATTTGTGTATTCAATGTAGCATAAAAATACGATGACACAAAATACTATACTGTCAGGAATATACATCTGATCAATAAGCAGAATTAGAGAAAGACATTGTCTCTCCACCAACAGGAATGTCACATCTGTTGGCGAGTAGAACAATAAATATAAAACTCCATAGGAATGGATCACGGTTCTTTGCCATTTTACAAACCCATCCATAGACAAACAGAAGGTGTGTGGCATATATATATATATATATATATATATAATCCTGCCCATAGAGGATCTCATACTACATCTACAATTACACAAATATATCCAATCCATTGAACCAATTCAACTACAAAATGAATAACCTAAGATTACCCTCCCTTAACATAACTTTACAAAACTATATAGCCATTCACACCCGACTTAAATTTAACATTTAAATATGTTCGCACAGATTATTTTTATACAATTTGTTTTATAATGTCGAGGATAGATCGGCTGCACAGATTCCATGGTCAAAAACATTCCAAATTAAACACAACCGATCAAAATACAAAGTCAATTGATAATGTCAATTGCTGAAGGAATACAGGAGACCCTTTGGCATTCATCATAAGACACCACAGTAACATTGTTGACTTATATGTTCTAATCGACTGTGAAAACCACAACGTAATCAACCGCTAATGAATCTATGCAACGTCTATACCCAACTTAAATGTAATGCATTTAATAATTTTTACAATAAATATTATTACAAATAAAAATAATAAAATGGAAATGATTTTAGCAAAACTTAACTATATAAATTTAAACAATCAATTATTAATTTGAAAATCAAATAAGAGTTCATTTTAAAATTTAAATTAGCTGAATCTTTAAAAAAAAAGCATTGACGAAAGTTCTTAATTACTTTTTTTTGTTGTTGTTGTTAATTTGTAAAGTTCATAGCTCATGGTAGAAGAGTCCAGGTTTCTGCTTTTAATTCCCATGACCCCTCCATTGGAAGATAATGTTCTGGAGATGGCAATAGCTGGTTCAAGGTATCACAGTCTTTTTTTTTTTAAATAGAGAGTGTGGTATGTGCATCCTACCACATCTCTCAAACACAAAACGCTGGAACCCCAAAAAAACTGTAATTCTCTTTTTATATTATCCAAATGGATTCAATTAACAAAATGTCACTAATCCATCACTTTCGTTAGGATCCGAGCCAAGGCTTGGTGCTTCCATTGGTCAAGCTAATTTCTCTTTATTTTCTTATCTATCTTTCATTAGATCATTTTAATTATACAAGAGCCCAAGGCTAGCTTGCTTTTCAAACAATTTATAAACAATTATTTCAATTTATAAACAATTATTTCCATTTACAGATTACAAGAATTAATTAATAGCTGCTTTTATTTTTAAATATTGTACTTTTTTTTATAGAAAAGTACGTTCAAATACTTATTTATTTATTTGTTTTTTTTTTTTAAAAAAAAAAATTTTAAAGTTTGTCATCTGTGTGAATGCATATACGTTTAACAAACATTTTAATTTTAGCGTTTAGTTTTTTACTTTTATTTGCAAACTTTTAAGTTTTTATTTTAAATTAATGTAACGACATATTTATATATCGTTACAGTATCTTCTGGATGATTTAACTTTTATCAGTGATCAAGAAATTCATATTTTTTTAAAAAAGATATTAATCTGTTAAGAAAGAATGAAACTTTTTTTTACTGATTGTTAATATTGGATATATTAAGTAAATATATTATTAAACAAGGCAAACTCTCCATACAGTAGTGCCACACTGTGCCAACAGGAGTAATTGATGGATGCCAGAAGGCTTGTGCATAAAATCACTATCTAGTGCCTACTCATCCAATATCCCCAGACTAGTTTCTGGCTTGTGAACATCATCAGTGAAAAACCTTGGATCTGAAAGGTTGCATTAGATCCTGTACTAAATGCGAAATTTAAACCGCATGTATAATATTTTCACACTCAGTCATTAAGAAATAATATAATTGTTACCTGTATCTCATTTAAAAATTATCTTAATATTATTAATCTATATTCATTACTACAATAATAATAACTACAAAATAAATAATTCAACAACTATACATAAAGTTTATTGAATCATTTATCAAATACTTATTCACACATTTGGAGTGGTTCAATTACCCTGTGAAGAGTTTGTAGGGTATTCCAATTTTTATAATTTATTGAAAATAACCTAATATATATACCAAATGTTAAATCAAAAGAAGAATGCAATAAATTTTGTAAGTTTAAATTTATAGTAACAATTCATATAATGAACTACTAAACATCACATAATCACTATGTCTTATGTTAATGCATAACTTTTATTAAAACAGGCAAACTTCATGTGGGACTACTGTATAGAGAATTTTGCCTGCTTTAATATAATGATTTAAAAATTTAATAAAAACTTTGAGTAATTTTATTCTGGATGATACAATTATTACATTAATTTTTAAAAGAATATCTGCATATCAATTTGTGACATTTATTATATTTTCAAATTATGATATTAATATTCATAAAATCAACATTTCAGCATTGATGTTGAATTGTATTTTTATGCACAGTGATCACACTAATTACTTAGATGGCACTTGTAGTTCAATATCCACATGGTTGGCACTTATAACATAGATTAAACAGCATTAGATATTTAAGTCTTCTATGTTAAACACTTAATGCACTTTTTCTATAGTCTAGGTTGTTCAAACATTTATAAAGCCCAGAAAACAAATAATAATTTAGATATTGGGTTAACTTTGCTGATCTTTATTACAAATTAAACAATTTCTCCAATCCTGAAAATTTATCCTTTAATTAAAATTCATATTGTATAAAGTTTTTACTTTCAATTATTTATGGGGATAGTGTTCAGTATCTTTTCCAAACAAGTTATTCTCATTATTAAAAAAGATTTAAATAATTTAAAGATGTTACATGTTTCCATAATAGTTGAAGTTAGGAATTTGAAGTCTGATTAAAGTAAGATTTGGTGATTATTATTGTTGTTATTATGGCTCATCAATTTAGTTTAAGAAAAAAATAAATTTCACCAGTAAGAAGAAATGACAATAGTGGATTTTGCTACCTTGTCATTATAAAGAAGACAGTCAAAGTGGCTATTTTATAATTTAATTTCATAAGACCCCAGATGAATTAGAGTTAACAATGTCTGATTGAATTTTATTACAAATTATATTAGTAATCTATGCTTAGCTCCTATCTTAACTTCTTACCATTATGCAAACCCATTTATTTCTGTGAACTTTTTATAGATAAATGTCTCACATTGCTATGATAATTTGAATAGCATCTGATCATAAAGGTTAAGATTTATTCCAAACATATTTATTTGAGACATTGATTGAAATTGTAAAATATTCTTTTATATTACACCATCATTTGGATCATTAAAACAAATTATTTCCACAATTATTTATTAAAACCAAATAGTTTATAATGTTTTTTAAAGTTCTTAGATAATTTAACTTTTATATAAAAATACTTTCATTTTGTCAGAGAAATAATTTATTTTATACAATATAAAATAAGTTTTTTACTAGTTTTCCTTTATAAATTTAAATTGACTAACTTTTAAACATCTCAGTTGTATAATAAATTAAATGTAATTATTTTAAAAATGTTTCAAATATTGTTTCATTATGATTGATTTAGTGCATCCTAATTTTTATGTGCTTTTCAAATTGAAAATAATAATAACACAGATGCATGAATCTTATATAATATATGCATTGATTAATTAGCCAGGCTGGCCCACCTGATGGCATTGTTGCCAGAAAAAAACATTTAAAAATGTTGTTTATGCAGCCTGAGTTGTGGTTAAGAAAAGAGTTCTGTTTACCTTACCATTGTAGGCCGCTTGATGACATTGAACAGAAATATAAAAGCCTGTTTTCACCTTGGTGACATTTTATGCAACTTCTCATATTTCACAGTTCACTATCATATCATCTGATGTGTTTGTATTTCATATGGCCACAACTTCTGATATCTCCATAGTATAGTAATTTTATTTCTACTTTTAAATCATGCAATCTGACTCATTAAGAATTGTCACTATCCTCTTCTTTTGCTACATAACTTGGAATGTGTGAAACATTGGCAAACGGTAGGGCCAAACACAATTCATCCCACTTCATGCCAAAACTCATGCTTTCATGAGAAAATATGCAAGGCCAAATTAAATGGGGCAGTTCAGAAATCAGATTTTTAAATTGTGCCAGTTACTGATGTAGGCTTCTATATTCAATTCCTAAAAATAAAATATTAAAGATGTAGTAGAAAAAAAAAGAAAGGATCCAAAAATATAATTAATAGTCAAAGTTCTAATTTTTCAAAAGGGCAAAATAGAAATCATGCAATCCAAACGCTGTATAGCCAAATAAAAAAAGGTGTCATATTTTACATTGATGTTTCGATCTTATTGTAATTTTTTGGGTGTGGTGGTGGGTTGAAAAAATTCAAAAATGGAATTAATAGTAAAAATTGTTTATTAAAAATGCTAAAATAAACTTTGTGTAATACAAATTAAGCAAAAAAAATCTCACCATATAGCCAAAAAAAAAAGAAAAGGCATCACTGTATTTTTTTAAAAAAAAAATACAGATAAAAAAATGAAAGTTGAAAAAGTCCAAAGTTTTGATGTTATTTAAATTATGTTGGGGGAAGGGTTTGGTGTAGAAAGACTTGATCCTTACTGAGACAAAAGTTATTTTTGGTTTGTTTTCATTTTTTTTTTAAAAAAAAATAAAAATTGGTTTTAAAAGTAAAAGTTTTACTATATCAGTGGTATAAAAATAAAGCCAAAAAAAAAGCTGACTTATTTTTTTAAAAAAAAAAATGAAAACGGAAGTTGAAAAAGTCAAAACTTTTGATCTTACTTTTATTTGGGGTGGGGTGGGAAGATGGAGGTGAAAAATACTTTGACTTGACAAGACAAAAGTTAGAGACAAAATAAGTTATTTTTGTTTGCTTTTTAAAAAAGATAATAAAAATCAGGTTTAAAACTAAAAGTTTTACTATATCAGCTGTATACAAATAAAGCCAAAAAATAAAAAGTCATGTATTTTATTTTAAAAAAAGTAAAAAAAGAGAGGAGATGAGAAATACTTTGTCTTCATTGAGACAAAAGTTATAGACAAAAAAATTATTTGTGGTTTGTATTTATTTTCTAAAAAAGGTAATAAAAATTGGTTTTAAAACTAAAAGTTTTGCTATGTCAGTGGCATACAAATAATGCTAAAAAATAAATAAATCACCATATAGCCCCCAAAAAATAAAAGTCTCCATATTTTATTTTAAAAAAAAAATTGTTGTTAAAAATTGCGGCCTGGTAATGTTGCATTGTATTGTTTTTGCCTGGCAATTATGCTATCAAGCGGCCAAGCCCGGCTAAGTAATAAGTATCAACAAATCTTGTCAGAAGACATATTTAAATACTCTCTAGAAATATATATGTATAGATAGTACAATCAGAGAGATTTATTTTTGATGATTGGTTATTTAACCTGATATCTTAGAATAATAGTTGTGGATTTAGTGCGCTTGATGAAAAATAAAATTTTTAAAGTTTTTTTATATTAATTAATTAGGATGGTAAAAATTATGTTACAATATATATATATATATGAAAAAAGCACTTCATTGTACCATGACGGCTTCAGGAATGAGGTCTAATTGTCTTATAAACTGTTTGAAATGTTGTTTAATTATTGATCAATGATAGCAATTTTTTTTCACATGGAATATTTTGTGTTAAATATCAATTAGAATTGGTCACTTAACCCTTTATGTAATAATTATGTTAAATATTTTAATGACAATAAAAAATTGAATAGATAGTAACATATTTTTGCAAATGTTATTTATATCACCTACAGTTAGACGTCTTAATTTTCATCTTGCGCAAAAATAAATACATCATTCATTGATAAGAATGTATATTTCAAAAAACTTTTATTTATGTTTGATTCTGTAGTTCATCTGATAATAAATAGTGTTTTTATTAAAGAAACAATAATTTGATATTTTTTATTAATTTAACTGAAATTGGTATTTTTCTTGCTTGAATTATAAATAAAGTCACACCTACTTTTTTGCAGTCTAGAAGTTGCCAAATTGATTCATATTTGTTGACATAACCCAAATATATATATATTAAATTCTAATTGTT
Organism: Epiperipatus broadwayi; assembly: GCA_028023455.1. Taxonomy (NCBI): domain Eukaryota; kingdom Metazoa; phylum Onychophora; class Udeonychophora; order Euonychophora; family Peripatidae; genus Epiperipatus; species Epiperipatus broadwayi. Next base: position 128,029 of record JAQFVV010012750.1, on the reverse strand, counting down.
TATAAAAATTAAAAACAATAATAAAAAATGTCACTGATTTTTATTGAATATTGCCTTTTGTCGTTTCTATGAAATATAAATATATGAATGATTATGACAATATCATTTGTTATTTTATTGATAGCCGTTATTTGCTTTAAAAATAATTGAAACAGTGATAGCTTAATTATGATTAGAAAAATAAACGACATATTTTAAAATGGTATTTAAAACAGTCATAAATTTATTATGATTACATAAATGAACACCAAAATTCAAAACTTTTCTCCAAATATTTATGCAGATTGGTGTACGTATTGAATTTTGTGGATTATTTCATATGTAGAAAATCTAAATTTTGTATTGAATGATTACTCAGTAATGTAAAGTAATAGTTTTATATTTCTTATGTAAATAAATTATTTGTTATAAAAATATGTCTGTCACTGCAAATATTCTAAGATAACTAATACCAACTAATTACATTTTCTATGAAAGAATGAAATACAAATTGCTGTGATAATTGTGTGAATGAACATCATAATACCTCCACAGATAATTTTCATTTCAAACATTTTCTTCCTTAATCATAAGTTGTAAAACTAATATCAAGTGCACAAACTGGAGACTATTCATACACCATTGTAAAATATTTCACATTAAAAATAGAATTGAAAGATAGAAGATCTTCATTGTGTATTTTTCATAATAGTTTTTAAGTAGTCAAGTTAATGAGGATTAAAAAACAGTCTAATGTAAAAATGGATTGCTGAGTGAACATTCAATCATATATTTATATATAATCAAATATTATCATAAATTCTAATCCCAAAAACTTAACTGAAAAAAAAACACACTAAAATGCAAGAAATGGTTTCACTACTAATCACAGCCTCATCAAGTGTAAAGAACAACAAGATAAAAAATTTATGCTAAATAATACCAACCATTTTCTCTAAATCCTACACATACTTAATATAAAAAGAACTTTTAATAAGGTATTTGGCTCAGAATCTTGCATTTTCATAATGAAGATTCTTTATTTTTTTTTCATTGCATTTTTTTCCAAGATGTCATTTTTAGCTTAATCAAAACAAATAATAAGGTCTGTATATTTTTGTGAAAGTATAAAACAGAAGTAACATAATTTTTTTAACCTTATTTTTATGTATCTTTATCTATTTATTTAAGATCAAACTACACTGACATAAAAGGACTATTTTATAGAAACAAAAGATAATATACACTACTCTAGTTATAGCCTTTCTATTTAATTTTTCTTTGAATTACTTAGTTTTTTCAACAGGTATTACAATAAACAATTTATTATGTCACACAAACAAATTTTTCATAGCAATACTATTTGTGAAGTATTTATTTATTTCTGTAAAAAAACTAAATGTTGATAAGAGTACTATAAGTTTAAATGAAAAAATACAGGTACATAAAAGTAGAGTTAGAAATAAATATCTCAGTTCTAATTTATATATCCATGAAAAAAAATAGCTTACACTATTAGTTTTGATAAAGTTAAGATTGGCTATTTTAAAAAATAAAATAAATTAAACAGTGTTACTAAATGTGTATTATTCTGAAACAATAAATTAAATTAAAAGATTTTAATATTCAAAGTGTGTGGATGAAAGTAAGTTTGTTAGTAATATTTAACATAAATTGCTTTTTATATCATAGCCTTTACATATAAGAAATCAGTTTGTAGTGGTGAAATCAATGGTTGTGATTCAGTGTTTATTATCTTTGGTTAGTGTTGTTAAGTTATGAATTTCTGGAAATTTTGATTACTATATTAACTACTTTATTATTACACTTACAATGCTTATATATATATATCACAAAAATTACACCAAAATCAAAACACACACAGACTACTCAAGAAAATACATTCTAAAACACTACCAATGCTTTCATTGCTACATGCAGACTTCTCAAATGGAAAGAACTACACAATTACAACATATTTATAATAGTCATAACAAAAACTTCATTTACCTCCCACACATCGTTAATATTAAAAAACATTTAAATCAATTAATTACTTCATTATCATATGTTTTTAATAATAAAGACTCTTTTTCTTATTTCATTTATCTCAAATAAGAAAATTTTAACTTTTCCAAAATCAGTAGTGTTCCCTGTATATTATATAGATATATAAAGTAGAGCTAAAATATTTATTTCTAACCCTATTTTTATGCACCATTATTCTTTCATTTCAAATTCAACTACTCTGATTTATATATATCTTCGAAAATGTACACAACTCCAAAAGTAGTGTCTCCATCAAAAACTTACTTTGCATTATTTAATAAATTATTTAAAGTAATAGCCCTTTTTCAAGCAATTTATTTTGTTTCCAAACAAATTACTATTTTACTTATAATTTTATAAGAATATAATTTAAATGAATTTGGAAATATAAAATCTTAAGAAGAATTGGGTATATATAAAAATTATTTGCAAGATATGTGGATGATTGTTTGTAGTTCAGAAATATAATTTTTAATTGCTGCTAATGAGTTTAATTGTTTTTATTTTTTTTATAAAATATGTTGTAGAAGAAGGAAGGTTTAATTTTTTAAGTTAATATTTTTGGCTTTATTGGTGATTAGAAATTGTTTGTATGTAGCCATTGTGTTAAAAAAACGTTAAGATCTATAATTATACCAGATACATTGTTAATATGCATCACATAAAGTACCAACTTTAAGGAGTTGTTATAAAAAGAAGACATTAAATAATACCAATAGGGTGGTATTTTTCAATGAAGTCAATTTTATAAAGATTATATGATTATTAAACATTTTTATGATCTTATGAAAAGTATTTTATTTCAGAGTAATAATATTTGTAATAATGTAAAGGATTAAGAAAAATTAGTTATTATTTTTTTGTTATTTAAATTGTCTTTTTATAGAAATGTATGTTAATTTGTTTGGGAGTAAGACAATTGCTTATAAAAGGGGTATTACTTAGAATAATTTATTAAATCATCCCAAAGAAAAATTTAATATAAGGACTATTTCTGTTATAGTGTATATTATCCCTTGTTTGTAAGAAGGGATATACAAGTCAGAGTAATGTGAACTTAAATAAAAAAATAAAGGTATATAAATGTATTGTTAAATATAAACATTATTTTTCTGCTTTACACATACACAAAAAGATATGGGTCACACTACTAATTTTGACAAAGCTGTGGTTGTCTATTTTTAGAAAAATGAAGTAAAAAAAATTAAACAATTTTTATTTTGAAAAACATATGATTTTGATGGATATTAATTAATTTAAAAGTTTATTTAATATTAAGAGTGCATGGAAGTAAGTATACCTGTGGGTAATGTTTAGTATAAATATAATGGTATTTTGCAGTTCTTTACAAATGATGTGTTCTTGCAGCTGTAAAAGCATTGATAGTGTTTTCTCAGCTATTCTGTTGTGACTTCTGAATTTGAAATAAATTTGAATATTATTGACTAGTTTGATTTATGTCTTTATATATATGATATAAAAACTAATATGAATACATGTACATATTTTATGATATGCTTACAATAAAAATTGTACTTCTTTTTCTGATGGTTGCTGTTTTTGGACAAGAAAAAGATAATTTTTTTTTTATTAGTAGTGCAGTAATTTCATTGCATCATTCATTTACCTAAGTATTCACTTATGTTTTCTATATGATGAGAGCCAATCTGAGATTATAGGAATAAGGTCATAACTTAAGTGTAAGATAGATGTACAGACATTCTCTCTCAATATAATGAGTAATAAGATGTATAAAGTTGGATTAATTTTATTATTTTTGAACATTGTTTTATTAGTTATAAAAAGTTAAAATTAGTATAAACGTCTCACTACTTTATGAAGTTTTATTATATATCAGAGTTGACAAATTTTTAATTACATCAAGTACATATATAAATATTTGCTGCAGATTCAATAACTTGAATTTGTTAGACATGTAATCCATGTTCATTTTAAAATTGTAATTGTAACGTATCATTTAATTATGATTTTTAGGGTATCAAAGAAGACCAATAAAATTATGGTCATAGGGCATAGAAGAAAAAGTATTAATTTGCACATCTTGTGTAACATGTATTTAAGTTAAAAATTAAACTATCACTTTTAAATATTTGATTTTTTTTTTTTCATATGTCATACCATCGGCCGGGAAATATTTGATTTTATTTTTACATTTAATATTTCTTTACCATAGTTCACTGTTATTACAAAAGACGATGCAAAAATAAATAATCTCGTTAATAAAACTCACTTTACTTAATTAAACATTAGTAAACAGAAATTTTATGATTTAGAACTTTGCCCTTTATTATAAAAGCATTAAAAGATAATATCTTTTATAGAAAAGTATGTTTTTACTAACATCTGTCTTGTTTACATATATATAAAATTATGATCTCAGGCAAACCAAAAAATGAAATAAAAATATGGATAAACAAGTTTTTTGCAAAATCAATCTGTTTATGTTTAAAAATATGTTAATATTATAGCTTTGAAATTGTTGCATATATTAAATAAATTAGTAACAATCACAAGTTAAAAGGATGTTTCGAAATAAATAATTATATTTGTATTTTAGTCGACCTATAATTATTATTTCACATCAGAGTTATTATCTACAAAAGTTAAAATATCTGAAGTCATAATTAACTCAAAATATAATTTTTTTAAAAAAGCTCTTTCTTATAGTGTAATATACATCTTTTACTTTATGGATATTTTATCACAGTAAAACTACTTCTAATATTTTTTAATAATTTGCTCTCTTAATTAAAAAAGTCAATTTTTCACGAATACATTACATAAAGAATATGGGCGTAATAATGATAGGTTAATTAATTTTATATTAAACTGATTTAAAGTAATAATGTAAAATGTCAGGGGAAAATGTGGATTTCTGTAGAGATAGAATAATGGTGTTTTTATTGATATATATCAATTCTAAGATAAGAATTTGGTTGGTGAATTAAAAAACAAATCATTAGGAAATAAACAACTAATTTGAGTATTGAAAACTGTTTATCTTATAGTTCATTTTTCATCTTCATATTATTACATCACATCTTGTAACAATGATTTCATCATTTATATATAAAAGGTACAGATGCATTTCTAGACACATCTACATGGATGTTATTCAAAATCAATTATGGCTAACACAACTCTGAGAAACAAAATAATGGTTTTAAAAGTTGTATTTATTGTGAATGTAAATGCAATATCAAATCAATAAAAATGTTCACCTAAATATTCTACACAATTTTTTTAATTCTTTGACATTTTATCACACTTTATTTTGTTTTACTCAGATGAAAATGTTTCTTACTACAACATTTTGTAACATTCTAACATTAACTTCCTAATGCAATTTCTGTTCTGCTACATCATTCTTCTAAAGAAAATAATAATTGCTATTATTTAGAATGTTTGATTTAATTTTCATAATGTTTCCAATATTTTATGCAAAGTCTAGTTCATTTTTATTATTATTTGTGGATCTTAATATGTCCACTCTACCGAAATTGTGATCTCATAATACTGGTCATTATATGAAACCTTTAATTTTTCAATAATCAATTGAGTGTTTTATTATTTTGCCATATTTTGTTACTTCAAAGGAGAATCCAGATGTGAATATTATTTATTGACTTATAATGTTAGATATATTTATGCAAGTACTTTTTACATGTAATGTATTAAATAAACTATTAGATCTATAATAAAAGTACTTAGTTTCAGTATGTAATTTATAGTAATGATACACCATCTCATGACATCATTCAAATTGTCCTTATTGTATTTTATTTATAAACTACAGAGAAAATAATGTCATCATACTTTTAATGTCATAATTAATCAAATTAATTTTTACAGAGATTTGCTTTTATAAATGCTTGATAAACAATGTCAATTTTAGATATAAATTGTACAACTAAAGTGTTTATATATGCAATGAAAGTATCCTATAGAACATTTAAAAAATCATCTTTCAAATAAAGAAACATAGAATAAAAATCTTCATAATTTATTAATAAAAGTTTTTTTTTATTCCATTTCATAAAATCAGTGTAAAAACACTATTACCAATCTTACACCTTAATTTGGAGCTTTGTTTCAAAAAATCATCTACCAACAACAATACAGATCAATGCAATACATCTTAAAATTGATGATGTAAAAATTCCACAGGCTTTCTTGACACTAACAATGATTTACATTTCCCAGAATATTTTATCTAAAATAAAATTTGTTGCATAAACTAAATAATTACATAAATTGCCATGTAGTTTTTAATAATATAACAAAAATCACAATATAAAACATTTTGTTCCATATTTTTTATATTCACCTTTGCATAAAAATCCTAGTAAATAATGGTTTAGTTTTGCAATATAATAATAACTTGTACACTCCTTAGTATGTGACAGAAAGTATACAATTTTACAAAAATTTTTGACAATAATAGTTTGCTGTAGAAAACAATACAATGATTACACTATTACTACTGCAATAACAGATATTTTTTATATTTTGACAAACTAAAACAATGAAAGTAATCTTAAACTATGGTACATGCTTTATGTCTCAAATATTTTATAAAACTTGGCATGATTTTGTAAGTAACCACAATAATGTCAATCAATGGAAGATACTTTAACAAAATTTTACATCATTCAATTTTTAGATTTTAATGTACCTTTATTTAATTAAACTGAACAGCTTGACAGTCATCTAAATCAGTAGATTAGGTGGTTGCTTTTTAAAGTCATTATATGAAAACACATTAATGAAAGATTATTTAAATACTACATTTGCATGCTCAAAATGCAATGGGGGAAAATTAGTGGTACATTGTTGGATATGATAGTAAGGAAATTTTGTTTTTAGATTTGGTTTTTATATTTCATTTATAAATAAAATCTTTAGTCACTAATGCTTACAGAAGTCTATAATTTTATTATAATTTTTACTGAACAACCAATTTTATGTGTTTTCTTCAATCATGATACCTTTATCTTTAGGACTTTATATTAATAATGCCATTAACAATTGAACACTCTTTACAGCAAACTAAAAATAGTGACTAATGTTAATTAAATTATTAATAATAACATTGTCAGAAATCATGCAAATAAATAAATATATTTAGTTAAATTCATATCGCATGTCAAGAAAAATTTATTACTTAATAATATTGTTATTATAAAGATCCAAATGAACACTTTTCATGTTTAATGCTTGTAAAAAAATTCAAGTATAATAATCACTTATTAATAAGTAACATCAAGAGTTATGAGAATATGACTGAAATATGATCTATGTTTTACATTATCATTTTTATCTTGGGACATTTTAATTTATTTATCAATCAATAATCTGCACTATTATAAAAACACATCATGTACTCTTTTAATTATTTTAATATGTAACAACAAAATAGTGTATTAAATGCCTTTGTTCAAAAATATGGGTAGATTCATATTACTTTAAACTATTATAACTTTATTTTTTATTTCATTGCTAAATTCATATAATAGTAATATAATTTATATTTTTATTACTTTTACATTGATTTTTACAACCCACTATTGGTGGTGGTTTTAATTGTTCCTGTAACTTTTTCCATAATTATAACAAATGCAATACAAATACACAAATACAAATATGCATGAAAATATATTTTTAAATTTTACAAATGTTGGTAGTATTAAGTAAGTAATACAAATAATTGTTGCATAGTATATAGGTAACAATATTTAGAGATAATTGACATCGATTACATGTTAATTCTACAATATCTTTTTTTAGAAGAATCTATTTCTGTGGACCAAATTGACATACAAAAAATTCTGGAAATTGCAAGAAAAGTCATTGTGAAAATTCTGGGCATTTCCAACAATCTGCACTATAATTCAGAATATGATTTGGATGAAAATATATAGAAACTACTGAAGCTACCACTACATTCTGTAAATTTCATTGTTAAAGATTTGAAGATTACATCTGTGATAAATTATTATGCAAGATTTAATGTAAATTAATATCATTGTTAAATAAAATATTATATCCAATTGTTAGTAATTGTATTATAATTAAAACTGTTCATAGCTTTATCGCTATCTATCATCCTTAAACTTATATATTAATAATGCAAAGATTACATTAATAATATTGCAATTCAAAACAAACAAAGATACTATAGTGTATATGTCATGCTATATATGACTTGCTTTATTGAATATAAAAGTGTATATACATTTTTCATTCAAACAAAAAAAAAATATTTTAAACTTTGATCTGATTTCTCTGTATCAGAAGTAAAAGATATATATCTGTTTTTCAAAACATTATTTCAGCTACATATTTGTCAATTATCTGATTTTAAAAAAACAAATTTTCAAAATCTTTATTTTCAACAAATTAGAAGTTTCATGCACAAATTACACCTAATTTACCATAAAAAAAATTTACTCTCATTTATTAAGACTAATTACATGAATGAAAAAATTGTATCTATTTGCAATAAATTTAGTTATGCTAATCTAAATACGTGATCCAACCATCTTTGAGGTATTTGTGTATGCATGCATACATATGTTTGAGAATAAACACTTAAAATATAATGAAAATTTTGATGTCCTGGAAAGATTTTAGAATATATCAAGTTTATTTATATACATAGTCACTGCTGTGTGTAAGGCTTTTATTTTTATCATTTTTAAAGTAAGTGAATGATTATTAAATTAATAATTCAGTAAGAGAGATTCAAAACTTTAAAAAAGCTTCAATTTGTTAACTATCTTGTCTAAGAAAAAAAACAGATGTACTTATCCATTATTTTGCTGTTTAAAAATATATTCATTTGCAATACTTATTCTATCCTGCTCTAAGATAATGTCAAGCATTGGTTAGCAGATTCACTTCACAGCTGATGCTATGACACATGAGAAAAAAAATATATAACAAACACTCCTGCCAAATTCTTATTTACAAAACAGATTATTAAGCCAATAAACATCAATATCTGCAGACTAGTTTCTGGCTTATAACCTTCATCAGTGAAAAGCTTTGGATCTTTGGGCACTGCACTTTGATCTTAGGATTTAATGCAACCCTCCAGCCACCACCTTTTATCTCCATTTAACTACAAAACTAGAAGACTTAAACTGAAAACACCTTAATGTTTTCAATCCAAGCCCATTTGCTTATATAGTCATATGGTCTGAACTCAGTTCAGTACCCATACATTTTGGGGTTTTTGGTTTTTTAATAACCATATAAACCACTATCTTATTAGACAAGATTTGTTTTAAGCCAATAAACATCACATGACCTCCACCTCATGCTTGTGTATAAATGTTTTTAAAACAGGCAAATCTCACTATATGTACTGCCACACACAGTAAGCTAGAGTAATCAATGAATGCCAGAAGGCTTGTACATAAAATTTCCATTTCGTCCTTACTCATTCAATATCTTTAGACTAGTTTCTAGCTTGTGGCCTTCATCAGTAAAGAGCCTTGGATCTGAGAGCATTGCACCTAGATCTTAGGATCCAATGCAAACCTCCAGCATCCACCTTTTATCTCCATTGAACTACAAAAATATGAGTCTTAAACTGAAAACATCTTAATGTTTTCAATCCAAGCCCATTATCTTATATATTCATATGGGTACTGAACTGATATGACTATATAAGCTAATGGGCTTGGATTAAAAACAATGTGTTTTTAGTTTAAGAATCATAGTTTTGTAGTTATATGGAGATAAAAAATTACTGCTGGAGGGTTGCATTAAATCCTAAGATCTAGGTGCAGTGCTCCTCAATTATGAAGGCCACAAGCCAGAAACTAGTCTGGTGATATTGGATGAGTAGGCACTAGATGGGAATTTTATGCACAAGCCTTCTGGCATCCACTGATTACTCTAGATTCCTGTGTGTTGCAATACATATAGTGAGTTGTGCCTGTTTTAAAAGCAGATTATTCTAAGTAAAAAATGTTTTTATAATTTATCACTATTTTTTTAGTAAAACTAATTGATCAAAATGACTGATTTATTGATCAATTAAATGTATACATTTACTCATGATTTATCTGTATTATTAGTATCTTGTAAACTGAATAAATGTGTTGATGTCAGTTTGATTAGGCTTGATATATTCATTCAATATAAAAATTGGCATTTTCTCTTTTCCTCTAACAAAAGTAAGATATTTATATATTGTCTTTTAGTATTTTAATAAAAAATGAATTGAAAAGATTTGCTTCATCATAATCATGATTCTCAATCTATATTCAATCCAATGCTAGATAATGTTTTTTTTTTCAAATTTATTCATTTTCTTATATTCAATTTTTATTTTCTTTACATAATTTATGAAAACCATTTCTACTTCATTCATGGTTTTAAAAAGTGGCCTGCCTACATACTTAATACATTTTTAATACAACTTAAAATGTTAAATGAATATCTATTATTATCATGTGTGGAAACATTACTTTTCCTTAATCATTTGTCTTTACGTTTTGCAGTAACCTTAATAATTCATCATTTATCAATTACTTTTTTTTTTATCAATTTTTAGTCTATTCTTGATAAACCTATCATATTTATTATTTATATTTTATTAAAAGAGATGAATCCTGCATTACTATTTTTTATGTAGCAAAATATACCCATGATGGCAATTAGTGAAACATTTGTCAAAATCATTCATGTCCAAGATTATGATGATTTTTTTTTGAAGCATAATTCATGACTAACAGAAATCCTTCAACTAAATGTAGGTCTATGATATATTTTATTATCTGTTGCAAATTTGACTTATATCTTTATATTTATTCATTATATCAACATTATTAATATCTGCTATGTTAAAAAATCATCTCATCATTACTTTAGTCATTATGTATTATTCATTTTTTCTACATTTTTTTAACTCTTGCAATGGTTCCAAAAATTTTGAAAAATTATTTGCAGAACTAGGCATTTTCCTGCAAAATCTAGAGGTTTCGATAATTTCCATTACTTTATAAGATTACTTTTTAATTCACAAAAGGTCTCTAATAAATCATAAAACCTTGGTTATAGGGAATTGTTCCTGTCCTACACTCTTCTAATTTTAATGTCATTTTATATTATATAATGTAATCCTTAACTGTAGCATTTTGAAAAACTTATATTAAACTAGTTGATGCCATTTATCTATATTTGATAATTCATTGCTTTAATTACTTAGAAATGCTTGGATAATTAAAAACCTTTCCATGTGATATGTTTTTACAAAATAATGGATAATATTTATTGACCATATCTATGACATCATTCACATTTACTTTTCCATGATTTTTAAATTCAACCTTTCTTTGATACAAATATAAAATTGTTTCTGACACTGTAAAATTAGAAATAAAAATTTTGTGTAAATCTTATTGTAGCCTAAGAAATCAGTAATTTTATAATTATACTTTATTACATTTTTCACCTACGAACATCAATAGTGCATTCTTCTAATGATATTCTATAATATTATCATTTAGACACTTGGTACATAAATTTGTCCATTGCTTTACCATTTTTTTTAAAAATTACATTGAAATTTTTGTTTACATGAATTTTATCACATGCCTTGATTCAGTATTTAAAATGTTAAAATTTCAATAGATATAGTAATTGATTGATATAATTTATTTATTTTTATTTAAAATAACTATTTTTAGAAATGTGATACACTTTATTTAATGTCTTCTTTTTTAATACAAACCCCATTATTTCTTCTTTTTTTTTCAAAAAATAAAGTTTCTCTATACAAAGAACTTTAGTTTGAGCATGTAAATATTTTTTATACCTTCCTTCCTTCTTCACTATTATATCTTGTTTATTTCATTGTGATTTTTTTTATTATTTAAGAAAATTCTTAGTTTTTAATACATCTTCATGAATAATATTTAGAAATTTTTTTAATTTTTTAATTTTATTTAAACATTGAAATTGAACTGAAAGACTGCAAACTTCTTGCGCTTTTTAGCCAATCAGATGTTATTAATAGCAATCAAATCGTAAATACCATACAGGGAATTAGCAGGAAGAGGGCGTTCACCCTTCTCTTTACTTGTATTTCTATATATCCAAGCCAGTCTGAAGTACCTAGATTTGAAAGTGTGAATCTTCAAACATATTCACATTTAATTCACTATTTAATCGCTATTAATAACACCTGATTAGCTAATAAGCATGAGAAGTTTGCAGTCTCTTAGTTTAATTTCAAATACTGTGTGCACTTTATAAATTAAATATTAATTAAACATTGACTTTATCTAAATAAAAAATATTACTAGAAATTTGCTATTTTTGTACCAGATATTTATGTTACATTTATTATAGTATCTCAGTTTTGGTTTCAATCATTATATTCAAATATAAACTACCTAAAAATATTTTAATATTTTCTAATGATTTGAATGTTTTAAATTATTGACATGTTTCTGATAAATAGAATTGTCAACTGGATATAGTGTTCACTTTAATAAATTTATCATTTGAGATTTATGTTAAAATGTGTTTTGCACACTACTTTTGTACATTACATTTTGTGCTGAATTTATTAAGATTATTACAATCTTGAAATAAATATTTTCTGCTGTTGAAAATATAATTCAATTTTTACTTGACATTATTTTAATGCTTTCATATTCATTTTTACATAACATTTATTTAAAGTTAAGAATTATGATATACAGTTTTTATATTTTTGTAAAATTACCAGCATTGGGTACTTTCTTATTTCCATTTCTTTAACCAAATTGAGTCATACAACTACTCTTGTAATAATGTACCCCTGGTAGAAACAGCATCCTTCATAACAATTTTAAAATGTTATTTTGTTTCATTTTTCACTTTCATGTATTAATCATTTATTTGTTTATCAAAAAGAATTTTTCTTGAAAGAAGATGATAAATTTTTAACTAGTATCTTTCATTATGTAAAGTGACTAATATTTTCATGATGTTTTTCAATAGTTTGATTATCATGATTATCTCTCTTTTTGAAGTATGGAGATTATCAAAATTCCTTAAAATAGTTACATTCTTAACACAAAACTACAAACTTTTTGGTTGTGTTCCACATCTTTTTTTATATATTCATGTACTTCTTTTATTATCTGGATTCATCTGACATTTTTAGCAATGATTTTCATGTAGTTACTCAATATATATTTGTGTTCTCAAAAAATCTTTTCAAAAGTAAAATGTCGAAGTATTTCTGTTTTAAAATTTTTTATTAGAATATTTTCTGTTTGGCTTCACTTCCTTTAAGTTTCTATTTAATATTAAATTGTGTAGTGAATATTAGACTCACTATTTCTCAACTCAAGAGAGTGCTAGAAAAAGTATAATTTAGCTACAATAATGAGAGCATAATAGATAGGATACTTACTATAAATGCTTACACAGACAATCCCTCACTTATTTCCTTTTAAACATGTATCTAGTTAATGGAGAGGAATTACTTTTGTCTAATTTTCAGAGGCAGAAAAACTCAGATTTAACAATAAACAAAATAAAGTTTATTTACTGTAATTTACTACAAAGGAGCAACCAAAACACATTAAAATTGCCATTTCTATATGTGAGCATATTGCATATTTAGTAAATTTGCCAAAATACATATTAGTTTTAATATTTGTTCACTATAATGCCGTTTCATCTTGGAAATTTATTGACAACTCTATTAATAATGTAAATCTATAGCTATATTTTTGAAGTTGGGATGTGTCCATGTATATTTTTTATATTGCTTAAAACCATAAATAATTACACAACATAAATTCACTATAACTATTCACAACCATGCTGGCTATTAAAAATTATACTTACACAATGAATATGTGATCCCACATGACTTTAAAGCCAAACAACAATATACAGCCTGTATCCATTTGTTACACAATTAAAATATATTTTATGAGGAAAGATTCTCTATCCAAATAATATCAAAATATTTAATGAGTACTTTAAATGGAAATAATATATATCTTGGAAACCCAGTAAACATATAACAGATTTAAATATGGAAGACAAAATATTTAAAAGCAAATACATAATGTTTATATATATGTTGATTCAAAAGGTTTCATGGGCTGCATATATAAAAGACATTTTGCGGCTTCATCCATGTTAAAAATTTATATAGTGACATTTTAACTTGATTACACAAGTCATCCACTGGGTGACTTGTGGGATCAAGTCGAAACGTCAGTATATAAATATTTAAATTTTTAACACGGATGAACCAGCAAAATATTTTTTTTATATATATTGTAACTTTTAGTTTCTTTTGTAAAAAAAAAAAACTAATGTAAAGAAACTAATGATTGGGAGATAAGTAGGATTAGGAAATAACTATATCCGAATAAATTTTTTTTGTATGTTCAAGAAAAGTTAAATGCTTTATTTAGAGAGACTAATGACCATGTAGCTTAAGCTTAGTGTATAGATAAAATTATATTTATATTTTATTTAAAATTATAGCATATTATTATGTAGAGGGAAAGAAGATTGACCATTGTGAACACTATAATATCTTAAAAATGTTAATTTATATAAGTCTAAACTGAAAGATGTTATGAATCATAATATTTATAAATAAAAATGATAGTACAAATAGAAATTGAACTTGTTATAGATAGCATTTGTTTGACAGTTCTTTTCATGAGGTTAAAATTTTCAGGAAATTATATTTTATACTAATAGGAATATGGATAAATATATCACTATTTAGTATTATGGATATGTGCATGCATGTGTGTGTGTAAACATATATATAGATTTTTTTTATCTGTACTATATATTATTTGATAGTATAATGTAAAAAAAAGAATTTATTTTGGATGGGTTTTACAGGAATTGGTTATTGTTTTCAGTTCTAAATTTGATTTAAGTTGGAAAAATTTATTTATATAAAAAAGGCAGTTATATACAAAACCCACTATTATAATTTTTTTTTAAAAATATCTTTAGTAAATCAAAAAAAAGAAAATGTGTTAAGATAAGAATAGAAAAAGTTAAGATAAACATAATAAGAGCTGAAGTCAATAAACCAAACCCAACATTTCATAAATATGTCAAAGGTTGTCTGAGGTATGCCAGCAAAGTTGGTAGATAGAGGAGATGAAAGGAACATTTGCTAGTGCCTTTTTTATAAAAGGTAGTGCAAATGATTCTCTTGCTAACTCTATATCTGATCACTTTCTCTGATCATTTTGCATCGACTAAAACTTAAGAAAAATGTGTATATTAATTAAAATGGAGGGCTAAAAGATATAAATGTTGTACAAATCTCTCTTTAAAATCAATTATGGCAAAATTAGTTCTCAGCAAAAGGTTTAGTACCCAATATCTCAATTTTTGTATTTGGCTTTTAAAAGTTTATTTAAAAGAAGAGATCTCAGGAACAATATTTTATCAATGGCTTAATTAAAAACTCAAAGGAACAATTGGATTTTTATATAAATGTAGTTAAATACTTATCATTATTACTATTATTATTATTGATTGTGATACTAGTAAAAATCAATGTGCAATATAGCTTCTTTGAATCAATCAAATATGCAATGGACACTTGTCAAATATAGAAGAAATAATTGCTGAAAATAAATTAGCAATTCTTTGTCATCACTTATAAAATCAAACTTAAGAATATACATGGAACACCAGTTTTTTGAAAATTTTTGGTCTCTCTCTCTCTTAAAAGAATCTCAAAAAAAAGCTTAAAAAAATAAAGTTATGGATTAAAATGTGAAATAAAATGTCTGGATTCAAACCCAGAAACAAATATATTAAAAGATGAGAGTGATCTAAGAACTATTTTTTAATAATTTGATTTATCATGATTACATATGAAAATATCAAATATCAATGTAGCTACATCCTGAATGAAAAGAATTTTACATGCTTTCATAATCATTAAAGTGAGATGACTATAGTGTATTTGCCATGGTCATAAAGCAACAAATGGTGGATGGTGTTATGTACAATACATGCATGTCTTTCTATTAAATTGGCATTCACTGCAAAGTATTCATTTTTAGCTCTGAAAGAACAAAACCAAAGAGACAATGTGTAATGTTTTATTGTTTATTTCTTTTGCTTTTATTTATGTTTGTTATTATGTTTAATGAATAGTTTAATACTCATAAGAATTTAAAAAAAAACAATGATTTTTGACTCTATATGAAACTATTGAAGTTTACAAAAAAATTGTTAATGTATAAAAAAAAAGAGAGAAAGCATGAATGCTTATATATTTGTCATGTGAAAACAATTTTTTTTATTTATCAAAATTATATGCTTATTGGTAGGGTTATAAATGTCATTTGAATGGTCATTGCTGTGCCTTAACAAGTAAATGCAATCTGTTTTGGTCATAAATCTTGGATAAGTGTTGCTGGGTGCTTGACTTTTGAAATGAACATAGTTCATGAGTTTTGTTCATGATTGGTTAAAACTTTATCAATTTGAATCAATATTATGATAACCCTGTGTATGTGTAAAGTGGCAAATGTTGATTATTGCTGAGGTAGATTTATCTTACCACCTTGAAGGGATAGCTAGAAAATAACTATCTTCTCATTTTATTATTATGTATGCAGGTATAGGGAGTTCAAAAATTTGATCCCAGCTTTATTTATACTTATTTATTATAGGGAATTATTTACATACTTGTGGTAAAATGTTTTCCATTCTTATTAAAAGTAAACATGCAGAGACTAGTTTCCCACATGATGCTTAGCCTCAGAAAAAATGCAATCCCTTGGTTTATGCTACCATTTGAAGTTATGAATAATTTCTTTAATTTTTTTACTAAGACACTAATGTGTGCATTGTAAAATGCTGCATAGTGATATAAAATGTATGGAGGGTTTTTGCAAGATAGTATAAAAATTGCTATTGCAGAGTTAGAGTTATAATAAGATGTATGTATTGATGTGGGGGGTTATAGAGTAGTTTTGATTTATACATTGGCTGATCTCTAGTCAGAGTTTTTGGAAAGTAATAAAATTAGACATTGTCAAACTGTGGCAACATCATAGCCTATCCAAATGTATACCATTGCTATATTGGTAAAATAATGATCAGCATTAGAGGGAGATAGCGAGGAATATTTAGTGTGCATGGATATAAAACTGGTTTTATATTTCAACCAATTATTTACAATGGTTAAAAAATTTGGATATAACATTATCTTTATGTAGGAAATAAGATATTATTGCTTGTTAGAATAGTTAAATTTATCATTATTGTAGTAAAGTGGGCCATGAAATTGAATTGGTAATTGACTAATGTTTTATGATAATACATTTTAATGCAGAATTCTGATTTCTTCCTTAGGCATATTAACATTAAAGTTAAATTATGAGTCCTAACAATGATTAAGTTTAATTAAGAAATCTAAATATGAAGGTATATATTTTTTATTATTATTACTACTACTACTGCTATTACTACTGCTACTGTTACTGCTGCTGCTACTACTGCTACTGTTACTGGTTTCTATTACTATTACTTCTACTACTGCTGCTACTGCCACCACCACTACCACTACTACTGCAATTATTATTATTATTATTATTATTATTATTATTATTATTATTATTATTATTATTATTATTATTATTATTATTATTATTATGTTTCAACAATAGTAAACTTTATTGATCTTTTTAGTTACATAGTATTACAATGCCATAGCAAGATACATGTTGAATATTATTATTGCCTGTTCAATTTCAAGTGCTACAATATTCTTTTTTTAAGTATATATCTATATGGTAATTTTATGTGATTGTATCCACTTTAGGAATGTTAACTAATCACATTATTGTCCAAAAGGAGTGATTTCTGTATAAGTTCTTCATAAGATGAGTTGCAGTCCTCAACCAGAACAGTGGGGCTTGCATTCATGGCAAGAATTGAATTTATATTATAAATTATAGATTCTATCTTTTGCTTTTATACTGGCATATATACAAAGCACTATATTCATTGTAATTATTTTGAGTCAGTGTTATTATTAAAAGCTTTGAATCAATGTAAAGTATTTTGAAATTTTCAAAAGGATAATATTGAGCAATTACTATTTCAGTTCCTGCAGATGGGGAGGATAAATCTTTGGAATATGTAGAGAAGCCCTGTACTTTCAGGTAGGTAGCTGGATTTATTGCCAAGCCTGCATATATCTTTGTTTCTAATAATCTTGTTATATGGGCTCGGATTTGATTTATCCAATTTTTGACTTTGAAATTTTATTGATTGCATTAAATCCTCTGACATTTAAAACAGCAAATTTAAGTTTCATTAATATTTTTTTTTCCTTTGAGTTTAAGAATTCATGTCTTCCTATTTTTCTTCTTCGATTTCCACTGCATCTTGAAACACCAGGCCACTCTCTTCATCCACTGCTACAGCCCAATTATATATTTCCTGTTCACTGTGAGGATTCTCTTGTTCAATTCTCAGCTTTTTATACCTTCTATCTTGTTTTGGTGGATGCCTTGGTTTGCACCTATCTTCAGTGTGCATTTCTATTTGGGTAGTCAGATCTGGACTAATAGCCCCATCATTTCAGTAGATGGTTTTATTAATAATTGTTAGCCATGGTATGACTTTGGTTGAAATTTTGCATCTTCTGTCTACATGAATCACATCTTCAGTTTTAGTCTCAAGTGCCATAATTTGCAAGTAATCTTTATTTGCACTCTTTGACTGAGTTTGTTGGTCACATTTCATATGACTTACCTTTGTTGCAATTCTCTTATCCTCTTTTTCATTGTTTAATCTCTCTTGCTCATAGAGCTGAGCTGGCCTTTCCTGGTGTGCCATTTTAAGCTTACTTTGGTTATTATTATCTTGTATGTTGTCCAGTGGCTTATTTTCCACTTTAAAGCCAACTAGTTCACAGTCGGCCTCAATGTGTTTGATGTGTTTTATGTTCTTGTCTGCCATTGCTTCCATTGTATCTTCTTTATCTGTTTTATGCTTTCTTTGTTTATTATGTTGTATGCCATCCAGTTTTTATTTTTCCCTTTTATGTCATCTAGTTCTGGGTCTCCCTCAATGCATTTGGTGTGTTTTAGTTTCTTGTCTGTGCTTGTTTTATTTTCTGTGGCTTCAATTATATCTTCTTCATCTGGTTGGTTTATTTCTTCACATTTTTTATTATTTTCTGCATACTGTCTATATCTATTTTTGATCTTTGGTGTTCATCAGATGTATCTTCTATTCTAGTCTCAGATTCCAGTCTTTGATTGTTATCTTGATTTCTTTTTTTTTGTTTTTTTTGATGAGGCTTTATCTCTTTTGGACCGACTTCACTTCTTTTGCTTTCTTTTTCAGTGGTTAGTTTGTCTGCCTCAAGCAGCTGTGATAGTACTGACTGATCAGCAACTTTCAGCAAACTTTGCTTCTTATTTCTTTGTATATCATCTATTTGTTTATAATTCTTTTGCATGTCACCCATCTCTTGGCCACACTCTTCATGTTTGGTGTATTTTCTCTTCTTATCTGGCCTTGGCTGATTTTCTGTTCCTGCCTTTGTATATTCTTTATCTGTCATTTCTGCCCATTTTTTTTTATTTTTTTGCATGTCATCTATTTCTCGGCCAGTCTCTGGGTGTTTGGGATTTTCTATCTTCTTGTCTGGGTTTGCTTAATCTTCCAGTCGATCTGTTATGTATTTTTTAATTAATATTTGCTCTGTTTTAGCTGTTGACTGGTCTTTGCTGTTGTGCTTTCTTCCAGTCTATTGCCAAGTAATCTCTACTTCCACACACAAAACATTGTGGCCTAAGCCTTTAATTTGTATAGTAAGTATTGCTTCCTGATCCATTATTATGCTTGGGATGTCTTCATGTCTTATGCCTTTATTCATTTTGATCTTGAAATAAAATCTGTTTGAATAAACTAGTGTAGGTGTGTCTGAGCGATATATTGGCTTCATGTATATCGGTTGCCCAAAGGGTTTCATTAATTTTGTGAAATCATGTATATTATACCCAAAATAGGTATTTTTAATAATGTCAGTGTGATAGTTTTGCATCTCTTTGTCTACAATTACAAGAGCATAATTTTCCAAAGTCTTAATTTTTCCTTGAAAATCTGTACATTGCGTTTCATTAATGATTTCTACTGCCAGATATCTTGAGTTGGTATGCTCTCCTATCGTTAAAACTGAGCTCCACATTTTGTTGTTAGATAACTCTTTATATAGTATTTTTTTGGAAACTTGTAGAGAGAGAGATTTCTATCTGTTGCTGCTAAGACGGTTGACTTATTTGAAAAATATCTCTTAAATGACATGAATAATTTTTTCGGTATGGTTTCATTAAATCTGCAATTTATCTCTTCCACTTCTTCTTTTAACCAAACGTTTTGTAAAGGCACATCGGCATCATATTGATTCATATTTATATCATTTACTTCATTCAGGTCATCCTGATTGGCCCTTCTACATCTTAGGATTTGTTTTGCATTTTGCAAATTAAATTCAGCTATGTTCGCATACATTGTCTGTGCTGTAATGTTGCTATATATTCATGAAGGCTGATTCGCGCCATACTTTATCTTGGACTCTGATGTAGACGCCATATTGACAATATGTAGCGTGTGAATAGCGCTTAGAAAAACTAAAAATTATAAGCAATAAATCACTTACTTTGTGAGTAAAAAGCCCGTTTTCCCTGATAGGTGTGAATATCAATTATCTTCAGGTGATGTTTTAAGCAACTGTTTTTTGCAATTCAGTATTTTTATATACTTTTGTTGGAAACGTTTATCTACTTCATATAACTAAAGACATTCTTCTTCTTCTTCTTCTTCTTCTTCTTCTTCTTCTTCTTCTTCTTCTTCTTCTTCTTCTTCTTCTTCTTCTTCTTCTTCTTCTTCTTCTTCTTCTTCTTCTTTCTTCTTTCTTCTTCTTTCTTCTTCTTCTTCTTCTTCTTCTTCTTCTTCTTCTTCTTCTTCTTCTTCTTCTTCTTCTTTCTTCTTCTTTCTTCTTCTTCTTCTTCTTCTTCTTTCTTCTTCTTCTTCTTTCTTCTTCTTCTTCTTCTTCTTCTTCTTCTTTCTTCTTCTTCTTCTTCTTTCTTCTTCTTCTTCTTCTTCTTCTTCTTCTTCTTCTTCTTCTTCTTCTTCTTCTTCTTCTTCTTCTTCTTCTTCTTCTTCTTCTTTCTTCTTCTTTCTTCTTCTTCCTCTTCTTCTCTTCTTCTTCTTCTTCTTCTTATTATTATTATTATTATTATTCCTCTTCTTCTTCTTATTATTATTATTATTATAATGTTTTACAATGAATATAATATCTGAGCTTGTGGTGATGTTATGTATATGTGTTTCTTTCTCATTTAAGTATAATAAATATTTGTTATTGTTATAAATTTATATATGTGTTTTATGTTTTAATATTTTCAATATCTAGAATCATTTCAAGACTAACGAAACTTTTAGACCTTGTTGATAAATTACATACAGGGATAAAACATAATACCCCAACTACAGAAAATAATCACCTATTTATTAATTAATTAAAAGAAATACTTTGCTAACAGAAGAAGAAGCTTTTCATCACACAAGGTCCAGACAAACAGGTTTAATGAGTATTAACTAGGCCAACTACATGCAACATGAGTTCCTTCATCATTTGTCACTGGAGATGTGTTTTTTAGTATTCAAACTATCATTTGACCAATTTGGAATGGTGGAGGTTGCAAAAATATTCAAACATAAAGGTTTTATGCAATGTTTGGAGATGTCAGGTTCATGCCATACAGAACCACTGGCCATACCAGGGTTTTTTTTTGACCTTTTATGCCAGTTCACTTCTACTTATCTTGAAGACATGGCTAACTTTCTTTGCAAAGGGATGTATCATATTTGAGATATATACATTATGGAAATTCTTTCATTTATTCAGAAACAATCATTGTTTTGTACAATGCGAAACATCCAACCAATATCTATGAGACCATCAGGTGTTAAATAACTCAAAACAGTAATAAAAAAACAACATTAAAACACACCTTATACTTTTAGTATTGCCAGTAAAATTTGTTAAAAAAAACCTCATCAACATGTCAGAAACTGTCATTGATACTATATGAAATACAGCCTGATAGCAGTACAAATAGATGTAATGATTGTTTTAGATTTGGTGCCAATTACGTACTCATTAAAACATTAGAAAAAAACAACATTATCAAAATCAATATTATATTTATTCATGAACTTGCTAATAAATAGACAAATATTCATAACTCCAAATGGGGAAATCTCTTTTACTTTTAATCCATATCAATAAATCTCACAAGGGTCTCTACTTAGTGCATTGCTAGTCACCTTGTCCATAAATCCACTGTTTAATAACATTTTAAAATGGTTCTCAGGAATCTATATACCCACACCTGGTTGGAATGTAGCTAGCATGGCCTATATAAATTGTATAGCAGTTTTTTAAAAAACAAACCTTAACTGATATATTACATGAATATACTTGCACATATAAGCTAGAATTTAAAATTGATAAAGCTTGTGCATGGGGTTTATATGCAGGAAAACCACATACAAATATATTTCAGTGTATACCTCTAGCATATTTATGATTGTCCTTTCATTTGAGTTGGATGGTGATGCAAAGGGAAATACAAAACAAACTACTTCAAACAACAGAATGAAGTCTTGCATTAGTGGTCGAGAGGTCAGTGCGACTGCCTTGCACTTTCAGGCAGTTGCCCAGGTTGCAGGTTCGCATCCTTGCCGATGCTATGACACTTAAAAAAAACAAAACAACAGAATGAAACACATCCTCCCTTTGAAAAGCATATATTTCTCTACATTCAAAGGTATCACTTATAAAGATGTTGATTATTACAAAAAATACTTATTATACACCAATTATAGTCTTCACAAAATTTTTTACATCAAAGATTTATTCACTGTGTAGAAAACTTTTATGGGGAAGAAAAACAGTGGCAATCTCACTCAGGCAAATGCAATATTATAGCAAACTAAATGGATTAGGACTACATTCTATTTATGTATTTACAACACAAAGAATGATTAATCTTTTATCATCCATGAAAAGAATATACCCACATTTACAATTCATCTTAAAATAACACCTACAGATAAACCTCCGCTGTACACAAAATATCTGCTACAATCGTAGAGTTTATTAAATGAATATCTAACTCTAACATCACTTTCCACATACTGAAATACATATGTACACACAAAAACAAATGATAATTTAGACTTTCCAATGCCAGACATTAACAATAAATTGCTAATACATAAATTAATGTATAAGACCCTCAAGTCCAAATTTTTTTTGAATTATTATTCAAAATGAACGTGTGAAATGTATTCTCTGTTTCCTGTTTTGTTGTAAATGTTTTTTAATAATTGTATAATTCACTGATTGCTATTGGAAGTATGTGTTTCGGTATTCTTTGATTAGTTCACTATTAGTATTGTTTTCTTTTAAACTCAGACATCTGTATATATATATTTTCCTTTGAACTGATATATCTCCATATATATATATTTTAATAATGTTCCTTCTAAAACTCTAGCCTGAATGCGATTTTGGTGATTTTGTTACGAAGACACTGGAATCGCATGCAAATTTGAATATCCATATATATAATGATTTATAATATATACATATAAGACACTTTATGAAATTTTGAAATAACTAGTCAATAAAAAAAGATATATCACATGACTCCACTTTTTTTAATCGTTTTTTTTCTACGATAAAAATTTATTTTTTGCTTTTTTAAAATTGTAGCAATAAACAAAGAGCTTTGCTCATTGCAAAACAATTTTTGAAATAAGTGCTTAGTAAGAGAAAGCATTCAAAACATTTCATCTGAACACCGACTCCCCTTCAACTGAGCAATGTTTTCACGCTTTTAGCACTCATCAGAAAAGGAACAGAATAGCTTCAGAAACTGGGTGTTTTAAATGCTTTCTCTTGCTAAGCATTTAACTCAAAGCTTGTTAAACAATTAGCAAAGCTTTTTGTTTGAAATAACGTCTGATAATAAACTTTATAATTCGTTAACTCAGTAAATAAAATCAAACTGGTTGACAAAAATACTCAAATGGTTTACTTTTCTTTGGACGTTTTTTTATCTTCTTCCGGATTTTACATTAAAGATATAATGAAGATAAGTTTTTTTAGTTAAAAATAGCCACTTAAGTGAATTGTTGTTTTTGGTCTAAATTTTCTTACGAAAAATCTGTCTTTATTTCCTTGTTTACATTTAATATTATTACAAAACAAATGACTAATATCAAAATTAATCACTTTCTTTGTTACTTCTACAATGCATTAAACGTTTATTTTATCATTAGTGATATCAATTGCCCCAGCAGTTTTCTTCTGATCTATACAAACATATGTAACCATAATAATACATGAATATTTTACATAGACACATAACTTCCACTCACATGTATACAACATTTTTTATATTATAAATTTTTTAATCAACATACATCTATTATACTGTATATCTTTTTATTCCCTTATATGCATACAGTAACATAAATATGTATAAAATTATTTATTATTTTTTATCATATTATCCAAATAATTAATCAACATGTTTTATAATCATATAATTATATATATGTTAATTAAGAAGGGGAAATTATGATAAATATATATAAATAAATGTTATGTGTGTATGTAAGGTTTTCACATATTATACTTATATTTATATTTGTTATAGATCTGAAGAAGATTTCTGGGGCAATTGAAACCGTTATTCATAACTAAATGTATTCTGCTTTGTAGAAATAATAAAGAAAGTGATTAAATTTTAATATTAGTTGAATTTAGCAGTACAAACCAGAACACATTAAATTACAAAGAAATGATTTAAGGAATAGTTATATGATATGTAAATTAATAGCTGTTGCAGTAGAAGTTGATGCAACTAAATTCCGTCATTCTTATAGCGATTTGCCTTTGAAAAATGAATAAATTTTTTTATAAAGATTGGAATTTCCCAAAAAGACATTAAGTGAAATTTTCACTAACATTATGTAGAAAAATAAATAGAAAAAAAAAATTTGCTGAGTAATTGGTAATTGACATTTCTGTTTAATATTGCTTTTCCAGTCATAATATTTATTATAACAATATTATAATTTTGAACTGTTATTAATTCTGCATTTATTTTTATATTGTATGTAAGAATGATACTTTAATAGTGTTATTACTAATTCGTTGAAGCTGAAAATCAATATCTTCAAGTTTTGTCTTTACTGATTTTGTCTTTGAAGTGTAATTTCGTTAGTTGTAAATTACCAGGCCTCTAGATTTTTTTTTCAAATATACCATCTTTTCCATATGTTTTTTTTATTTTTTACTTCTAAAAAATGTACATTATAATGGAATCTTTGTTTAATTTTAAATTATAATGGACACTTCCTTTTTTTATTTTTAAAAATTGTGGGTTTTTTTTTTAATAAGTTGCTTTTTTTTTTGTTACATTATGTGATTTTTTTAAAATTCTTGTACATGTTTTATAAAAATATTTTGTTTTATATAACCAAAAAAACCCTTTTTTTTGTTTACATTATGTGACATGTCGGGTTTATTTCAAAATCTACTTATACTACATGTTTTATAAAAAGATCTATAGTTTAAAAATGAAAAGGCTTTTTATATATATCAATCAAAATAGTCAATTATCTTCTCCCAAAAAGAATGTTGTGTTGTTTGATTTTGAATAATTCAATGCAGTTAAACAAACGCCGGCTTACTTTGCTCTTCTGGGTGTTAATTAACTTACACAAAATAATCACAACCACAACCCAGTATCTTCCCCAAAAAACACAACCACAACACAGTGTCTTCCCCAAAAAAGCATGCTGTTTGATTTAGAATCATTCAGTGCAATCCAACAAACGTCGCCTCACATTGCTCAAGCCCCTACCCTTCAACACTGACATTCTGGCTGTTAATTGACTTACACAAAATAATCACAACACATATTTTTTGAATCAATAAATTTATTAACCACATACAACTAGAATTCATAACTGTAAATATTTCTCCTGAACACACTGGGCCAATAAACCAACAGCTGACCAAAACATTTTCCAAAATAAAATCCAGATCTACCATCTACTCAGACTGTTGGGAGGGTTATAAGACCACTGATCTTGAGGTGGCAGATTTTAATCATCTGACAGTTAACCATCATTATAATTTTGTGCACCCTGAGCTCACACTTAAGACCATCAAGAGGTTTTGGGGTCTAGTGAAGTGGCAGGACAACAAACAACATGGCACAGCATGCTGATATCTGCCCAAATGATCTGGCTGAGTTGATTTGGAGGCATCTTTATCAAGACAATGACATTTTTAAAGCCAAATGGATTGAAATGATCACCCATCCAAGTAACTAGTCTCCAAAGTCACTAACAACTTGTTTTATTTTAAAAAAAAATGATTTGGTCAACTGTTGGTACATTGGCCAGTGTGTTCAAAAGAAATACTTACAGTTATGAATTCTAGTCATATGTGGTTAATACATCTATTGATTCAAAGAATTGTTGTTGTGATTCTTTTGTGTTAGTCAATTAACACCCAGAACATCAGTGTTGAAGGGTAGGGAGTTGAGCAAAGTGAGGCAGTAGTTTTTATAAAACATGTATAAGAATTAAAAACCAAACAAAAAGTAAATCAAATAATGTAACCAAAAAACAAAAAAGGCACTTATTAACCCCCCTCCCCGAAATTTTTAATTAAAAAGAAAAAGAAAGTGTCTATTATAGTTTAAAATTAAAGCAAAAAAGGTTCTATTATTATACATTTGCCACATACACATTAAATGGTATGTGGCAGGATGTATTGGGCTTGCAAAAACACAACTGCATCACCTTCTGTGTTTGGGACATCCCCCAGTATTCTTATACAAGTTGCAACAAAAATGGTACCTTTTTGCCAACACCTGTAATCGTTCTGCTTCAGAGCCCTTTCCATCTTTAAATAAAAATAAAAAAATACATTGGGAAATATAACTAATCCACTGATAATTATTAGTATGCAAAAATGTCTGTTGGGCAATACAAAAAATCATATACATCAGCAAAAAAAAACAGTTGGAAATCATTCCACTGCACACACTCTCATATTATATTCGAGCGAAGATACAAATTTTGTCAATATGCATAGGAACTGATGTCGCAATGCAAATGGCTATCTATACAATCGTAATCTTGTTAGTATACATAGTTGTTCAGTGTGCAAAAGGAATTGGATGCATGTGTTACCACTATCTAAATGGCTACTACAATTGCATTCATGTATTAGCCATAGATTCAGCAGCGAAAGTGGTATTATTCTGTTTTTACACAGAAACAGCACCATCAGTCAATGTACAGTGCATAATTTACAACTAGACCATAATTTCTTTAAAAATAATAATTATATTATGTGGGCTCTTCCATTTCTCCCTTTTTTTCTTTTTATAATTTTATACAGACAATCATATTAGGATATGTAACTTAATATATACATATATAAAAATTAGTGTAGGCATGCATTTGTTATATGTATATTTGGGCAATAGTTATAAAACACATAATTATATACTGTGTAACTTGAAATAAAAATAGTTGATTATGGTATAAGTACAGAAAATAATTTTTTTGATGAAATTGATTAGAGTTGTTGTAGAAGTTACCAATGTCATGAACATTATAAATATTATAATAAAAATATTTCAAATAAGTACAATAACTGTTATTTAATGGAAAAAATACAGTTTAACAATTTGATTTCAGAATTACAATTCAAAATGATTTCAAAGTACACAATGATTTCAAAGTAATTTTGGCAAGAAAATTCCTCCAAAAGTTGCAAAACAAATAGTAATTTATATGTTTAATATGTTGACATATTTATGTTTTGCAGATTGATTTATATAGTCATTGGAAAACATTTTTGCTACATTACATTTAAATGATATTTAGCATTATTTTTTAAAATAAGTTTGTTTTCAACTTTTAATCTCTTTTTTGGAGTTAGAATGTTTTCCATTTATATCAGTAACCATAATGTATGATTCTGAATATGAGCACTTAAATTAAAAATAAAATACAAAAAAAATTATTTTCCTTATTTTCATTTTTATGTTAATATTTATTTTGAGTCACAGATAAAGTAAATTGTTATTGCATAACCATAAAATAGAACAATTTTGTGAATCTTACTTACATAATGCATACAACATTTCCAACTATTATACATCTACTCAAATATAAAGATTTTCTTTATCTTTTCTTTTTTTCTACATATAATATATACAGAAATTTTATAACTTGTTTATTGAAGTTACATGTTGTAAATTTTTACAACTTTTATTAGATCATATATTACAGTTCAGTATTCAACATTCCATGTATTATACTTTTTAAAAGAATCTCGTTAGCACAGATTTATTTTAAATTCTTAATTATTTCCGTGATGTCAGTCATGTTTTTTTCATCAATAATTGTTATTTATAACTAATGTTGCTTCCAAATTTATTATGAAGTATGAAGTCTCAGTTAATCTTTTATGTGTAAAAAAGCATATTCACCTATACTAAATGTTAATTCACTTTTCTTGATTTTTTCTAACTACAAAACAATGGATGTTTTAATACTGCTTTATTTCCAATCAATTCAACCCAACCCAAAAATAATTTGGCACAATTTATTTCTTAGTATTTTTTCTTTATGAATTATATTATAAAATCATTATATAAACATATTGTGCTTATTGTTATTAGTCTTTTATTTTTTTCTCTTTGAAGACCCTTGAATACTATATAAACATTTTTATCATTTGTCTTTCAAGGTATTTTTTTTCCATTACTATATTTCTTATAACACATTTTGAAATTCTTTTTAAAACAGCAAATACATATTTAACTACATATTAGAAAAGATTTGAATACGGACTTTCAAGCTCCCTAGATCTATCCACTCCACATTATACAATGGATAGACCTGACCACATAGGTGTGAAAAAATAAATGATCTACAATATATATATATATATATATATATATTGTGCTATACCAGCACTCATCAGTTGGCCCACATCATTATCTCCCACACATGTGTATAATTAATACTCAGTTTATATTAAGATATCAAATCTTAAAACTTTAATAGACAGGCTTCAACCTTTTCAATCATCCCAATCTTTTCTAATTACACTAAGCTCAATACACACAATATATTTGGATTTCAGTAACTATATATATATATATTATAACGGAAATGGTTATTCGTATGGTTGATTTATTTATTTGTGTCTTTTCAACTATATTTATTTCGATTATTTTATTCTATATTATACTTATTTATTATATTTTAATTCTTTTCATAACTTATATTTTCTATCCATTTATTGTTTACAACTTAGATTCTTTATTATCTTATTTATTATTTTAACCAATGGTGTTACAATACAAGCAGAGAGCTAATACAGATACAAATTTAACTTCATATCTATACCCTTGACTGAACCCCAAGGCAATACATACATATTATTTTGGCATTATTTTTCCCAGCCAAGAACCCTCGGCTGCTGAACAGAGCAAACTATTTCAAAGAAACTTGACGAATGTCCAGCGCTTGCTATTTATTTTTTAGAATTGGGATTTCGCATGAACAAGCAGCACATGAATATCTTAAACAAATCAGTATGCCCCTTTAATCACTACTTACAGTTTCCCTCCTGCCATAGCTTGGTGATAGGAGAATAAAGCAAGGATATGAAATTTAATGACAAAAATGTTTAATAATAATATTCACACTTTATATAAAAAATTACATTATAATAATAATAATAATAAACACACACTTATAAATACATGGCTATAATAAACATATGAAAATAGGTCAGATATTAAAGTTCTTAAAGTCCTGTTGATAGAGTTCTATTTTATCAAATCATTGATTTTATATTTAGTTATGAATAGTAGATAAATGAAAATGCATGCATGCTTTTACCTAGGCTTTGTTGTAATTGTCCCATGGGTATTTCTTCCGAGCGCTCTTGATTAACTTCCTCAGTTTGTGTGGTTATTTCGTTTCAGTTTTTTGCTTGTTGATTCCTTAGGTTCTCCATTAACTTCCTCAGTTTGTGGGGTTATTTTCATCCAGTTTGGCAGTTGATTCTTTAGGTTGAGTTTCAATTGACAGCTACAGAAGTGGCAATCCCTCTAGCAGGTCAGGCAAAGGTCTTACATCGCGAGTCAGTGATGAGACAGCTTGAATCCGAACCCATGTCCCTTTAACGCCACTAGCCACGCACTTCTTTCATTTTCTTTTAGCTGTTGCTACTCTAAAGTTTCTACTATCAATGCCGACAAAAATTGTAATTTTCTTAATCTCATTCTTTTGTTCATTGTTTTTAAAATTTTTTAATTAAGACTTAGATTTCCAACCAATTCTTATCATTATGTTTCTTTATTTAATTAGTGGCCGGAATGTAAGTCCCAATTAATTTAACAGATCAGGCAAAGATCTTCCATTGATAACATTTCTTTGTCCGTGGAATTTAATTTGTCCAACAGACTTTCACACCTACGGCCATATTGTTTTTCCTTTTATATATCACATATTACATTTTATTTAAATTTACAATTCATTCATTTTTTTTTCACATTTGTTTTTTACATTTTATTTTAATTTATTATATAGTTTTTTTTTAATGAGAGAGAAGACACGCATTTCTTTATGCTTCCTTTCCCCCTCTCCCACAATAAACAAAATAACTTTCTAGCATTTGACTTACAAGAGAGAAAGAGATGCATTTCTTTATTTATGCACCCCCTCCCCTTCTCTTACTATTACAAAATCCACAGTAATTTTGACATTAGAATTTCAATTTTTTTTTATCTTCCTTTTTTTTAAAAAAAATTTATTAGCTAATTTATTTCACCTTTATTACTTTCTAATTTTATTAATAAATATATATGTGTGTCGACAACTTTACGTGGTCGTCACATTACACTCCGCCCGTTTTTGAGAATTAAAATCGGGTCGAACCTTATTCTGAGATGAGAGCCTATTTTAATTCTTTGCTTTCAACTCTTACTTCTGCTTTTATTACATACTTTCCCACTCTGTCATGACAAGTGATAATGATGATGAGGATGACTGCAGAGAGACAGCTAGGTAAAGCTACACAATTCTTTCCGATCGATTTTGGCTGATCAACCAATTTAATCTCAGCGCATACGAGACCATGGCATAACTTAACTCTATCAAAAAAAACATAACAGGGGTTTAAAGCATGTGAGCAGCAGGATATTTCTACTGCCTGCTCATCTTGCACAAACAACAAATTCTTATTCTTTATTTATTTATTTATTTTATTCAAGGCACTAATTTTTATTTCTTTATTTATTTATTTTGAGACACTAATTCTTATTATATTGGGACACTAATTCTTATTATATAATGAGTCCAGGATTCTTACTGGTGCTTCATTTAACAGTTTAACCATCGAGAGCCATGAGAATCTAAAGTGCGAGGAGATGGTTGAATCAAGCTCAAAATATGACCCAACATAATGCATACCCACACATATATGCCTCAATCTGCAACCTCATACACCTATCAGTGATATCTATCATTTAAGCATTATCACTGTTGTTCATTTAGTTTATTTTATTAATTATTAAATGGCTCTTTAATGAGCCTAAACGATTCTTATTTTATTTTTACTTTTATTTATTTGTCAATTATATCTGCATTTATAACTGACAGATTGTGATATGAATAAACTATTTATAGATTTCTTTTTTTTGTTATTACTTTTATTTACATTGGTCTTGCTGTGCTTGACTGCACATAAATACTCATTAAGTTCATCATACACATGAAAAAAAATTCTATCATTAATATCCCTCCGTGAACACTACTCCTTTTTTTGTTTATCATAGTGACTTTAATTATTTGTCATGAGACGATTAGCCCCACCTGTCATACGTTTAAAAAAAACAATTTTATTTTTCATGATTCCAAGATATCCATTTCATCGAACCGACATATCCGTCCGTTAATTTTTTTTCAGCTTAGTTTTTGTCTGGAGGTTTCTTATGCTTTTTACCATACATATTTCCACTTTCACTTGGAACTGGAGCAATGTTCTGATGTCTTCTAGAGTCGACCTGCTCATATGGATAGTTGAAGTCTGAACTTCTTCTGGTCTGTTCGGACATTTCAGCCCTTTTAGATCTGTCAGGAAATGTCTGGTTCCCTTCCCAATAATCACGATGAGGATTGTATTGCATTCTCCCTATGTGCAGATCATTGGGCTGGGGTTTAAATCCCCGATCCTCCACCTTGTAATTAGGCCTAGTGCTGTCAAACGCATCTAGCGACTCAGTAACCTGTCCGACAGTCTTCCTTTCAGTGCCTATGAGCATCTGTTCTATATTATGTGGAAAATTGTGCCTTGTTATCTGAATGATTTGTCACTCCGACAAAGGATGGGCTGTTAGCGCCTGTAACTTCGCCACTTGGTGACGGAAAAAAGGGGTGAACGGCTCCCCAGGCCTCCATTTGTCTTGTGTTGTCTGATGTAAAATATTTTCCTGATGATCTTCACTCCAGTAGCTGGTGAGTGAGGCATCTTTGTACTCCATAAATGTATTTGGTTTGTTAAATAACGAATCCAACCAAGATTGCGCGGCACCTTGTATATGACTACATGCAATGGTGATCATGGCCTTGTCACTCAGCCGGTTTACTGCAAAATACCTTTCTAGGCTGCCAAGATGCTCTATTGGGCTTTCCCCTATGTAACCAGAGAAGACCCGAATTTTTAAAAACTGGTTCACTGTAGCAGGATTCACAGGGTTATTTCCACTGCCTGCGTACATGCATTCGCTCACACCTCTCTGCTCTTTATTATTAGTCTTGGCTACTTCTGTCATATTCTCCCCTTCCCTTACCTTTACTTTCAGCTTCTCAACTGTTCCTGCTAACTGATTGATGCCTATTCTCATATTCTCTATGATTTTCTCAGTTTCATCCGCTATAGTCTCTAATTTCTCTTCTTGTTCCGTTTTCAAATTTTCTACTTCTTGGCCTAACGTTTCCATTTTACCCTTCACATACTCCATCTCATCATTTACTTCTTCAAATTTTTGGTTAAAATTCTTACTTAGTCATTCATCCAACTCTTCTACCATCCTACTATTTCTTCCACCTATTTCCCTCATTTCCATAAACAACCTTTGCTGGCCTTCCATTAATTTCATGAACATATCCATTATATTATAGCTTTCTATTTTAATTTTATCATCAACCACTGTCTCCATTCCCTTTCTAATTTCTATATCTCCATCACTAGCTATTTCTCCGAACGGTTCCATTAGTTCTTCAGAGGTTTTTCCTATTTTGCCCCCTAGAGTATCCATTTTTATTTTTGATCTGGTGTGCATCAAATTTATTTAACACACACACACTAATTAATCACTTATATTTTATTCTACAGCTTTACTATCTAACCTTATCCTTATAGGATTATATTACTTTACTAACTTTATATTTCACTGACACTAGGTATGTTTGTTCGGCTCTCCCATCTCACTCACTAATCATCATTCACCCACGCCTGCCTTCAAGACCCCTACGCAACTGTCTCCAATTTACAACCTAACTTCCCACATTGAATCACATTCTCTTTCTCTCCTTTTACCCTCTAATATTTATTTTATTTCTTGCTTTGTCTACCACCAAGCTATTTTTTGACTTGTTTATTAATTATTGCCTCAACTATTAATTTTGTTATATTCAAATGGGCTGAACTTGTAACGTGAAAATATCACAGACTGGCCCCCAATTATAACGGAAATGGTTATTTGTATGGTTGATTTATTTATTTGTGTCTTTTCAACTATATTTATTTCGATTATTTTATTTTATATTATACTTATTTATTATATTTTAATTCTTTTCATAACTTATATTTTCTATCCTATTAGTGTTTACAACTTAGATTCTTTATTATCTTATTTATTATTTTAACCAACGCCGTTACAATACAAGCAGAGAGCTAATACAGATACAAATTTAACTTCATATCTATACCCTTGACTGAACCCCAAGGCAATACATATATATTATCTTGGCGTTATTTTTCTCAGCCAAGAACCCTCGGCTGCTGAACAGAGCAAACTATTTCAAAGAAACTTAATGAATGTCCAGCACTTGCTATTTATTTTTTAGAATTGGGATTTTGCACGAACAAGCAGCACATGAATATCTTAAACGAATCAGTATGCCCCTTTAATCACTACTTACAGTTTCCCCCCTTCCATAGCTTGGTGATAGGAGAATAAAGCAAGGATACAAAATTTAATGACAAATATGTTTAATAATAATATTCACCCTTTATATAAAAAAATTACATTATAATAATAATAATAATAAACACACACTTATAAATACATGGCTATAATAAACATATGAAAATAGATCAGATATTAAAGTTCTTAAAGTCCTGTTAATAGAGTTCTATTTTATCAAATCATTGATTTTATATTTAGTTATGAATAGTAGATAAATACCTAGGCTTTGCTGTAATTGTCCTATGGGTATTTCTTCTGAGCGCTCTTGATTAACTTTCTCAGTTTGTGGGGTTATTTCGTTCCAGTTTTTTGCTTGTTGATTCCTTAGGTTCTCCATTAACTTCCTCAGTTTGTGGGGTTATTTTCATCCAGTTTGTCGGTTGATTCTTTAGGTTGAGTTTCAATTGACAGCTACAGAAGCGGTGATCCCTCTCACAGGTCAGGCAAAGATCTTATATCGTGAGTCAGTGATGAGATGGCTTGAATCCGAAACCACATCCCTTTAACACCACTAGCCACACACTTCTTCCATTTTCTCATAGCTGTTGCTTCTCTAAAGTTTCTACTAGCAATGCTGACAAAAATTGTAATTTTCTTAATCTCATTCTTTTGTTCATTGTTTTTAAAAATTTTTAAGTACGACTTAGATTTTCAACCAATTCTTATCATTATGTTTCTTTATTTAATTAGTGACCGGAATGTAAGTCCCAATTAATTTAACAGATCAGGCAAAGATCTTCCGTTGATAACATTTCTTTGTCCGTGGAATTTAATTTGTCCAACACACTTTCACACCTACGGCCATATTGTTTTTCCTTTTATATATCACATATTACATTTTATTTAAATTTACAATTCATTCATTTTTTTTTCACATTTGTTTTTTACATTTTATTTTAATTTGTTATTATATAGTTTTTTTTTAATGAGAGAGAAGACACGCATTTCTTTATGCTTCCTTTTCCCCTCTCCCACAATAAACAAAATAACTTTCTAGCATTTGACTTACAAGAGAGAAAGAGATGCATTTCTTTATTTATGCACCCCCTCCCCTTCTCTTACTATTACAAAATCCACAGTAATTTTGACATTAGAATTTCAATTTTTTTCTTTTCCTTCCTTTTTTTTAAAAAAAATTTATTAGCTAATTTATTTCACCTTTATTACTTTCTAATTTTATTAATAAATATATATGTCTGTCGACGACTTTACATGGTCATCACAATATATATATATATATATATATATATATATATAATTATTCAAAACAATACAATAATTAATACAGTAAAACAATATTTTAAAAAAAAACAAATATATACCACAATTTAATAGAAGTACTTTCAACTATCTATGTAGCCGTTATCAACTAGATTCAAATTGTATTAGAAAAAACTGTTTCAAATGTAAACAAGTAATAATATGTCATACATCAATTTTTCCACAGTTCATTAATTTTTATATTGGCAGCATGTCTGTTTATCAAATGTTGCTTTTCACTTTTTATTAACATAGATTTCTTTAATTTTATATTTATTATTATTTTTTTCAATACACAAAATCTTAACTTTATTAAAATCAAAATCAAAACCATAATTACATGTCACATTATGATCAAAAAATACTGATGGTGATACATCATCATTTCTAACATTTTTTGTCTTGATTTTTGCACTCATTTATACAACAACAAATGCTCCTTTGATCTTTTCTCCAATGTACATCGAGATTCCCCATTATATGCCTTTCCACAAACACACAGCCATTTATATATTGCACAACTTTGATTTAAAATACTACACCTATTTTTTGAATTATTTATTAATCTATTTAAATTAGGAGTAGTATAAAATGCAGCTCGACATATATTTTTATATATCTGCTTTATAAATTTTACTTGTTCATTACAAATAAATGGTATTGATATCAAAGTATATTTTATTTTATCAATATCTATAGCACCTAAAATATTTCTATTATTATTAAACTTAGTAACAATATTATAAATTAATTTATGATCATATCCAACATTTAACAAATCCATAAGAAATACATTTATGTTACTTATTTTATCAGAACTATATTTACATAATTTATTATTCCTAAATAAAAATGATTTTAAACTGGATAATTTATGTGCTATTGGCCCATTTGAATACCAAGGAATATATTCTCTTTTTTCAATATCTTTTATTACCACTGAATTGACATTTTTTCTTCAAAAAATTTACTCCATTTTAAACCTTCTAAACTATTTATTTCATTGAATAACACATTTATGATATCTAAACTTCCACAAACAAAAACATCATCAACATACCTGTAATAAATTTTAATACCTTGGTAATATATATTATTATTAAGAATTATATCGTCATATCTTGATACTACAAAACTACATATTTGTGAAACTACAGGAAGTTCCATAGGCCATCCATTATCCATTTTATAATAATTTTCATTAAACATAGCATATATTTTTATCAATAAAATATAAAACATCATTTACAAATTTTACTTTTTTAACATCAACTTTTTTAACATTAAAGTAGGAGGATTTGCTATCTTAATATATATCTGAGCACTTGTAGCATATATGTGTAGAGATGGTAATCTGGACCAACTGATGATTGCTGGTTTAGCATGAAATACGTATATTGGTGATTATTTATCTTTTCAACATATGTGTGTTCAGGTGTATCAGTGTTATGAGATGGTGTGGAGAGTGGTGGGTCATGTGAAAGTCTGTGCTCATACCCTGTCTATTACATATATAAACACAGGTATATATAAGCCTGTGTATTTCAGCTATTTCAGCTAAAGCATCTAATATAATTTTTATAGATTTTAATCTATCTATTGAACCCTACATTTCACATATATCAAATGTACAAATACTATCATTATTATTAATATTAATATTATGAATTTTTTTTACAAAATCAAACGATGAACTAATAGTATATTTTCCAAATCCAAGAACAGCTTTTAATAATGTTTCTATAAATCTACAAGTTTCATAGTAAAATGATCCATCATAGTCAATCATTAATCTTAAAGGTTTATCTTGTTTATGTAATTTAATATTCGAAAAAATCCTAGGACATATATATATATTAATGAGTTGTTTAAAGAATTAAATGGTTTAAAAGGTCTAAAATGTGTAAAAACAGATGAAGATTTAATGTGCATTCAGTTTCTTGATCTTTAAATAACTAGAAATCAATGCATGCTGGATTATTGTATGACCATGAAACCAATAGTTAAAAGAGGTTATATTCCATATAAATCAAAAGTGCCAATGTCACACAAAATGGCAGGTTTGAAGTCCTTCTTATTTAAAAATAATAGTCTTTGCAAATATTCATCGGATAAAGGCAAAAATATTGAAATATATTCAAATGAATTGTTAAATGTTAGCTACAATTATGATCGTATATATAATGCTATTAGAGATTTAAAATACTAAATATAAAAATAAATTTTTTAATAATATTGATTCTCCTGCTAATAAAAAATATGGATATCAATCCTATATATTTCAAAGGCTGAAGTACATTTTATAAGAA